>JAJHSJ010000008.1:69473866-69869312 GCA_021015155.1 Magnolia officinalis | reverse complement strand
TCATTTGTTTCGGATCAATTTAGGGGATGATCCCGAAAATGAAGCAGATCCAAATCTCAGGTGGATCACACTATAGGGAACATGGCATTTGAATGATCCACCATAAAAACTTCTTAGGGCCCTTCTTAATATTTCTGTAATGTTTATTTTACATCCAACCTGTTGATAAGGTCACAAAAACCCTAATGAAGGAACAAAACAAATATCAGATTGTTCCAAAACTTTTGTGGCCCACAAAAAGTTTTAACTGTCCATCATCACTGTTTCCTATGGTATGGTCCACTTGAGATTTGGATCTGCATCATTTATGGGATCATGCCCTAAAATGATTTGGAAAATGGATGGAAGGCGTGAATATATAATACATTCACCAAGATGGCCACCATGATTGATGCTCAAACAGAAAAAGGTAATGATTAAACTCTCTGGGCTTATCCTGATGCAAGTGTATCATGGAAAACTCGTTTCGGCCACAGAAATTTTGAATCAAGCTTATAATGTCTGTGTGACCTTTTTTTTTTTCCTTCTTTTTTTGGACATGCACACACGCATCCATACACTTACGACTTAGTGGGATTTCACTGCCTATGATATTTGAACCATTAACCAGTGTTGAAATTCCCATGAGTTTACCATTCGGGCAAGAGTAAGGACTATTGAAAATTGAATGTCTCAAATTTATACTTAAATAGGGGCCATCAACCGATCGACAATCTGGTCGATAGATTTGAGGATATTAAAAATATTTGATTTTTTGGCAAAACTTTTTGGATTGTTTTTAGAGTTTTCGATCGAAAACTTTGGTCGATAGGTCAAATCGACCGATCGACGCATCTTGATCGGTATAAGTCGAGGGATTGCATAGTGTTACACCATTTGTTTCTATTTCAGTTGACAATCTGGTTAACAGGTCAAAGGATATCGAATATATAATATATATTATATTATATATATATTATATATATATATATATATAGAGAGAGAGAGAGAGAGAGATGAGAGAGAGAGAGAGAGAGAGAGGCATGCTCACCTACGCACGTGCACACCTTTGCACATGTGTCATGGTGTCGAATCCGAACGGTCCATAAGATGCGGAATCCCATGAAACCTTAGGGTGTGAATTTTCACCCTGATCTAAGATTCTGGTGGGCCATAGCAAGAGAAAATTCAAATCAAGGGAAGAATGTTTGCATTTTTCATGGCCCACCAAAGTTTTGGATCAAAGTAAAATTTCTTACCAGGGGGTTTCATGAGGTTCTGCTTCATGTGGACCGTTCAGATTTTTGAGACTCATCAGATATGATGAGTTCTCAAAAAAGTTCATATGTAGTACGTATGAACTGGTTTGCAGGTGAGCGTTTTCATGTGTGTGTGTGTGTGTGTGTGTGTGTGTGGCAAAACTTATTGGATTGTTTTTGACATGTCGAAAACTCTGGTCTACAAGTCGACTAGACCGATCGACGCATCTCAACCGGTTGATTCGACAAGTTGACGGATTGCACAATTTTGCACGATTTATTTCTATTTTTTATTTTACCTTAAATATATGGGTGTAATTAGGATTAGAGTGAAGGTTATACATGTTTAAGGCTTTGAGAGGGTTTTGGAGAGAAAAAAAACCATAATTTTTTCTCTTGGAGCTTTGAATCGGTAAGATTTCATTTTTTGTAATTTTGTTATTCATAGTGTATTATTATTATTATTATTTTGTTAGCTCGTTAGTACACAACACTGTCATATGACACTTCACCGTTAGCTACCCCCACCAGGGATCGATACCAAGACCTCAGTGTTGAAACGAGGTATCTTTCACTTTGTAAACCACTTGAGCTATGGATAAAAATTTTGAAGTATTTTTTACTGGATTTGTTTGTGGAACTGTGATTACTTTGTTTGCTTTCTTTATGTGTGCTTTTACCAGTCCCAAGCAACGAAAAGATAATACAGTCCTAATAAACTTACAGGAAGATTGGATTACAAATAAATATCACTATGGTCCGTGGAGCGTTTTTTTTTTTTTTTTTTTTTTTTTTTTTTTTTTTTTTTTTTTTTTAAACCACACGCACACACACCCCCACACACTCGTGCTAGTGGAACGGTTTGAATTACATCATTTCAATGGTGAATGCCATTATCCTCGTGGTGTACTGTGGCGTGTTCTACTTAAGCTTTAGCTTTGGATATGCTTTAATTTTGGGCTCATACCCTAAAAATAATCAGAATAATGGATAAGACACATACATCGGAAGTATGCAATCCGCCTCGATAAAAAGGACGGTACATTATGGAGTACTTGAAACTGTATTCTTGTCGCCTCCCTACGTGGGACCCAGCCTGATGATAGTCAACCAACGGGCTCCACTGCAAAATCGCTCAAATCGGACGATCTTGGACCCTAATGTGTAGTTACAACTGGCAAAAGCAAAGGGATTACAATCCAAAGCTTTCATAAGCCCACAAAGCTAGAATACGACACACGTGTGTGGTATCCGAGCCTTTCCATACGGTGGACCACACTGATTAGATCTTCTGACCAAATGATTCTTTCACTCCCTAGGTGGGCCAAGTGTCCGAAACAAACAGACTGGCTAGAACATTTTTCCCGGCCATCCCATATTTTGTGACTAAAACGGCCTGATTTTCAAATCAAAAGGTCTGTGGCCCACCCCCATCAAAAGCATGGACCTCACACACGTGTGCCCCCATAGTCGCCGATCACGTCTTACGTGTTCAATCGTGGGACACTTATTTCATGATTTCCAATCGTTGGATATTGATAATCTCAACCGTCCAGTAATGTCCACTAATCCACTGGTTTAAGTGGAAACGGATTGGCTACTGAGTACTGAACCTGCCACTAGCCAATGGCTAGTGGTCGGTGCTCTGTGGGCCCCACCATGGTGTATGTGTTTCATCCATGCTGTCCACCCATTCTTCTAGATCATTTTACGGCATGAGCCCAAAAATGTGGTTGATCTAAATCTCAAGTGTAACGCATAGTGTTGAATGAACGCCCACCGTTAGAAACTTCTTAGGGGCCACTAAATTTTATATATATAATATATATATATATATATATTATATATATTCCTTCATCTAAGTCTGTATGAGCTAATCAACACGGTTAGATGTCAAAAAACCATTACAGTTGGCAGGTTTTTAATGGTGGACATTCAATCACTACTATTTTCCCATGGTGTGGTCCACCTAAGATTTAGACCTACCTCATTTTTGGAATCAAGACCTAAATTTATATTTCAAAATGGATGGATGGTGTGGATAAAACACATACATCATGGTAGAGTCCACATAGCACTGACCACTAGCCACCTAGCTGGTGGCAGAGTCACTACCCCCAAACTTCGTCCAAGTTTTGCCTGTATGCTACCTATGCATCTTCTTAGTGCCCGCGTATCAACGATCACCTTCTGCTAGAGTATCAAAGTCTTTTTCGCACAAAATTAAGGGCCTGTTTGGTTGCCTGTAACTTTTTAAAGTTGTAAGAAAGTTATATGTAACTTATTTACATGTGTAAGTAAGTTACAGGTAATTCTGTTTAGATGCAAGTTATAATTTACTTTTAAGTAAATTTGTTTTTGTGTTTGGATAACTTGTAACTTTGTTACAAGTAGTAAGTTGGATATTCACACTACATAGAGTTGAAATAAGAAATCATGGAAAAATCGGATTGACACATAAAAAAGACGGGATAAAATTATTCTATTTTATTAAGCTTATGTAAATAAATAGTTTGGCCGATTTTTAAGCTAAACTAATTAACAGGTGGGCCATAAAAGTGGGCTCATGTTTTCAAAATGCTTGTAATGTGGGCAAAAAACTTAAGATAACATATCTAAGCAAATTTTTTATTTTTTTCATAAGATATGTTTATAATACTGTAAGGGAAAGAAAGACAAAAATAAATAACATCAAATGATGGTTTAAAATCAAACTAACATTTGTTTTTATCTTCATCCAAGTCTATAGGATCCAATATTTAAGTAAGACATAAAATAAATAATACGGTGGGCCTTAGGAGGTTTTTAATCATGAACATTCAATTATTACCATTTTCCTCTGGTGTGATCCATGTAAGATTGAGATATGCCTTAATTTCCTCATTTTGGGATCAAGCCTTAAAATAATACGAAAAAAATGGATGGACGACATGGATAAAACATATGCAACATGGTGGGGCCCACAAAGCACCAACTTGTAACGATCTAGTTATTGGCCAAACTGGAGTAGTGGATCCATCGAGGTGGGTGGGATCCCATATTGTGAAGCTTATTGTAATGCATTTTCCTCTTATCTACGTTGTTCATCCGTGTTGAAAGCTCATTTTAGGGGATGCGGATTGCATCCTACCCTCGCCTATATCCTTAGCCACGAATGGGCAGTTTCATGGGTGGGCCACCATGATGTATATGTTTATCCATGCCGTCCATACCTTTTCTTTGATCAATTTAACGTATGATCACAAAAATGAGGCATATCCCGTGCTAAAGTGGACCACACTACAAACGACTATTGCATTTAATGCAACCCAAGTTTATTATTTGGCTTATTCCACTTGAGCATTGGATTTGCCTAATTTTTGTGCACATATCTTAAAATATTAGGAGAGAATGGATGGACATTCCGGATGAAATGATACATCACGGTGAGCTTGTCCACTGAACTGCTAGGTTCATGGCTAGAGATGGGCAGGCGCAGGATGCAATTCGCATCCCATTCTAGGACTGGATCAAAAAACTAAAAAGATCTTGCTCTCAAGTGGACCATAGTATTGAAAACAGTAGTAATTAACGGTTAAAAATTTCTTATGAAAGTTTTGGATCAAGATGATATTTGTGTGGTCTCTTCATCGAGCCTTTGTTACATTTTCAACCAGTTGGAAGTCAAATAAATATTCCAGTGAACCCCATGAAGTATTTAATGGTAGAAATTTGGTTAAGATTATTTCTTATGGTGTGGCCCACTTGAGATTTGGATCAGCTTCATTTTTTGGATCATACCCTAAAATGAGCTTTCAATAGGGATAGATGGCGGACTCGACGGAAGGAAAGTACATCAAGGTGGGCCCACAGTCAGGGATCCGAAGCCGCCCCGTGGGCCATACCCTAAAATGAGCTTTCAATATGTATGGACTGCGTGGATGTAAGGAAAGCACATCACGGTGGGCCCGCAGTTTGAGAATCGAAACGGACGCGGATTCACTACAACAAAAGCCGGATTAGGCGACACTGTGCATCACTGGTTTAGTGGCGCTAATTAAAATTAGGCGTCGGTTAGTGATCAGGTATAAATACCCTTTTTTCTCCCCTCCCGACGCGCGCTCTCTCTCTCTCGATCCCTGCCTCTCCCTCTCCGCGCGCTTACTCTCCCTTCCGCCCTCTCTAGATCTCTCTCTGCCTCTCCCTCTCCCTCTCCCTCTTCGCTCGCTCTCCCTCTCCCTCTCCCTCTCTCTCTCTCTCTCTCTCTCTCTCTCTCTCTCTCTCTCTCTCTCTCTCTCTCTCTCCGCCTCTCCCTCTACGATCGCTCTCCCTCTCTCTCTCCCTCTCCCTGATCGCCTTTTGCTCCCTCCCTCCCTCTCTCTCTCTCTCTCTCCCCCTCAAAACCCTAGCCCTCTCTCTATCTCCTCGGCCCTCTGCTGCAGTTCGGCCTTCTGCTGCTGGTAAATCTCGAATTCTCAGGTATGATGTAAGGTTTTTCCCTTCTCGTTGTTGCTTTTTGCAATTTATAATACCTGATTAGGGATATGCATTGTCGAATCCCTAATTAGGGATTTGTATAAGAAATCCCTAATTGGGGATGTCTATTGTCGAATCCCTAGTTGGGGATATGCATTGTTGAATTCCTTTTTAGGGATTTGTATTGTCAAATTACTCATTAGGGATTTGTCTTGTTCAATCCCTAACTAGTTGGGGATTTGAGGACTTTTAAAATTGGGGATTTTCTGATTTTACAAATTGGGGTTTTTAGGAATCGGGGATGTGAGGATTTTAGGATTAAAGAAAAAAGTTTTTAGGAATCA
This sequence comes from Magnolia officinalis, assembly GCA_021015155.1. Lineage (NCBI taxonomy): Eukaryota > Viridiplantae > Streptophyta > Magnoliopsida > Magnoliales > Magnoliaceae > Magnolia > Magnolia officinalis. The sequence continues at coordinate 69,863,275 of JAJHSJ010000008.1, read as the reverse complement.
GGGATTAAAGAAAAAATTATTTTTATTTTCCTTTATTAGAAGAAATTTTTAATTTTTAATTTTAGAGATTTGGAGCATCTTGAGATGATTTTGAAGTTGTATTCAGATTGAGGGGGATTGAAAAAATCTGGCCCTTTTTTTTTTGCTTTAGTAGAAGAAATCTAAATGGTCTTTAGGTGGTATATAAATGGCAGTTATTTGATACTTTGGAAGAACCCTTGATATGCAGGTACTTGGATATTATATAAGTAACATATGTTAAGTAAACTTAAATTGAGTAAATATGAAAACCAATGCTGCCAAGTCAAGTCCAAAAATTATATTGGTTGAACTATTCTAACCTCTGATTGATGATGCTAGTTTGTTGAAATGTCGCCGTATCTGTGAAAAAAGAAAGCTGGTATAATTAATTAAATATTTGCAACTCTGTATATTCAACAAGACAGTCATTGGTATCTTATCATTCATCTCACATCCTTGTAGGATGTTTGTCAACACCGTGAAAAGGTTGTATATCATAGGGCACGACTACCTGATTTTCCTTTTATTAAAGCTTGCTGCAAGTGAAGTTAAATTAGCAAATCTTAAGAAATTATATTTTAGTTGTTTGTTTGGTTTTAGCTGAAAATCTACATGTGTGGACTGATCAGATTTTAAGCTTAAAAGAGAAATAAATCTGCCCATTCTAAAGGTTGGAAAATTCTATTAAGATCCTACAATGCTTTGGACTGAAAATTGATTTTGGATCAAGCATCCATATTTAATCTCCAGTTGTCCACATAAAGGACTAGCTATTCAACAATGCACATGTCCCGCCGGTATGGATCATATGGATGCTGTGAAATTTTTATGTCTTAGTGGTTGTTTGTGCTGTGAAATTCCCTTCCATAAGGAATGATTTGAATTGAAGTATTCAACAACAAATTCCTCGAGGTATGATAGTGCATATATTCTAAATAAGCTTAAGATTGTCAAAGAGTATGAAGGACATCATCATATATTCTAAATTGGATATGGGCTGCTTGCAGTTCGATTTGTCATTGAATTGTTTTTACTCCAGGAGTGGTCTGTGCATTTCTTGTTTGAGCTGCTAGCTGCTGAAAATCTCGTGGTTGCTGGAACAATGGTGCGGTGTCTGCTTCTTATCTGCTTGCCTGCTCCTTGCATTGGAGGGGCGCATGGGGAAGAATTTCCAAGCCGTTGAAGTTGCTGCATATCTTTAGTCGCGGTTTTGGCTCTTGTGCAGCGGTTGCCACTGTTTTGAGTGGTCAAGTGAGTTTAGCTATATGTCCTCTGTTCAGGTATAGGCCTTTTACAGGTTTTGGCTTTTCAATGTTGTATATGTTTACATTTAGCTAGGTGTGGCATGGCCCCTTTTTTTGTACTGCATGTCCTCTAGAGACTCACACGACATGTTGAATCTACTGGTTTTCAAATAGTCACGAGACCAGAGCTACTTTTAGTCTAGTCCTCAGTTACTTTGTGCAGCTGCAACTGGCTTCTTCCGTGACCCAAACACAGTATGTGGTGTTGGCTCTTTTACCAATTGCTAAGAGCCTAACCAACTTGCCAATAGCATTAGGACTCATAAACCATTGGGGTTCATAACATAGTGACTCTTGGATTAGCCAATATTTTTTCTTATTGGAAATGTTCTTGCTATGGGCAATATTAGAGCAGCAGAGTGCCGCCTAGCAGCCTTCTTTGCTGGTTTTCCAGGTTAATGATATTTGGATTGTTATAGAATAAAAGGAGGTAAATATGATGCTCAAAAGCAATGATGTCCTTCTATATTCATCCAAGAAATGGTATAGGTGAGGCCCATTTGGTAATCTAAGCCTTTCATGTAGCTGGCTAATTACGAAGCCCCAACCACAAATCTTCCCTTTCAGATGATCCTGGCCATCTGATGGTGGCTTGCAAATGAATGATTACAGCAAATGATCCACTTGTAAGTACATGTAGGGTCATCTGATGTGGAAGATTTTTGGGGTACCTTGTATACCCCATCCACAACATGACATATCATATGAATGCTTTGGGTCACCAGAAGGTCTGCTGTCTATGTAACTCATTGGCTGAGTAAGGTGCTTGAAATTTTTGGTCCATTTCAGTACTAAATAAAATGACATGTCCATGAAACCAAAAAAAGAAAAAAAAGAAAAAAGAGTAAGGTGCTTGATTGAACATTGCAAAATTTCCTCTGTAGGGTATATCTAGTATTCTCGATGTCTCATTCTTAGCCATTCTTGCAGAGAGTGTGCCAATCAAGACAGTGAACCGGCAATGCACATATGGATTTCAAGCAGTAGCCAATGTTGCGGCAACAATAAAGTCTGGTTTTTATGAAATTGGTAAGTTCATTCTGTTGAATACGCATGTTCAGGCTTGTGAAAATGTTAGTCTTTGAGCTTCTCTGATGATACTTCTCTTCTAAAAATCCATAGGCATAGCAGCTGGAGTTGAATCCATGTCCATCGATGTTGGAGCTCATAAACCTACTTTCAATCCTCAGGTATTGCTAATCATTTTATTAAAACTATGTTTCTTCTCATAGATAAACAAGCATTATGAATGATTGATTTACTGGATCAAAGGAGCTCTTTAATTTTCTTTCTTCAAGAGATTGTGCAAAACAATTTTCAGTTTTTACCATTACCCATCTTCTGATGCATCCGATGGGGCAGGTTCATATCCGTCCAAACCAAGATGCTAAAGACTGCTTGATTCCCATGGGAATCACCTCAGAGATTGTGGCAGAGCAATACAAAGTGTCACGCCTTGATTCCCATGGGAATCACCCAAATGTAGTTTCTTCTAAAACTTCATTGTTTGGCAGTGGTAAGACTGTGTTGGCAACTACAATTGGTATTGACAGTGACTTCCCCTATGTCAAGACAGTAAGTTCATCCAAATTTTTAAACTTTGTTCTTGCTTTTCAGGATTTCTTATTGCCTAATGTCTAATGATCTTTTGTACGAGGACAGTTCTCAGAATAAACGATGATTGGTCTTAAGCTAGTGAGTGGCTGCTTAGCATGCTCTGATTTTTTTTCATTCCCCTTTTCAGTCTTCTGTTTTCCGATATGATAGGTGAGGCCCGATGTTTTTTGTGGAGCCCACCCGAAAGTGTAGCTTGTACACCTTTTTCCCTGAATGTAAAAAACCTAGGGAATTGAAACAAAACTCTTGACTTTTGCCAGTTTCCTCAGAAAAGACTCTACATCAACTAAAAAAAAGAGTCATTCCTAGAGAAATACTATACCACGTCTAACATTCTCCATGAAACATAAACCATGGAATGAATTCCCTAACAACCAAACAGTAGGGCATTATATAGCATGATGCATCTCTTTAATTGTTTTTCAGTTTCTTGCCCATGAATAACCTTGACAGTTTTTGTCCGAGCCACTGGTTGATGCTAGTTGCTGGAACTCATTTGCAATAAAATAATTAAATTTTGTATATGAGGAACACATTTAAGTGTGATTTACACATTCTTCTCTTGTGATCACTTTTCTTAGTGGCAAGTCTTGCTCTTACAATAGCTTCATTGATATGTTGGATATTGTGGTTGCAACCATTAATCTGATGGTAGAATAATTATGCTTTTATATTTGTGGAAACATATGCATTGTTTTGAAGGCATCTTAGCCAATGTTCTCTATCTAAGGATGAGGAATATAGTTGGTCTCTTTGGCTCAAGATGTGTTTGACATTAGCTACAGTGTTTTGCAGATCACAAGTTAGAATCCTTTCTATCAAGGAGTGTTTTGCAGATCACAATTTTTTCTATTGAATGCAATAAAATTTATTTCTGTTTTTGTTATATGTGCTCCATCCACATTAGCTATGCCATATTCCTGATTAACCTATATTTCCACATTATGACTTTGGTTATTCATACTGTTTTCATGTCTGCTAGATGTTCGGTAATATTTTACCTTTACATATCATGGTTGTGTTTTACATGTGATGTTGGCAGAATGGTGATGCAGTCGAAGGAAAGTCAAGGAAGGGACAGTATGAAGGACCTGATTCGGACTTGGCTGCAATGCTTGAAAGGGATGTCTTGGAGATCAGCCCTGGTGTAAGATAGGATGATGTTGCAGGACTTTCGGAAGCTAAAAGACTTTTGGAGGAAGCTGTGGCCCTTCCTTTGTGGATGCCTGAGTATTTCCAGGTAGTCACAATTCCATTACTCCTGAATGCAAACCATTAATGATACATTCAATTTCACATGCCAATCATATACTCAAGGAGTTCTATTTATTTCTTATTGTTGAGGGAAACACAAGATAATCTTATCATTAGTTGAGCATGAATCTTGTGGAAGGTGGCAGCAAATTTCTGGCACCATTTATTTCTTATTGTAATATTATGTTTTCATGATTATTTTTTTTTGATTTTTTTTGATTTATTTTTTGTCTTAACTCTCTCTTAGTATTGGAAAAAAAAATGCATAGGAGTTGTTTGTTAAAACCTCAAAGAAATGTGATTTTGTGGAGAATGGTATGCTTTTGGTTTGGTTCTACCTCTCTCTCTCTCTCTCTCTCTCTCTCTCTCTCTCTCTAACTTCTTGAAATGCAGAAAAAGCAATGGATGATGATCTGTCTTGGTTGAATGGTTTGAGCCATGAAACCAATGAATGATGTTCAGGAACCCATAAATAGTTGGTTATGGACACTGATTCTGTTTTTCCTCTGTATTGGGCAGGAATACTTGCTACTGTGTCAGAGGCTTGTAAGCAAGATGTTGACTTTATATGTCCCAACCATTGTAGTAATTCGGTAAATTTCTACATAGGAGATAAATTACAATTGTTATTTCTAGCTGACTCCAATTCTAACATGTTTCCAAGTTTAAATGATTGCATTTATTTCATAATCTTGGAATTAGTTTCTAATACAAGGTGACTGTCCAAACAGAGGACATGCAGTTGCTGCATTTTTGCATTGGTACATGACTATCGGCTCATGGCCTCTAACTATGGTTATATTTTCATGAATGAGGTAATGATTAAAATCACCAAGGGTGCATTTGGATGTGTAATTGAATTAAATTGCAATAACTATTGAATATGTTCTTTCATGACCAAATTGTAATTACATTTTATTTTTTTAAAGTCACTGCAATTGCAATTTGGAGCCTAGTTATCAATACTTGGGAAGGTATATTCAATTCAGAAGTTAGAAAATAACTTAAGTTTAATTTTCATATCCGCTTTCAATATACCATGGCCACACTGAAGTTTGGATAGAATTGCAATTGTTAGTACAATAATTTCTAAATAACTGAATTGTGAATTTCTTAGGAGGTGTTTGGTTGTTGGTTTTTATATTTTTCAGCTTAAAAATTCTCTGATTTTTACAAAATTTTTGTTTGGTTCACATTTTTTGTTGATTGTTGGTTTTTATATTTTTCAGCTTAAAAATTCTCTGAATTATATAATATAATAATAAATTACTAGAATGCCAGGGCCTTTCAAATCTATACAAAAAACTTTAGCGGCGCTTGTGTAGAATATTTACGGCGCTTTTTCATGAGAAAAAGTGTTCAGAACCCATCTCTCCCGACGCTCGGATCGAATTTTAGCGGCGCTTATTCGCGTCGCTAAAAACTAAGACTATTGGCTCTCAGACAAGCGCCACTAAAACTCACCTAGCGCCGCCAATACCTTTCCCGACATACCCATTAATCGGCGCTTGGTTAGCGCCACGATTACAAATGGCGGCGCTTTTAGGGGATTTTAGCGGCGCTTTTGAGCGCCGCTAAAAATGACATTTGTTGTAGTGATTTCGCACGAGGGATGCTGGGTGGCGCGCACATAGATGTCAGTGTGGAAATCGGATTGACACTGAGTTACTCAGTACGCTTTTATCCTACTGAGTAAACTCAGTTGGGCCCACTATGAATGTACGTGGTTTATCCACACTATCCATCCAATTTTACTGATAATTTTAGGGGTTGATCCCAAAATTGAAGTAAATCCAAAGCTCAAGTGGACCATTATACAGGAAACAACATGGAATAATGATTTCCACCGTTAAAACCTTCCTAGGGTCCAAAGTAATTTTTATTTGTCATCCACCTCTATCATAAGATCTCAAAGACAGGGATGAAGAGAAATCACAAACATCAGCTTATCCAAAACTTCTTTGGCCTCCGAAAAAATTTTCAATGGTAGAGGTTCAATCAAACTGTTTCCTGTGGCATGGTCCACTTGAGATTTTAATTTGCTTTATTTTTGGGATCTAGTCCTAAAATTATCTGTTAACATGGATTAACGGAGTGGATAAAATAAATAAATAATAGTGGACCACACGGTTTACTCAGTACGCAATCCGCTACGTCTGTGAGGAATCCACCCCATCCATCCGTTTTGAGTGCTCATTTTAGGAAATTCAACTAAAAATGATGTGAATCCAAAACTTAAGTGGGTTCCACCTTGATGTTTATATTCCTTCCAAACCGTTTATAAGGTTATTAATACTGGGATGAAGTGAAAATACCCAAAAATAAAAATAAAAATGCCTGACAAAAGATTTTAATGGCCCAGGATTGTTTCAACGATACATACAGAATCCCCATTGTTTCCTGTCGTGTGACCCGTTTAAGTTTTTGGTATAAATCATTTTTGGTCAAATGTCCTAAAATGATCTCTCAAAGTTGATGAACAGAGTGGATTTCTGGCAACATCTAGGTGGGCCTCTCACAGTATCCTTGCGCAGCAACTTCCTGCTTTAGCAGGAAATCCGCGTCCATACCAAACCCCCCATAGGAAAACAGCGGAAACGGATTGGCTACTCCCCTGCCACCAGCCAAGGGCTGGTGTTCGGTGGTCTGTGGTCTGGGCCCCACCATGATGTATGTGTTTCATCCATGCCGTCCATCTATTTTTATAGATCATTTTATGATATTACCCAAAAAATTAGGTATGTACCAATCTCAAGTGGACCACATTACAGGAAATAGTGTTGAATAAACATCAACCATTAAAAACTTTTTGGAGGCCATACAAGTACTTGATCAAGGGGATCTTTGTTTTTTCCCTTCATCTGGGTCATTATGACCTAATCAACAGATTGGATGTCAGATAAACAGTACAGTGGGTCTTAGGAGGATTTAAATGATGGATATCCAGTCACTATTGTTTTCCAGTGGTGTGGTCCACCTAAAATTTTTATCCCTCTTATTTTTTAGATAAAGCCCTAAAATGATCTTTAAAAATGGATGAACGGAATGGATGAGGGAGTAGCCAATCCGTTCCAAAAACAGCGCGAAAACGGATTGGCTACCCTCCCACCCGCTGGTTGGTGCTCCGTGGCCATACCATGGCGTGTATGTATCATCCATGCTGTCCATATATTTTTCCATATCATTTTATGGCATAAGTTAAAAATGAAGTATATCTAAATCTCAAGTGGACCACATTAGTATCTACTATTAAAAACCTTTTGGGTATAAAAGTTTTGGATCACTATGATATTTGTTTTTTCCCTTCGTCTGGGGTGTATAACCTAATCAACACAGATTGGATGTCAAATAAACAGTATAGTGGGCATTAAGAGAATTTTAATGGTAAATATCCAATCGCTATTGTTTTCCTGTGGTATGGTTCACTTTTTTGGATAAATCTTTGAAATGATACGTGAAAATGGATGAACAAAATGGAAGAAACATATACATCATGGTGTGGGGCCCACAGAGCAGGGGAATAGCCAATCGGTTTCCAAATAGGAAAGCGCCCGTTCCGCACTGCCCCAAATTTTAAAAAAAAATGATGAAGAGGAAAAAATAAAAGAAAAAAGGAAAAAGAAAAAAGAAAAACAAATAAGGGTCAGGGCTTACATTGCGAGAGCAGAGAGAGAGAGAGAGAGAGAGAGAGAGAGAGAGAGAGAGGGAAGGAGACGCTGAGAGAGGGAGAAGGAGACGCTGAGAGAAGGAGAAGGAGACGCGTCAGAGTAGGTAGGTGCACTTTCAATGCAGCTGCGTTTCCACCTTCCTCTCTCAAATTCGAAATGGATAGCCGTTGCCTGTAACAAAGTAACCTATGACTTGAAAAACACCTCATTCCCCTGTTACATTTCTTGCAATCTTACTTGATAGAAAGTTACAGGTTGAGACTTTGATACTTGTAACATTTCTCCCCCAAACACAACCTGTAAGAAAGTCACCTGTAACTTTCTTACATTTTACACAAGTTACAGGCATCCAAAATGCCCCTAATGACCGAAACTTTCAAAATTCATTTGAAGGGAGACCAAACGGTTTTTTTCCAAATTCCAAATCAGTAGAGATTTTTCCTTCTTTCAGGTATTACGAATTCTTCTTTACCTGATTTTATTATGGTGTTGATTATATGTGGGGTCCACACTGGCCTACCTACGTAGACCTTTGATAATTGGATACGTGGGGTCCACTGTGGTTGCACATGGCCCCAATCTACGATTGGATGATCACGGTCATTCAGTCAAGGGCCTACAAAATCGATTGTGCGGCCATTTAAACTCTCACCATCCATTTTGCATGCGCTTGTTTTTGTGGATATGATCATCGGATCATGGTTTTTTTGGGGCCATATGCAATCCGTGGTGTGTTTCTCGTGTCCCAACAATCTTTGTTGATCATGGGTGGTCCACTTGGTTCCTACTGAATTTCATGTTTTTCTGTTTCCTATTATCTTTGTTTTTGTTGGGTTGATTTATCTATAGTTCTTCTTCTTCCTTTTCTTTATTATTATTATTATTATTATTATTATTATAAATTTTACGTTGTTGCGTTGCTTGCTGTTGATTATTAGGAGAGATGAGTATGGTTGTTGATGTTTCTCTTGCCTTTTCTATGCTTAGTTATGTGGTTTTGAGTTATTTCCATTCACCTGTTTGATGGAATGTCTAATAGAAGAATATAGTTTGTTTCTGAGATGAATGTAAGTAGGGCGTGATAGTTTGTAACCATTTTCATCCAACATAAATGTGACTTACATGAAATCATGAACTGCATCCAGACACTACAATAGTGTCACCTGTTTTGGAACAGCGTGCGCCCCAAATAGATGGTTAGGATTGTTCAATCAGTGTGATTTTCAGTTGATAGAACTCATTCAATTTACTCTACGATTATGTAGATGCGATTTTGTTTATGGTTGTGGCAGGCATGTATTATCAACAGTTAGAACTCATTAAATTCCAAATTCTATCAACAGATTAGTTAAAAAGGATGGTGTTCTTTGGCTCTTCCATAACCAGCAGTAGTCTAAGAAGAAGAAGGAAATGGCCTTTCTCCCCATACAAAGGCAAATGGCAGCAAACCTTCAATGAGCAGCAAGCCATGGAAGAACTAAAGAAAGTAGCTGTAAAGGAAGAGCAAAGCCCAAAAACCAATCTCCTCTCTGTTCTCATTGCTTCCTTCAGTAGCTATGGTTGTGATCCAAACCCCTCTGCCTACTCCTTTATCATCAACCACCTATCCCAAAGATCTCTCCTCTCCCAACTCCCCCCGGTCCTTGACCGCCTCGAAAGAATCTAAAAATTCAATCCCCCAGAAAGGATGTTGTTCGATCTCATCAGAAGCTATGGCAATGCAGGCATGCTCCATGACGCCATCGAACTGTTCTACCGGATCCCGAGACTCAGGTGTGCCCCAACAGTACACTCCCTCAGCACATTGCTTGCTGTTTTATGCAGAAAAGAAGATAACTTTGTGTTGGTTCATGATGTTCTAATGAGGACTTTAGAGATGAATGTTCGACTTGAGTATTCGACATTTCGGATTCTTGTTAAGGCTCTTTGTAGATTTGGGAAGGTGAATTCTGCCACCGAGCTCTTAAATACGATGGCATTGGAAGTTCATGGGTGCACGCCCGACTCAAGATTGTATTCGATGATACTGTCATCGCTTTGTAAACATGCTGGTTCAGTTGAAGTTGTCAATTTCCTTGAAGAAATGCGGAAGGCTGGCTTTTCACCAAATGGGAGGGAGTACACAAATGTGATTAATGTTCTTGTTAAGGAGGGGAGGGCAAAGGATTCTTTTGATGTCCTGCATCGGATGAAAGTGGACAGTATAAAGCCCAATATCGTGAGTTACACTAGTGTTCTGGATGGGTTTTTCTCAGCAGGCGATTTTCATAAAGGAGAGGAAGTTTTCGATGAAATGCTTGTCATGGGTCTTGTTCCGGATGCTTTTACTTATAGTGTTTATATCAACGGTCTCTGCAAGAAGGGCGATTTTGATGGTGCTCTTGATATGATTATTCGTATGGAACAAGTGGAGTGCAAGCCTGATGTGGTCGCCTGCAATACGATCATGAGGACGTTGTGCAAGGTTGGGGATGTGGGGAGAGCGAGGGAGCTCATGGGGAAGATGGGGTTGAAGGGCGTCAAGGGGAATTTGCACACGTATAGGGTTTTGATTGATGGTTTGGTTTGTAAAGGTGCAATGGCTGCAGCTTTTGAGATGTTGGTGGAAATGTTGGAGAGAGGGTTTGTTCCTCGGGCTGCAACTTTGGATTCGATGATATGTGGGTTGTGTGAATGCCGGCTCTTCAGCGAAGCATTACGAGTTCTTGAGGAAATGCTTAGTAGGTCTGTAGCTCCAGAGGCAAGGGCATGGGAGTCGCTGCTCTCTTGTGTGGAGTTTGATTCTGGTTGCTCAGATACTTTGATTGATGTGGAACTTTTAACGTGGCTGTTGACTGATTAAATTGAGTTATGTTCTGATGCTCAATTGAGAGATATTATTTTGGTTTTGATCCAGAAACATTGCACAGGTGGGACCTCACCTCAGGGAAGCTAAACTCTTCACCTGAAGTGCCAATCCCAATATCATATCAGCGATCATGGTAATATGAGCAGAGGGTTGCCACTGAACAACTACTGCATTTGGTTACGGCTCAACCAGACTGTTGTGTCAGTTCGAAGAGGAAGATCTTCTTGGGTGTTTCTTCTGCCCATATGAATGGTTTTCATCATAAAAGAAGAGCTGAAGAAATTGTTCAATCTACATTCAGAGATCCTTGAATTCTTGCAGCATTGAGGGGGCATTTTCAGTATTGTTTTCATTTCAGTGTGGCGTTGAATCAACTAACCTGGTATGTTCTCTCAATGGCATTAATTTCCAAGGTGTTCCTATTCTCTAACTGGTGTGAGATTAGCTGTAATTAGGTCTGTCGACAGGCCTGGCCCAGGGTTGACATCGGCCTCGGATCCTGAACTATTTGCACCTGGCCTATTAAAAACGCTTGATTTTGCCTTACCTGGGCTTGGTCCATTGACTGGTTTTCACATGCATATGAATGACAGTTGTGCAAAAAAGTGTCTCTTTAACAGAGCTTATTCTTGTGGCTTTTGCATTGTTAGGGTGTGTTTGGATGCAGCATCTAATAGAATTGTGATTACTAACTTAATGAAATGGAAAGTCATGAAATTGTTTCTCTAGCATTCATATTGAGGGTCTGGGCTCCAAATTACAGTTTTGTTAGTTTTATGGTTAGACTAGAAAGAAATGTAATTGCACTGCAGTTTGAGGGATGCTTATTGAGTTTGTTTTTCCCTGTTGAAACATAGGATCCAACTTGTGTCACCAGCCACTGGGGCTCCCATCATGAGATAGTCCAATGATGTGAACCATCCATATTACCATCATGACCATCTATATAAGCTATCATCCCATAATAATTCTTCATTGATGACCCTAAAATTTGGTTTCTAGAGTTGAATGCGAGCCATTGAAAATTTTCTTTTCATTGTTGTTCTAAATTCATCTACAGATAGTGATGTTCACAGTCATCTGTTCAACCTAAGTTTCTTTGCGGGGCCCATATAGCATAGAGTCCAAAAATGAAAATGGTTCTGATTGTCAAACCACTGAGCATGTGGGCCCCAGTTATCAATGGTAGGAAGAATAATTAACTTTTGTCATTTCCTCTTGATTGAACTGACTGTTGGCAACTTTATTCACTTTTGCATCCAAACAGAGCCTTCCCATCTACCAAAGGCCTAAAAATGAGTTCATCTCATTTTAGTTAATAGTAATTATCTATCAGAGATCTTGATCTATAATACATAATCACTGTTAACAAGAACTAATCATGTATTGGAGATCAAGATCTCTGATTCTATCCAACTGCTACTAAAATCACCGACTCCAATTAGTTAGGAAAGGCTTTGATGATGATGATGATGATGATGAACTGCTCCTAAAATTGTGGCCCACCTAATGGATGGAACAAAATTATTTTTTGTGCAAGAATGCCAGCATGGACAGATCGACATGATGAACGGCTTGATATTGCACCTATAGGCCTTTCTGGCACATGTGATGGCATGTACATGAGCGTCTTATATATGCGTTTCACCGTAGGAAAGCTCCTCAAATCAAATAGAAGAGTTACTACTTGTTTTATTTTAATTTCATTTATTTTTATATCAGGGATGTTATGAGGTTTTGCTTTTTCCGATGGTGGGGATTACCATATTATGAGATTGATCTAATTGGAAGAAAAAAAAAGTTGACTGGTTACTATTGGTGCATCTCAACTGACCCATTTGTAATCTGGACCATTCATCTACTAGGTCCAGTGATTGGTTTGCCATTCCTAGAGCTGTCAATGGCCTGGTCTGGGTTGGACACTGGAGACTGGCTAATGGAATAGTAACCCATCAGGTTTGGATATGTGTACCATCAAAGATGTACCAGATCCGAATCCGATGTTAGGTCTTGTTGGCCATCTAATTTTGAGCGCCAAATAGCATTCAGATATAGGGTTCAGATCCAGTTTGAGATACATACAATAAACATGCCTTTGTATGGTTTTTAGTTAGCAATATAGATAACAGAATATGGGATTTAAAAAATAAATAAATCATATATTCAGGTATGAGAGTGATGCTTGACCTGGGCACCCAACCGTAGATCCAAACCTGATCCGGTTATTAATCAGACCTGGCATCTAGATCAGATCTACTGTTAATAGGTTTTTTATACTTAGATTATCTGGATATCCATTAGCAGCCCAAGTGTATCCATAGTTTAAAAACTCTACTTGGCTTGATATCCAGCCTGGTTAGGTTAACTCAAAGACTCGATTCGGTTCAACTTGACTTGATATTTAAATATTAAACTAGGATTAATATTTCACTAATGGTAGATGTTTAGAACAATATGAGTATAAAAATAGGTAAAAAAAAACTATAACTGTATATATATATATATATATATATATATATATATATATATATATATATATATATATATATATATATATATATATATTATTTGAATTTAAAAACAAACTTACTCAGCAGGAATTGTGTTGAGCTGACCAAGTATGCAAGCCGACTCTACGAGTCAGCTTGAGTCTGATCTGAGTCGACATTGCCATCGAGGTTCATGGTGACTTTGCTTGATTTCTTGTCAAGTTGCCAGGTTTTAGAACTATTGAGTGTATCGTTGCTCTCAAGAGGACTTTTAGGTAGGGCTCATGCCCTAAAATGATCTGGTGAAATGTGTGGATGGCATGGATATAAGATAATACATCATGGTGGTCCTCACAATCAGGATCCGCCGAAGCTGCGTCATAAATTAGGATGGTGGAGTGGATAAAACACATGCATCTGTTAGTGCACCTTATTTGTCAATCAAGCGAGTCCACGTGTCACGTAGTTGGTTGAGCCCTTGGAAGTTGAAGACCGAAGACACAAGAGGACGTGGAGCACCAATGAGCAAAGAACATGTATATGAGGTGCCTTGGTGACCCTAATCTTGACCCAAAACAACTTCATTACCTCTAAATGATCCTAAGCTTAATAGGTAAACCTTGTTGATCATCCTTTAGCCTTAGAAGCCTAATTGAAATATAATAAATAAGGCTAGAAGATGTGCGGAACTGCTGTAAAATATATAGCTCAAAACAACAGTTTTCGAGTGGTCACCAATCCCATCGACGGACTGTTGATAGGTCTCGATGGAATCGAAGACTTGCTCGATCCAGTTGAAGAAATAATCCCGTAACAAAATTGCCTACTCGATGGGATCGACAAACAATTTGATTTCATTGAAGGACCTTCAATCCCATCGAATCCCCTTTCGATCCTATTGATAGAGTCGCTAACTAACCGTTTTATAGCCGGTGCAAATCAGTTTCTTATAAAAGGGCATTTGGTTCTTGGGCAAATCGATGGGTTTTTGGTGCAATAGAAGCCTAGGTGATTCCATGTTCATATACCCCATCCTAATCCTCTAAAATAATGAGTTCTAAGTCATTTATTTGAGATTAACACTCTAATGACGATTCCAACCTCCACGTTGAAGATGAACTTGAATTCTACTATTTTATAGAGATTAGACCCAACCTTATTTGTATATCCTTGTCTAAATCTTTTAAAAAACCTATCTAGGTGAATCCCCTAGGATTACAACTTTCCATTAGTTGTATGAGATTTTACCATTCTCTCACCACCTCAATCACCTCAATGGAGCATTGCATGCAAGGTTTTTGATCTTGGATCTGAAGCATTGGCAAACATCGACATTAACGATAAATGGAGCACAAGGGGAGCTGATTGAAGCACGAGAGAGCAACAATCATCTTCAATCAGCTCCCATGCGACCCAAGAAGCCGCTACAAAAGGAGCTGAATCCGACAAACAAGTTGTCAATTGTAAGAGTCCACACTCATTCCTTGTGTAGGATTAAGTGTAGAGTTTATAACCCAAACTCGCGTAGGTTATTGTGTAGGACCGTATCGTCACTGACACGGGTGAGTACATGTGCAGGTCCTTAGGTAGGCCATTGACACGGGTGTGTACGTGGGTAAATCCTTGTGTAGGCCACCGATAAGGGTCAGTACGTGGGCAAATCCTTGTGTAGGCCTCCAGCAGGAGTGTACGCTTGTAAAAGTTAGAGGTGAACCTGATTTAAAACCTCCTATATTGAATAGCGGTACACTCAGGGAGTGCATCTACTAGGAGTGGAGTACGGAAATCGAATCACTATACATACTTATGTTTAAGATTGTCATTTGTGCACTTTTCTAATTATGCTTATGTGATTGATTAGTGAATTATATTAGATGAATGCTAGGAGTTGATAATTAACACATCCCACACACATGCATACTATCATTTATAGACTAATTGTTTGATTGACATATCTTTTGTAGTCTATGTGATTGGACTCACTATTGGCTTAAAATCCTTAGTGTTAATTGCTTTACTTAGTTTGAATTGACATATTAGTTTAATTAAGCAATTGTGTGTTAAAAGACATAATTTTATTTGGTCCTAATCACCCCCCCCCCTCCCACAACATAGCCACCATTCTATAGCTTCGCCAAGCTTCCATGCATAGCCGTGGTATCCTATTCCACGCAATTTCAATTGATAACAGAACGGTTAGCTCTTGAAGGGATGAACTGCCTTGAGTTGATCCTAGGAGGTTAAGAATGATGTCTATCCAAGAGGTATATGCCGTCACATGACCACCATATTTTAACGGGTCTAACTACGCTTATTGGAAGGCTATGATGATGGTATTTCTAAAATCCCTTGACCCTATGGTTTGGACAATTATCGAAGAAGGATGGACTATACCCATAAAATAAGTCGTGGTTGATGGTAGAATCATTAACGCTCCCAAAGATAAATCTAAATAGAGCATTGATGAGTGGGCGTAGTATACCTATGCTGCTAAAGCTCTCAATGCTATCTACTTTGCGGTTTCTTTCAATGAATTTAAATATATTTGCACATTTGCAACAGGTAAAGAAGTGGGACATATTGGAAGTCATACACGAGGGAACTAGCGAAGTAAAGAGATCGAAGCTTCAACTCTTAATGACTCAATTCGAAAACATTAGAATGGAAGAGTATGAAACTTTCATAGAGTTTTATTCTAAACTTAATGATATTTGTAACTCCATGTGAGGTTTAAGAGAGGATCCTGGATAGTCGTATATGTAGAAAAATATTTAGATATCTTCCAGTTAGGTTCACTCCCAAAATAACCTCGATAGAAGAGTGTAGAAATATAAATGAGATCTTGAATGTAAAAGAATTCTTAAGTTTCCTATAAACATATGAACTACACTTTAAGACACTGTCTAGAACGAAGAAATTAGTCATCCTTAAAACATTTCATAGGCATTCACATAGGCATAAGATTGTTCAATCATATTATGATTGTGATGATGAGGATGTGGATGAGAAATTGTCTAGAAAATCTAAGAAATTCCTCAAGTTTAATAGAGGGAAGAGTTGTAATACAAAAGGTAAGTCGGTTGAATCTGTGCATAAAGGCAAATTTTCGAAAAGACCAAGAGTAACCTAGTGTTCCAACCGTGAGGGTTATGTACATGATGTCACCAATTGCGCTAGCAAAGTAAGATCCAAAGGCAAGGATATGACGACAACATGGGCTGATATAGAGGAGTCTGAATCTAATTCAGGAGACTCATTTAGTGTTGAAGACCTTAGCCATCTATGTGTTTTGACGGCCTTCACCACAATGTCCCACCCTAGAACCTTGAGAGACCATAACACCTCAGATAGGTAACCTTAGTCCATTTGGGCTGAATTGTTATATCAGAGGATTAAGCCTCGTTTTTTAGCCCAATAGTTAGATATGAGGATTCTAGCCTCATTAATGTGAGCACCATAGGAAAATCAAAGGACTTAGCATCATCTTGTGCTTAAAAGGTATATTCAAGGATTTTTAGCTTCATTTGTTTTTTATAATTTCAAGTTTTAAAGTAGCTTAATTTTGGCATTATATATTTTAGCTTAGACTACCGTTGGTCATTCTAGTTTTGATTGGTATCTCTTGAATGACCATTGTTGTTGCCAGATTCTGGCTAACAGACGAGATCGATGTAAAATTGCACCCTCCGATGGACCTGCAAAAGCTAGAGAAGATATGAGCAGCGGGGGGTTGCTGGTGGTCGACTGTGGGCCCTTCGATGCCTAAGTCAGGCTAGTAGATGATCTCAAAGATGTGGATTGGAGCATAAATATTACATTTTTCCTCAATTCTTTTGGTTTAGAGGGGTCGTATATAGGGTCTGGGCTGAACCTCCTTATGTTAATGTGCTACACTGAAGAGTCCCTGTTTTGACGGTAATCTTATCCCGGACATGCCTCCGAAGACGTCGGAGTGATATTCGGTCGAGCTTGAATATGTCATAGTGATTTTCGTTCGAGCCTGCATATGTTGGAGTGATCTTTGGCCGAGATAAGGTCGGATCCTTCTCTTCCAGATCCGGGGCCAGATTGCCTCCGAATTTCTCATACCGCCTCTTTGGCAGTGGTCAACCTAGTCAGCTTGGGATGTTGGGGAGCTCGGGGCTCATGCTCCTTCCCCATGGGTTCCTTACCCGTGTTGTAGACATTCCTGGTGGGGCGAGTCCTCTCCTACCGAGCTTCGTCCTTCAACAGCTCAACTATGCAGCTTGTTGTTAAATTGGAGGACCTGCTCGTCCCGTGTTGACGACCCTTTTGCTCAGACCTCGGTCATACTAACTCGGGGGTTCTTCCTTAGCTCAGAGGCCTATCACTTGTAGATAACTGTTGCTCTTCCCATGTGAGGGACCAATTCGGTTTTCTCCACAACAGTTGCCCCCCCACTTCCGATCTTGGCCTGCTTGAGCCTGGAAATGAGATTTAAAACTGATCTGGATATGCAGGAATTTCAAAATTTAAACTCAGCTTGAATTTTCACTATCTGGAAGAGGAGGGGGTTGAAATGTCAGCGGTAGGCGTGGAAGTCGAAAAGGCGTCATTAATTGTACAAAAACCGAAAAGGCATGCCATTAACGCAAACGTTGCCTCAGCTTCTGGGCGAATCTGGAGGTGACAGACTGTCAACCGAGTAATTTTGCCTCTTCTTGGGAGAACACCTTGACACCAGGTGGAGAGGAGTGTCAGTCGAGGAGTCGCTTCGCAACCCCGCGCTGACACATGGCGTTGTAGGGAGTAGCTGTAGCATGAGGAGAGTATAAATACCCTGAGTTTGCCTTTGTTTTCACTCATTTGTATAGTGAGGCGGTCGTGCTCTACTGATCTGCTGTTGCTCCTGCTTCCGTTGTCTTCCCGGTTTCTGGTGTCTCCTCACCCTTGGAGTCCTCGTGTCTAGCATTCTCCCGGTGCACTCTTTCCGTTGCTCCCTTCTCCTCTTTCATTTTCTTTTTTACTCCTCCCCAATGTCTTCCGAGGGAGATTCCGGTGCGACCACCATTTCTGACCATCCTTTGGATGAGTTAGTAGGTGGTACCTCTGATTCTAAATCTCTGCTATCTGTTGAGTATGTTCCTCAGGGGCCTATCCTCGCATTCAAGTAGAACCGCAAGTTGATCCAGCTTTCTCATCCTTTGGTGAGCTGGTCCTTATTGCTAACACATTCATGTCAAGGTTGACGGTGGCCGATCTGGAATCTCACAGGTCGATCTACAGTATTCCCATCTCGGTGGATCTTCGTGTCCCCTGAGCTGACCTCCCAAGGGGGAGGTCACATTGTATCCTGCTTTCTTTTCTTGCAGTTTTCGTCTGACTCTCTCCCCTTTAGTGAGAGAGATATTATGTCATCTTAGAGTTTCCCTAGGACAGCTAAACCCCAACGTATGATAGGCTATTTTTGGCTGCTATACCCTTTGACAACTAGTTGGGAACTCCAAGCTCATAGTGGATGGGCTCCTTTATTTATACCAGACCAAGAGAAGTTCTGACTCTCATGGCTGGTATTATTTTTCTTCTTGGCCGGACAAAGGCCAGACCATTATTACCAATAATCCTTCCTCCAACATGGGCTGAATGGACATGTGGTTTTTTTGCATCTGAAGAATGGGAGATGGATGGCTTATCGTCTTATGTCCCGACCTCCTACGCCCTGCCAGGTCGGAACATATACCAAGTTGTTGTACTTGCATCTCATTCACTTCCTTTTGGTGTTGACGTCATGTTGTTTCTGTTTGCAGCTTTTCCTAGGTCACAACCCAACATTCCTGACTCTTCTACATCAGATTGGGGTTACCTGATCGCGATCTGCTGACCAACGGGACTATAGGAGGTTGGTCATTGCCGAGCTTTTGCATCAGTTTAGCCTTACTCCAGCTAGTAAGTTTCTCGACTCAATAACTCTGTTACTGGTCGGTAGTTCTTCTAACTGATTTTTTTTTTTAATGTTTTTTGCAGAAATGTCTGATCGTCCCAGGCCGAAGAAGAGGGCTCTGGTCAGGGCCAAGCTGAATAGGTTGAAAGCTGCCGCGAATAAGGCAACTTCTTCTCCTGCTCGTCATGCTCCTTCGAGCGTTGCTGCCGCGTCCGTAGTTGATCCCATAGTGGCCGAGGCTACAGTTGCCCCTCCTGCTTAGCCGTAGGAGGTGGCTAATCTAGATATGCCCTCCTACAGGGTCGAGTAGGCTTGAGCCGAGGAGGATCTGGGTGCAGAGGGTGCTTCTGAGCACCAGAGCTCGGCTCTTGGGGGTCCTGCTGCAGGGGGACCCTCATCCTTGTCCAACCTGAGGCACCTAGTTGTGCTCCTTAATTAGGGTTGAAGCTCAGTGCCCGAAGAGGAGGTGAACTCCCTGCTGTCGATGCATCTAAACCGCCTCCTCGGGATGATGGAGACCACAACTATCAAGGTATGTCTGTCGTCGGAATGTCATATAGTTGCTTCTTTTACTATGTTTTTGCTAACTCCCTAAATTCTTTTCTATCATAGGAGGCCCTCGGCGATATCGCGGTCCGGCTACTCATGCTCAACTTAAAGGGTCAGATCAAGGAGGCTAACTGCCAGCTGGGAGCTGCTAAGGCCGACCTCGAAGTGAAGGCCTAGGAGCTGTTAGTGGCCATAGAGGCTCATGAAGCATTTCAGGCCGAGGTTGAAGTAGAGAAGGAGTCTCTCTGCGATTCCCTAAGGACGGCCATGGAGGAGCACAAGGCCGACCTTTCCCGGTTGGTAGCCACAACTTCTTAGCTGGGGGTGGAGCGGCACAAAAGCGCTGAGCTGAATGCCAGGGTGACCGAGCTGGAAGCTGGTATCCCGGTGAAAGAGGTGCCGCGGTGTAAGCCTACAGGGCCTCCAAGGACCACAGAGCCAAGTTAGATGAATTCTTCGGCATCGGCTACTTCAACTGTCAGGAGGAAGTCCAGAAGCGGTTCCCTAAGCTCGACATGTCGTAGATGGACGATGAGGCCGGCTAAGTGGTTAGGCATGTTGTTGAACCAGAGAGGCGTGCTGCTGGCAAGGAACCGTTAACATTAAAAGCCTGACCAGGGCTGTCATACAATGTTTTTAAGTTTTTGGAATTACATTTTGAAAAATGTATCATGTTTATTTTATTAAGAATGACAGGGATATATAGAAAGGATATACAGAAATACATAGGAGATTTTAATAAATATATGGGATTCTATCCATATAGCTGTACATATGCAACTTGTACGTACACACTTTAACACACAATACAAAAGACCTCACCTAGACAACTGAATGACATTTACACATAGGCGAATAAATTTCATTACATGTTAATAACTTTACATGCAGGTGAACATGAGTTGTAAAAGAAGCTCACTGCATGAATACATCCTACAGGACTAGTATGTGAACAATATCTCCGTTTATACAATACAACACTATTCTACCTGAAACATAAAGTAAAAGTCAAATACCATATTAAAAATGGTAGCCTCCATTTACACGAACTTTGGTGATTTCAATACTAGAATTGAGTACCACGAGTGGGTTGGATGATACAACATACCAACCCAAAAGAACCATAATAAGGTAAAGCCATCTCTCCACAGGACATATACCAGGCTAATGCACCGATCAGGTCCACCCATGCATTGGCACCAGAATGGATAGCCTACATTAAAAAATAAAACCACGAGACAATCCTATCCATTACTCTCTTTTTTTTTTCTTCACAGTTCATCCCAGTTATATTTGATAATGTAACTGTTTTCCTTTTCAACCATCACTATAATGGCGAAAGATGAGATATGAGTGATTTTTGAGATTACCATCCTTACTGGCCCTTGTATATAGGTGGACTCAATTCACACATCAGCTTGGCATGTGTAATGCAGAGAGATTGCTTCACCATATTCTGCTTCTTCCGTCTCCACCATATCGACACCCAACACGAGTACTATTTCAATGCCCAAAACAAAAAATGGTTATACTATCAAATCAATCCAAGGTAAGTGAAAATATCAATTCCCTTTGTGTTATTCATCTCAATTGCAAAAACAAGACCAGATACTAGTGGATCACCTTCAAAACAAATAGGAGTGGCCAAATCTTCTTATGGCTGGTTTATTTCACTAATTACCCAAGTAATGTAAAGGAATTGTGTCATCACATTATGATTTTACCACTACCAAACCAAACACCGGAATCGTTGGTCAAATTCAGATATATTTAGGTGACGGATGTTTTGTTAATTTTATGTTCCTAGCTGTTCTAGTCGGATCATGCCTTGTTGAAGGTCCTTGTAGGCTCTTTGTTGCAGGGGACTTGCCTGTAGTCCGTTGTCCAGTTGCGGCCTTCCATGTGATAATTGTGCTCCCTGGAGCTTGCTGGTAAATTTCTTCTGTTGGGGGACCTGAATGTTTGGTGTCACTGAGGCTGGTGCTTGCCAGTTGGTGGATGCAGGTTGCAAGTTTGCTGCATTATTGTAGTATGTGTTGCACCTTGGCTGCAATATGGTGCTGGTAGAAGTGGTTTTGCCATTAGGCTTACATGGTTTTGCCATCGACAGACCACTCGATGCTATTGAGAAAATTCGAAAGAATCCCAATTGCTCACTGGATAATTTTGGAGTCGCTACTCGATGTCATCGGCTAGTCATCGATGGCTGTCGACATCGAAGGTCTCATTGACAGTGTGCATGGAACTGCATAAGTGCGCGATTTGTTTCTAATTCCAGTTGTGATAGTATATATATCGGGTATAATCGGAATTATGATATTCTAAGTGAATTCTATGACATTCCTAAGGTGTTTCGGAGCAAAGTTGGAGTTTTGAGAAATGATTTTGGGGTTATTCAGATTGGTAAGTACATCAATCTCTTATAATATCGTTTCACGGTGGATTGTTTATCGCTTTATGCCGTGGTTTTTTTCCATAATGATTTTTCTATGTAAAAATCATGCGACCTATGTGTGTTTTTGCTTATGTTTGATTTCACCTTATCTGATTGAATTCAGGTTTCCTTCCGCATCATCCACAGCATGGTACATCTGATCTCCTATGTCCCAGTAGAGTATCACTAGAATGCGAAATTGATACCGTTGAGATCTAATGCATATAAATTGAATGCCCTTTCATTGACAAGATGGGCACCATCTTGTGGACGGTCCTTACCTTGGAAGATTGGATTGGACCCAAGTTACAGTTAAGATCAATGATGGGACTTTGCATGGGATACTAATAGACTTGAGAAGGGATTATCATAACTTGGCACCCTTAGGTCCTTACTCATGCCGCAGCAGTAGACTCACAAGAGTTTCAACATGAGGTCATGGGTTTTGAGTACCCATTGTGGTGAAATCCCACTGTGGCGTGAGTGCGTTTATAAAATAAAAATAAAAATACCTTGGCACCCTCAAAGGAGATGAGGATATCCTTGGTAACCTTGAGAGCAATTAAGAAGGGATTATCATACCTTGGCACCCTTAGGTCCTTACTCATGCCTCGGCGGTAGACTTACAAGAGTTTCAACATGAGGTCATGGGTTTTGAGTACCCATTGTGGCGAAATCTCACTGTATGTAGTGTGAGTGCGTGTGTATAAATAAAAAAAAGAAGAAAAAAAAAAACCTTGGCACCCTCCAGGGAGATAAGGATTTCCTTGATAACCTTGAGAGCAATTGCATCGGTAACCCTGACCATTAGTCAAGTCGTAGCAGTAGCTGTTCTTACTCGCGCAAGCGAAGGAGGCCGAGTGCTCTGCTATCTTGCATGATTGATTTCCAATGGCCCAGTCAAGCACCACTGGAACGGTTTTGCTTCTTTCCCAGAAGTTGGTACCGTTCAGATCCGATGCTTTGAAACTGAACGCATTTTGATCCACCAGAAAGGTGTAGCTACACGGATTGAAATTCCAGACATTGGTCTGGTTAGAGAGGCTAATAAAAGCCACTTTATAACTCTTAAAAGCGTATGGGATGGTGCTTTGGCAACATCCTATCCCAGAGCAAGAGCCGTTGATGGAGCAACATCTTAAAAGCGTAATTGTTGCTAGCGCTGCACAATGACAAATAACCAATGGTGAAGTCGTGGTCCCATGAGCTGGTGATGGAGGCGACGGTATCACAACCGATGGCCGTGAATTTGTTATGGATTTCTGAGAACGTGAACGGCATGCTATCATCCAAGTCGATCCAACTATTTGAGTATGCGAACAATTCTCCTATCTTGTTGTAGCATTGGTAGCTTATATAGTTTTCTAGATTAAGAGTTTCTTGTACACAACGGAGGATTGAAGAAAACGATATCCAACTATTTGAGTATGTGAACAATTCTCCTGTCTTGTTGTAGCATTGGTAGCTTATATAGTTTTCTAGATTAAGAGTTTCTTCAATCCTCCGTTGTGTACAAGAAACTCTTAATTCTAGAAAATTAAGAGTTTCTTGAAATTTATTTTTATTCTAGAAAATTAAGAGTTTCTTGTACACAATCAGTTAAATGTAAGGATTAAAGCCCTCAGAAGTGATAGAGGGGGTGAGTACTCTTCTAATGAATTCAACGACTTCTGTGAATCAAATGGTATAATCCATGAATTTACGGCACCTTACACACCTCAGCAAAATGGCCTAGCAGAACGCAAAAATAGGACATTAGTTGAGATGATCAGCTGTATGATATTAAATTCTGGATTACCACTAAATTTGTGGGGGGAAGCATTGTTAACAGCAAACCGTATTCTAAATGTTATCCCATAAAAAAAATTGGATATCTCCCCATATGAATTATGGAAAAAGAAGAAACCATATCTTCATTACTTCACAGTGTGGGGAAGTATAGCAGAAGTCAGGATTATTGATTCTAAGAGAGTAAAATTAGGTCCTAGAGGAATCAGGTGTGCTTTTGTGGGTTATGGAATTCATAGTCCCGTATATAAATTCCTGGTTCTGGAACAAACTTCTTTTACTGACAAAAACATGATTATAGAGTCTAGGGATGCTATATTTTTTGAAAATATAGTATACAAAGACTATATGAATAATCATACAAAAAGACAGGTTGATGAAAATATAATAGAACCAATGAACGAAGAGCATAATAACTTTCATGATAAATCTAAAACTCATTCAGAAGGAAATGAACTAAGGAGATCGAAAAGGGCAAGAAAAGAAACATCTTTTGGCCCAGATTTCTATATGTTCCTTATAGAAGGAGATATAAATGAAAAAAGAAAGGAGATTACTCTACCGCTAAGAATTGAAAGTGATCCAACAACACTTAGTGAAGCTCTCTCATCTCTTGATGTACAGTTTTGGAGGGAAGCCATTAACGATGAAATGGATTCCATAGTTTCCAATAACACATGGTGTTTGGTCGATCTTCCACCAGGTTCAAAGCCTATAGGATGTAAGTGGATTTTTAAAAGAAAGTTCAATCCTGATGGAACAATAAATAAGTTTAAAGCTCGTTTGGTAGCCAAAGGATTTAGATAAAAGAAAGGTATCGATTTTTTCGATACATATGCTCTTGTTGCTCGAATATCTACCATTAAGAATTTAATTGCTCTTGCAGCAATTCACCACCTAGTAATCCATCAAATGGATGTCAAAATGGCATTTTTAAATGGTGATCTAGATGAGGAAGTCTATATGGAATAACCTGAAGGGTTTGTTCAACCTGAACAACAGAAGAAAGTGTGTAAACTGGTCAAATCTCTCTATGGGCTCAAGCAAGCTCCTAAATAATGGCATGAGAAGTTTGATCAAGTAGTACAATCTAATGGTTTTAGAGTAAACCAAGCAGATAAGTGCATATATATTAAATGTCAAATCATTATCTGCCTATACGTAGGTGATATGCTAATATTTGGACCAAAGGAGGACTGTGTGAAAGAAACTAAAATGTTTCTAAGTTCCAACTTCGACATGAAGGATATGGGTAAAGCCGATGTAATATTAGGTATTAAGATTTATAATCTTAATGATGGAATAGCCTTAACACAATCTCTTTACTTAGAGAAAGTGTTAAAGAAGTTTAATTATTATGATTGTAAACCGGTCTCAACCCCATTTAATCCAAGTATTAAATTGGCTAAAAATACTGGTAGATGTAAAACACAACAAGAATATGCGAGTGCTATTGGGAGTTTAATGTATGCAATGAATTGCACTAGATCCGATATAACATTCACAGTAGGAATGCTAAGCAGGTATACCAGTAATCCAGGACAGTACACTGGAATGCGATTTCGAGAGTTTTAAAGTATCTAAGAGGAACCATAGACTATGGACTGCATTATAAATCATATCCCGCTGTACTTGAAGGGTACAACGATGCAAGCTGGAATGCAGATAACAGAGAATCAAAATTTACAAGTGGCTGGATATTCCCTCTTGGAGGAGGAGCAATATCATGGGCATCTAAGAAACAAACGTGCATATCTCACTCTACAATAGAAAGTGAGTTTATTGCACTTGGTGCTACTTGTAAAGAAGGTGAATGGCTAAGATACGTACTGTTAGAAATCCTGTATTGGCCGAAACCTACTCCTGCCATATCTATCTTTTGTGATAGTCAGGCTACTCTTTGTCGTGCTATGAGTAAGACTTATAATGGTAAGTCTAGAAATGTACGTCTAAGGCATAACTTTGTTAAAGGATTGCTCAGAGATGGAGTAATCACAGTGGAGTATGTCAAATCCATCCTGAACTTAACAGATCCCTTGACAAAAGGTTTATCAAGAGATCAAATAAGAAGAACCACTAAAGGAATGGGACTAAGATCCATAAAGATATAACTTTCACTCTTGATGGCAACCCTACCTATGTTTTGAAATATAAGCTAGGTTCAAAGGGACAAACAAGTCAAGTATGTGACTGAAATAAACACTAGAAAAAGAAAATTTGAGTTTCATTTCTAAAAGTCTAGTGTTTGGTTTCTGCATTTTATAAGAGGTTGAGTATTAACTCTTAATAGGTCTATAAGCAGACTTTGCTGAGATGAAGCAGAATCATCTTTGATAGATCTACCTATATGAGTAGAGAAGTGAGGGCACTTTTGAAGAGATTGAGATCGTCTCTAGAATACTCATGAAATAAGGATACGCACAAGGCCAGAAATGAGCGAATTTTTAGATCTCCAGTTATATATGCATAAATGTGTGTTATGTGTCCGGTGAGTCATATAAGGTCCTTAGTTCAAGACTAATGGGTCACTAAGTACCTGGCATAACTTTGATACATATACACTAAAGTAAAGGTTCAAATTCAAAAGATACCTTTGCTTATGCACCTATTTGTATTGATATGCCATTCGTTATAGAATCTGATTTTATTTTTGAAATTGTGGGGGATTGTTGTGTTTTCTAGAATAAAAATAAATTTTAAAAATAAAAGTTATTTTTAGAAAGTAAATAAATATATTAATTATTTAAACTTTCCATAAATAGTGTGTATAGCCAGTCGGTAAGAGAAGAGGTTTTTGCTTATGCAACCAGGGTTCAAATCTCCTCGAGTACGGTGTGAAGTACCGTCGCGCACGTGCATGGCGTGGGCTGTAGGGCTGCTTGGGTGCTTTTTGGCGCTTTATTAGGCGCACCTAGCACTTCGCACGTGCGCATCGTCGCAAGGAGCTATGAGAGCCTTAGTCTTTTTGACACTCGGTTCATATTTTTGGGCCATGGTACCCTGATGTTTATTACCTTTTTTAGTTAATTGAGAATAATTGTGACATGATTGTACATGTGGCACCTATGCCATGTGTCGCTTATGTGGATACAGTTTTTTTTGTTGGATAACTGCTCCTGTTTGAATGGGTACAGAAATAACTGTCATAGGACAAAGGATTATGTCCTTTCATGAAAAGGCAATTATTTGCTGTGAATGGGTATGAATTTCTTGAAGAGGCTCTTTAGCACCTTTTCAGGAAGAAATCCATAACCTTTCAATTGATATAAATCCTGGATACTATAATCCAGAAGAAAATACTCAAAATCCTTAAGATAATATTATCTTCTGTGCAATTATTCTCGATCTAATCTCTTGCTGAGTTTTTTCTGAACGTCTTAAGGCATATCGGTGTCAAAACTAGAGATCTGTTCAACACTTAAATGTGCAAATTTTCGTGTTGAAAATTGGATTAAGAGTTCATTGTATCCTGAAGACAATTTGCAGATTTCCTTCGTTTGCACTTGCTGGAAATTCCAGAAAAATGGCAGCAAATCTGTCTTGAGAAATTGACTATTCAAGTCGAGCCTTGAACTCGAAAGATCTGTTCGTTTCATTATCGTTTTCTTCAATTCTCCGTTGTGTACAAGAAACTCTTAATTTTCTAACATAATTAAAACTCTTAATTTTCTAACATTCAAGACAGATTTTAACTCTTTTCACAATGGAGGCAATTCATTCCATTCAGGTTATGAACCAAGACTTTGTACGACTGGATCGTTTCGAAGGTCAATTCTTCTCAAGATAGCAGCAGAAGATGCTTTTCTTTTTGACAACTCTGAAGTTATCTTACATTCTAGATGATGATCTGCCTTCTCTGACTGAGCCAACTGACGATGACTTAGAACAAGTGAAGGCAGAACGAAAGAAAAGGAAGGAGGACGATTTTCTATGCAAAGGTCATATCTTAAACGCCCTCTCTAATTCCATCTATAACTCATACCGTAAAATATCCTCTGCTAAAGATTTGTGGACAAAATTAGATCAAAAATATAAAAATGAAGAGATCAGTACTCAGAAATTTCTGATCGACAATTATGTCCACTTCAAGTTTAAAAATGATCAACCAATTCTCTCCCAAGTAACCGAACTACAGAACTTGGTTGATGAATTGAAGATTGGTGGGATAGATCTTCCTGAAGAATTCCTGGTCGGTTAGTAATTGCAAAATTACCCTCATCATGGTTTGATTATAACAAGAAACTGAAACATGATGAAAGGAAGTACACTCTTGAAGGGCTTCAACGACATCTTCGTATAGAAGAAGAGTTCAGAAACCGAGACAAGAAAGAAAGTACTTCGAAAAATCATTCCAAAGCAAATATTGTAGAAGATGACAAGCCAAAATCTCAAAACTCTAAATCTATTCCCCCAAAGAAAGATACAGAGTTTAAGAAAAAGGGAAAGAAAAAGGGCAAGTGTCATTTCTGCAATAAGCCTGGACATTACATAAAGGAATGTCGACACAGGAAGAAACAACTGAAAGCTCAGGCTAACATGGCAGAAGACCAACTTGTAGCAATGGTTACTGAAGCTAATACAGTAATATCCGATGGTGAATGGTGGCTAGATACTGGTGCAACCATTCATATATCGAAGGACCGAAACATCTTCAAGACCTATGAAGGTATAACAACTAGACAAGAAGTGAAGATGGGTAATAACGTTCGTGCGACCGTTGTCGGAAAAGGAACAGTAGAACTTCAGTTTACATTAGGCAAAAGACTGACACTAACAAATGTATTGCATGTACCTGACAT
This sequence comes from Magnolia officinalis, assembly GCA_021015155.1. Lineage (NCBI taxonomy): Eukaryota > Viridiplantae > Streptophyta > Magnoliopsida > Magnoliales > Magnoliaceae > Magnolia > Magnolia officinalis. Next base: position 69,834,602 of record JAJHSJ010000008.1, on the reverse strand, counting down.
GTCTAAAAATCTAGTGTCAGGTGATCTTCTCAATAAGAGAGGATTCAAAATAGTGATTGAGTCTGATAAGTTGGTTATCACCAAAAATGGTATGTTTGTAGGCAAAGGATATGCATGTAATGGTATGATTAAACTGAATATTAATAATAATAATGATGTTTCTGTTTATATAGTAGATTCTGTATCTCTATGGCATGCTAGACTAGGTCATGTTAATTATCATTCAATGAAAAGAATGATGATCCTAGGCCTTATACCAAATCATGAAATTCAACAAGAAGGGAAATGTGATGTGTGTGCCCATTCTAAAATAACCAGAAAACTATTTGGGACTGGCACGAGAAAATCACAACCCTTGGAGCTAATTCATTCCGATATTTGTGATTTAAATAATACCTTAACTCGTGGAGGAAAAAGGTATTTTATCACATTTATCGATGACTTCACTAGATTTTCCTATGTATACTTGATAAAATCTAAAGATAAAGCCTTTGAAAAGTTTAAGCTTTATAAGGCCGAAGTGAAAAATCAGTTAAATGTAAGGATTAAAGCCCTCAGAAGTGATAGAGGGGGTGAGTACTCTTCTAATGAATTCAACGACTTCTGTGAATCAAATGGTATAATCCATGAATTTACGGCACCTTACACACCTCAGCAAAATGGCCTAGCAGAACGCAAAAATAGGACATTAGTTGAGATGATCAACTGTATGATATTAAATTCTGGATTACCACTAAATTTGTGGGGGGAAGCATTGTTAACAGCAAACCGTATTCTAAATGCTATCCCACAAAAAAAATTGGATATCTCCCCATATGAATTATGGAAAAAGAAGAAACTATATCTTCATTACTTCAAAGTGTGGGGAAGTATAGCAGAAGTCAGGATTATTGATTCTAAGATAATAAAATTAGGTTCTAGAGGAATCAGGTGTGCTTTTGTGGGTTATGGGATTCATAGTCCCGTATATAGATTCCTGGTTCTAGAACAAACTTTTTTTGCTGACAAAAATATGATTATAGAGTCTAGAGATGCTATATTTTTTGAAAATATAGTATACAAAGACTATATGAATAATCATACAAAAAGACAGGTTGATGAAAATATAATAGAACCAATGAACGAAGAGCATAATAACTTTCATGATAAATCTAAAACTCATTTAGAAGGAAATGAACTAAGGAGATTGAAAAGGACAATAAAAGAAATATCTTTGGCCCAGATTTCTATATGTTCCTTATAGAAGGAGATAGAAATGAAATAAGAAAGGAGATTACTCTACCGCTAAGTATTGAAAGTGATCCATCAACACTTAGTGAAGCTCTCTCATCTCCTGATGTACAGTTTTGGAGGGAAGCCATTAACGATGAAATGGATTCCATAGTCTCCAATAACACATGGTGTTTGGTCGATCTTCCACCAGGTTCAAAGTCTATAGGATGTAAGTGGATTTTTAAAAGAAAGTTCAATCCTGATGGAACAATAAATAAGTTTAAAGCTCGTTTGGTAGCCAAAGGATTTAGACAAAAGGAAGGTATCGATTTTTTCGATACATATGCTCCTGTTGCTCGAATATCTACCATTAGGACTTTAATTGCTCTTACAGCAATTCACCACCTAGTAATCCATCAAATGGATGTCAAAACGACACTTTTAAATGGTGATCTAGAAGAGGAAGTCTATATGGAACAGCCTGAAGGGTTTGTTCAACCTGGGCAAGAGAAGAAAGTGTGTAAACTGGTCAAATCTCTCTATGGGCTCAAGCAAGCTCTTAAACAATGGCATGAGAAGTTTGATCAAGTAGTACAATCTAATGGTTTTAGAGTAAATCAAGCAGATAAGTGCATATATATTAAATGTCAAATCATTATCTGCCTATACGTAAATGATATGCTAATATTTGGACCAAAAGAGGACTGTGTGAAAGAAACTAAAAAGTTTCTAAGTTCCAACTTCGACATGAAGGATATGGGTAATGCCGATGTAATATTAGGTATTAAGATTTATAATCTTAATGATGGAATAGCCTTAACACAATCTCATTACCTAGAGAAAGTGTTAAAGAAGTTTAATCATTATGATTGTAAACCGGTCTCAACCCCATATGATCCAAGTATTAAATTGGTTAAAAATACTGGTAGATGTAAAGCACAACAAGAATATTCGAGTGCTATTGGGAGTTTAATGTATGCAATGAATTGCACTAGACCCAATATCGCATTCATAGTAGGAATGCTAAGCAGGTATACCAGTAATCTAGGACAAGTACACTGGAATGCGATTTCGAGAGTTTTAAAGTATCTAAGAGGAACCATAGACTATGGACTGCATTATAAATCATATCCCGCTGTACTTGAAGGGTACAACGATGCAAGCTGGAATGCAGATAACATAGAATCAAAATTTACAAGTGGCTGGATATTCACTCTTGGAGGAGGAGCAATATCATGGGCATCTAAGAAACAAACGTGCATATCTCACTCTACAATAGAAAGTGAGTTTATTGCACTTGGTGCTGCTTGTAAAGAAGGTGAATGGCTAAGATACCTACTGTTAGAAATCCCGTATTGGACGAAACCTACTCCTACTATATTATCTTTTGTGATAGTCAGGCTACTCTTTGTCGTGCTATGAGTAAGACTTATAATGGTAAGTCTAGAAATATAGGTCTAAGACATAACTTTGTTAAAGGATTGCTTAGAGATGGAGTAATCACAGTGGAGTATGTCAAATCCATCCTGAACTTAGCAGATCCCTTGACAAAAGGTTTATCAAGAGATCAAATAAGAAGAACCACTAAAGGAATGTGACTAAGATCCATAAAGATATAACTTTCACTCTTGGTGGCAACCCTACCTATGTTTTGAAATATAAGTTAGGTTTAAATTGACAAACAAGTCAAGTATGTGACTGAAATAAACACTAGAAAAAAAAATTTTGAGTTTCATTCCTAAAAGTCTAGTGTTTAGTTTCTGCATTTTATATGAGGCTGAGTATTAACTCTTAATAGATATATAAGTAGACTTTGCGGAGATGAAGCAGAATCATCTTTGATAGATCTACCTATATGAGTAGAGAAGTGAGGCCGCTTTTGAAGAGATTGGGATCGTCTCTAGAATACTCATGAAATAAGGATACGCACAAGGCCAGAAATGTGCGAATTTTAAGATCTCCAGTTATATATGAATAAATGTGTGTTATGTGTCCGGTGAATCATATAAGGTCCTTAGTTTAAGACTAATGGGTCACTAAGTACCTGACATAACTTTGATACATATACACTAAAGTAAAAGTTCAAATTCAAAAGATACCTTTGCTTATGCACCTATTTGTACTGATATGCCATTCGTTCTAGAATCTGATTTTATTTTTGAAATTGTGGGGGATTGTTGTGTTTTCTAGAATAAAAATAAATTTCAAAAATAAAAGTTATTTTTAGAAAGTAAATAAATATATTAATTATTTAAACTTTCCATAAATAGTGTGTATAGCCAGTCGGTAAGAGAAGGGATTTTTGCTTATGTAACCAGGGTTCAAATCTCCTCGAGGAAGGTGCGAAGCACCGTCCACGCACGCGTATGGCGTGGGTTGTAGGGCTGCTTGGGCGGTTTTTGGCGCTTTATTAGACGCACTTAGCACTTCGCACGTGCGCATCGTCGCAAGGAGCTATGAGAGCCTTAGTCTTTTTGGCACTCGGTTCATATTTTTGGGCCATGGTACCCTGATGTTTATTACCTTTTTTAGTTGATTGAGAACAATTGTGACATGATTGTACATGTGGCACCTATGCCATGTGTCGCTTATGTGGATACAGTTTTTCCTGTTGGATAACTGCTCCTGTCTAAATGGGTACATAAATAACTGCCATAGGACAAAGGGTCATGTCCTTTCATGAAAAGGCAATTATTTGCTGTGAATGGGTATGGATTTCTTGAAGAGGCTCTTTAGCACCTCTTCAGGAAGAAATCCATAACCTTTCAATTGATATAAATCCTGGATACTATAATCCAGAAGAAAATACTCAAAATCCTTGAGATAATATTATCTTCTGTGCAATTATTCTCGATCTAATCTCTTGCTAAGTTTTTTCTGAACGTCTTAAGACATATCGGTGTCAAAACTAGAGATCTGTTCAACACTTAAATGTGCAAATTTTCGTGTTGAAAATCGGATTAAGAGTTCATTGTATCCTGAAGACAATTTGTAGATTTCCTTCGTTTGCACTTGCTGAAAATTCCAGAAAAAGGGCTGCAAATCTGTCTTGAGAAATTGACTATTCAAGTCGAGCCTTGAACTCGAAAGATCTGTTCGTTTCATTATCGTTTTCTTCAATTCTCCGTTGTGTACGACAAACTCTTAATTTTCTAATCGTTTGAAATTCTCAATAGGCCTGAAGCTAATGATATGTCGAGAACCTCAATCTTACCCCAAAACAGTTTTGGAGGATTCAAAGTACCGTTGCAGGAGAGATTGAAGCCTCGAACATCAATGTAGCAGCCATTGCAGATGCCAATTGGGTAGGGAATACTAACGTTCCCACATTTGTCGGGGCAATCGGGTTTGGTTATTACCAACTGTTGCGATGCCAATGCTTCTACAGGTTGTTGCTAGACAGAAAAGCTGAAGCAACAGATACAAACCCATCTCTCTCTCTCTCTCTCTCTCTTTTTTTTTTTTTTTTTTTTTTCTCTCTCTCTCTCTCTCAAAATGTATTTGTGTACACTAGATGGGAGATGGTCCTTATAAATAGGCCATACATCATTCAATCTTGGGCTACACTTGTTCCAGGTTTCTACAAGTGGGGCCCACTATTTACTGATATGGTGACCATTGGTTTGATGTTACCTTTGGTGGGCTATGTACCATATACACAAACCTTACAGTGATATGTGTTTGTGAAATCCACTTCGTCCATCATTGGTGTCATATCATATTAGCTCTGAATCCCAAAAATCAGGCCCATCGAAAACCAATGTGGGTTACACCACAAGGAAAAAGTGACGATTGGACACATGCAGTTGAAAGGTTTTTATTTTATTTTATTTAAGCCCAGTGAAGTTTTGGATAAGACTAGTATATGATTTTCCCTTCATCTAGGTGGGACTCACCTTATGAATGGGTTGGATGACATGTAGACATAACGGTGGGTCCTAGGAACGATTCAATGGTTGACGCTTCCAAACCCACTTAAACTTCCTGTCTACTTTGAATCCTTCTTATTTTGAATAAAATGCTGAAGGGAGCCTTAAAAGATGATTGATGGCCTGATGTTACATCAGAATTCTGGTGGGGCCCACTGACTATTCAATTTAGATTTAGGTAGCCTTATTTTTTTATTTTATTTTTTATTTTTTATAGTTTTTATATAGAAATGTCATGGGTCGTAGAAACCGGAGCAGAATAATCTACGATGGGGGAGGAGAATAGGTGTTACTCGGGTAACACCTTAGTGGGTGTCAACGTTACCGTGGGACTCACCTTAAAGACGTGTTGTATATCCCTATCGTCCATCCGTTTTGAAGCCCATTTTAAGGGGTGTTATAAAAAATTAAATAGATCCAAATCTCAGATGGTCCACACTATTGGAAACCGTGGTGATTGAACGGACGCCATTAAAAACACCCCATGGCCCACTTTAAGCAGACCCATAAGTTTAATTTCCATCCAACCAGTTGAAAAGATCAAACAAACTTGGATGAAAGGAAAATACAAATATCAGTTTTATCCAAAACTTTTAAGGCCTACAAAATGTTTGTAATGGTTATTTACCACTTTTTCCTTTGGTGTGGTTCACAAGAGATTTGGATCTACTTAAGTTTTGGGATAATGTCCTAAAATTATCTTGAAGAAACGAATATGGGATGCATGGATATACATCGTATTGGTCAAACTGGGCCCCACACGGCATGGGTGTTACCCAGGTAACACCTAATCTACTTCCTACGATGGGGGCAGTTTCGGTGTGGCCGGGAAACACCCACTTCCGTGAGGCGGTGACGGTGGGGCCCACCTTAATGCATGTGTTGGCTTATCTGAAAGAAGCCTCTAATTTCTCTTTTCTTATCTTAGGATTTGTACAATCATTCTTCATGTGCCAAATATCTCACAATTCTAACACTTCTACTTTCCTCGTCTTTTGATTTGGATTTCGATCTAGAAGATACATCGTTCCGCTCAGAATTCTACCCCCTTATAGCCAATGCATCAGTAGAGGTGCCTATGTTGCCGTTTTTCTTTCTCATCGCCTTTCCTTGAAGGGCCGAGATAATAGTATCAACACTAAGAGTCGATCTATTGGTGTACAACGAATCATTGAATGACTCATACGAAGCCATGAGATAATTCAATAAGATACGTGCTTGATCTTTATCCTTAATCATTTCCTCCGCGTCCAGCAATTTGCAAATCATCTTATTAAAGTTGATAATGTGGGCCTCAACGTCACCTCCCTCTACCATCCTTAGATTGAACAAACTGAAGCTTCAAGTATAGGTGATTTTTAAGAGATTTCTTTGCATAAATATCCTCTAATTTCACCCATAAACTTGTTGCAGTTTTCTCTTTCATGACATTATAAAGGACCTCATCTGTTAGGCACAATTGGATAGAGTTTTTCACTTTTTTATCCATCTTATTCCATTTATCATCCGTCATACGTCACCTCCCTCTACCATCCTTAGATTGAACAAACTGAAGCTTCAAGTATAGGTGATTTTCAAGAGATTTCTTTGCATAGATATCCTCTAATTTCACTTATAAACTTGTTGCAGTTTTCTCTCTCATGACATTATAAAGGACCTCATCTGTTAGACACAATTGGATAGAGTTTTTCACTTTTTTATCCATCTTATTCCATTTATCATCCGTCATAGATTCCTGTCACTTTTCAAGGAGTGCATCATCCAATCCTTATTGAACTAGGAGACCGATCATATTAACTTTCCATAATTCAAAATTATTTTTTTCCAAATATTTCTCAATATTGAACTTAGGATTAGATGCCATTGATACTCTACTTTCATATTCAATATACACCCCAATATTATCTCTGATACCACTTGTTGAGGGATCACGGAAGTACACAGAGATGAATCAAGTATTCCAATCGTAAAAGTAAGCCAAATCATAAAGACTTAGAATTCAACTTGGAAAAACTCTTTCAAGAAAAAGCCACAACATAAAACGACAAATATCACTATAAAAGTAGAAATTACAAGAGATGGAGAGAACTCAATTCAAACAAGCCTCGAATATCCCCTTATAAGCCCTTGAAAACCCTAGGAATGAATTAGAAAGCTCTTAAATGCACCCTAATCCCAATTACACCCATATTTATAACCTTCAGGAGAATCACAATTGGAATAGGAAAGAAATCCCGCAAAAGTCCCGCACTTTCGCAATTCAACGTAACTCTACGTGACAGTTCGATGGCACCTTCGATGGGACTTTAATGGCATCGACAGACTATCGATGACATTGAACCCCTTCGATGGAGCTGGGCATCGAGTCGAGTCGGATTGGGTTAGGGGTGACCCGACTCGATCCAGTTTTGAAAAAGGCCTTACCCGAACTCAATCCGACTTGGTACCGAGTCTGGCATGCTTGACTCGATCCGAGTCCAAGTCTAGGCTAGACTGATCTGAACCGAGTCCGACCTGGTCCGAAACACCGAGTTGGATCGAGTTGGCACCGAGTTGGATCGGGTCATTGAGCTAGGTTATAAAAATTAAAAATCAGCCTGGTCTACGACTCAGGTGGGCCACACCATAGGAAAAGATGGAAATGGACACCAACCATAGGTTTATATGTGGGGCCACCTTTCATCAAACCCGTTCATAATGTGTCTCTTAGAAGAATAAATGCAAAAATATAAAAATCAGCCGCATCAAACACTCAGATGGGCCACACTGCTCAAAAGTAGAGTTTTAAGGATCAAATTTACATTTTTTTTTTCATTGGTATGGCTCCTATGATATTTTTATCAAGATGATTAGTTGTATTTATGGCTAACACAAGGGCTCTCACATGATAAACGGAGTTGATTTCACATAGGTCCCATAAACAAAGCTTATTTCCCCAAGCACATAAAAGACCCTCATTCCACCTAAATTGTATACGTAAAATTCACACTGTCCGTTAGGTGAGAACCATTGCTTAAACCGTTCATACAAAAGATAGCCCTGATTAAAAACTCATATGTGCCACACCCATGAAAACACTATAAAATTGCTCCCAGTACTGCTAGGTTAGTGTAGTGTGGCTTGCTTGAACTCTGAATCATGGTGATTTTTATATCTTTATTTCATTCAAAGTAAATAAATCATGTCCATAAAACGAACAAAGTAAATAAACACTATAAAAAATTAGAAGTAAACAAACCACGTCCATATACAGACCAATAAAACTTTCATTCATTCAATATCCTCTATATGATGAATGCCTTTGTGTCGTGTAACCTGAGTAACCTTATCTACAATAGTAACCCCCTCCTCCACCTTCATCACCAAAATCATCCTTTGGTTCTCTTTTTATGGCTTCAACTGCGGGAGAACTCTGGCCTTACTCCGAGTTGAAATTGTTTAAAAGATGGCCGCTTACCTTTTCTGAATTGAATGTCGGAGATTCCTTCCATCATCCTCATTCATAGATTCAACAAGTTTTTTTAGTCACTTTTTATGATCCGATTTGTACGAGATTTCCAATATTCGCCTATAGAATGTTGCGAGACTTTTAAAAAACTTTGATGACTTACTTGTGCCTGCTTCGACATCATGTTGCCTCGGAGGGGGTTAATGTTGTTGTCTAGTCTTGGATGCAATTTTTAAGCTTTCTTTTATGGTCTCTTTATAATATTGTTTTTCTTATTCCCTTAAAAGTTTTTCTTGTTTTTCTCTACTAACTGTGGCGATAGTTCCTTTGCTTAACCCTTCTTCAATTATAATAGGCATACTTTTATATCTTTTGTGGCTAGTTGTATTGGTTGTAGTTATAGGCGAATGGGTGAAGAAAGTCTTTGTATTTGAGTCGAGAATGACTCGAAATATATCTCGGACTTCCTGAGGAGTTTTACTACATGATTCAATGTCTCCTACCCGACAAGCCAAAAGTAATTTCAATCGCTTTGTTTTGTTTGCAAATTGTTTTCCACACAACTTGCATTGTAACTTTATCTTTCTGTCCTGGGAGTAGACTTTGGCTCCATAATCTCAAATATCTGTCAATAGATCATCTTCTGATGACGTATCTATAAGAGTTTATTTTGAAAGAAAAATATTTGGTTAGGTTAAGGAAACATAAATAATTAAGGAATGAAGATAAATAAACGCAATCATCTAACCATATGAGATTTAATCAACATTAACTAATTTAAAAGTAAAAATGAAAAGAGAAAAATACCACCCACCCATCAAATATTACAAATTAAGTCCACAAAAAAATAACTGTCAAAATCCTATTGTAACTTGTAAGCAAATGCAAGAGAAATAGAAGGCATTGTCTTATCCTTCAACCTCTTTTATGCAATTGTTGCATGTACTGTTTCATCTTGCTTATCACTCTCATTTTCCTCAAACTCCTCTTTAACAGAGTTCCCTTTCCCTCAGATTAGACACAGCCCATCCTGTGTACAAATGAGTGCTTCAATTGATTATTGTGTAAGTGAGCTTCAATACTTGTTCACGACCCTACTACCCGTACTAAAAGCAGATTCTGACGCCACAGTTGAAATTGGAATTGATAATATGTCTCATGCTATTAACGAGAACACATGGTATTGTGAATCATGAGATTTCGACTTCCACCAGTCTAAAACATCAAATTCTTCGCCTTTATACTTTACAAGTGGCTCTTTGAGACAATGATCAAGTTCTGATTGAGTTGTCTGCATTTGAGTCTGAACCTATGCTAGGAAAGGCATGAAATCATCGATCGTGTTTTGTTGTTTATCAATAGTAGAACTAGAACCACTTCAAGAGTACTTAGGGGCCTGTGACTGTAGTATTGTCTCTTGTGGTGCCCAAAGTTTGTACATAGAAATTATACAAATCATCAACTGCATCGCGAATTTTATCGACCTCAGTGATACTCTTCTCACCATACAACTTATTAAAGATGAATATAACTATGAACATCTTATATCGAGGATCAAAAACAACTACAACAACCATTACTTAACTGCACTCAGACTAATACTTATCAAACTTTAACTGCATACCCATAATCGTTAATTGTAAAAAGTCTGGTCTACTACAACTTCTTTGCAAAACATTTTTTACCCTCCAAAGCTCTGGTAGAAATATATTTGTTGTTAGATACTTGTTTCATGAAAATTTCATCGTGGTGTCGTAAAAAACGAAAAGGAACTTGCGAACTGATTCAACTCTTGACCAATCATTATCAGAAGGCAACCAAAGATACGCACTGTCACACTCCTCATAGTGAGAGAATGTATATCTGAAAGCTATCGCTGAATCTAACATTTCAAAAGTTGAAAAGTGTCATGACATCCAGCTTCATCGTTCTTTGAGATGATAAATTCAACCGTTTCACAATCTCATTTAATGTATATAATCGTGAAGGTGACCCCCTGTTCACTCCCTAAGTATAGGGCTGTGATATAGTAATAATCTCGTTAAGACCGAGGTCGAATCCATAAGGACTGAAACCTATACGTAGTCTGAAACTAAGTAGAATTAGAACTAGACTAAGATGAAATCTAAATCGAATGAAATTGATGGAATAATGGTGACTAAAACTTATAAAATTCAAAGGTAGGAACTAGGGTGCCAAGGATCCACTTGTAGCAATTGGGAAGTTACCTAGCAATGATTCAAGGACACAACTGGAATCAGAGTCATATCCTATTCAGTTGGTAAGAAAAGATTTGTCAGATCTCTGAACTTCTCATGGGTTTAATCATTAATAGATAAGAATGGCGACGATTTGGAAGTGATTCCGTCACCTAACCATGCCTAGGATACTATGGCAAACAACAGCAATTTACCAATCTCACAGCCAATCACAAGAGAATTATGAAAGTTAGGAAGAGTTTCATCACCCAACCATGCCCAGGAGACAATGGTGAACAACAGGGCTTCCTAAGTTCACAATATCATAATGAAAAGAACATCCTCAAAGCTATTGCCGATATACTATAATTTGAGTCACAACAAACCATTAAAAACTAAAAGTATTCTTTAATAATTAAGCCAGAATCCATAAGAGTTCAATAACCATGAATCAAAGCAAAACTACCATCCTAATCACGCTACAAGCTTCACCTCTTAGCCTTAGCTAAGAGGCTTAGCAAATCACCAACATGATTCAACTAAAATTCTTGTGCTCATGTCCTTTCTTTTTATAGAAGACGTAAGGCGGTGGGAGTTGCTGTAAAAGAGTCGGAGACCCACTCTGTTTACGCAGCAGGCTCAAAAGCATCTTACGCATCTGTCATGATTGGTGGGCCCTTAATTGAGGTCAGACGGGAAATCCACTCCATCCAGTGGGTTCACGTTAGATTTTTGGTCGGGAATGGACCGACTAGGCTTGAATTCAGCATGGCCCATGAAACTTATACTTCTATCGTTCGTCCTCCGTTGAGACGGTTAACAACGGATCTCCATTGTTTCTTAAGAATTCATCACCTAGGCTTAGATAAGAGGGCCCTTGGGCTCCTACTAGACGGTTCAGATCGAACCGTTGATGCCCGATGGAGGCCCACAAGGATTGGCCGCAAGCTCTGTTTGCGAATAGAGCCGACGCAAGCCTTTTCGTTATTGATGTTGAGGCCGTGATCGACATAAACGCAGAAATCCAATTTGTCCATCAGAATGCTCATGAAAACCATTCGAGAGTGGATTGTTTGTCTTGGATTAGGTGTGGTCCAACGATCTGTCCATTTCACCTTCAATCATATGTTTAACGGCTAGGAACGTGTAATAGCTTGCATGGTGGCAAAAAGACACCTAGATGAGGGTCATGGCCACCTCTTGAGACAAGTGAACAGTTCGGATCATCGAACCAGATGACGAGTGGGGCCCACAATGCAGATCAGCGTCCGTATGGTGCAAACGCTTTTCATACGCAGAAGCTGTGATCGACCCAAGCAATACGGTGCATGCGGCTCGCATGTGCGTGCACCGCATGCACGCACACCCTCATTTGGGGTCCACTGTGATGTTCGTGAGAAATCCGTACTGTCCATCCTTTTCCCCATCCAATTTAAAGCGTTGTTTGGCCGTCAATTCATTCACATGGTCTCTATTATACTTATAAATAGACAATGTACCTTGCGATGGACCCACTAAAGATTGGGTAAATGAAAGTGTCTGTTGCCCTAAGGTCTGACTTCTCACTTTTTTATGACACTTCGAAATGTGTTTCTTCAGAGTTGTGGTTGACCCATTTACATGTTTAGCATATTAAGCCTTTTAGTACTTGGATTATATCTTCACCATGCCCTTTTTTAGGGTTACTTCTTCAAAATCTTCTCACACTACCGATCTTTTTTTCATTTTTCATGTAATCTATGACTGTGAGGTACTGATATCAATGAGCACCTCTTCATCTTCTAGACTTATTCCTTCATCTTCCAAAATCATTAACAATGTAATTGACAAACCGCCGGGGGTATTAAAAATTTCCTCCCTAGCCATCTAATCGTTGAAAGATACTAAATCAGATTAACATTAGATACTAAACCCTAAATTAGTCACTCATGTCCAAGGTTGGATAGATTGTAATGCTTTCATATTCCCATTTAAACGCCCACGCCGAAAATCGGGCAGTATCTCCCAATGTCTCTCCAGATAAGTTGATCTTCCATTAGATTCCGATGTTAAATATGTAAGCCATGTGAAGATATTTGACATGAGAAATGAAAATGAAGAAACATATCTAGGGAGAAATAGGGAGATGGAGCGCAGATCGGGCATGAACATTTAAATAGGTTATATGAAAACATATTATCTATCTACTATTGAACTGTCCAAAATGAGACAATTTGAGCGATTTCAATACCATAAAAAACACGCTATATCTATGTTTGGTTACATAGAAATCCTCAAATGGGCAACTAATTATCTAACTCACAAGTCACAATAATAAGCTAAGAAAAAAACAATGTAATCCATACATATTAAGCTAACTATATAAATATAATGCACAATAATAAGCTAAGTAAAAAAACAATATAATCCATACAAATTAAGCTAACTAACCAATGCACAATGATAAGGTAAGCAATAAGTAATGTAAACCATAATTCTAAAAAATTAACCACTAATTGTTTAAAATAAATAAAACACATTAACAATTTAAGATTTAAGGTTTATGGATTAAGTTTAGCCATTTAGGTATTAGGGTTTCGGGTTTAGGGTTTGGATTTATGGTTTAGGGTTTGGATTTAGGGTTTAGATTTAAGGTTTAGGGTTTAAGGTTTAGGATTTAGCGTTTGGGTTTGGTTTTAGGGTTAGGGTTTGGTTTTAGGGTTAAGGTTAGGGTTGGGTTTTAGGGTTAAGATTAGGGTTGCGATTTAGGGTTAGGGTTAGGGTTAGGATTAGAATTTAGGTTTAGGGTTAGGGTTTAAGGTTAGGTTTTAGGGTTAGGGTTAGGGTTAGGGTTAGGTTTTAGGTTTAGGGTTGGGGTTAGGGTTAAGTTTTAGGTTTAGGGTTAGGTTTTGGGGTTATCCCGATTGCACCCGAGCGAGGCGGATGCACCACAGCGAACCCGACCGCACCGCACCTGAGCCATGCCATAGTGAGCCTTGCCTCATTGCACCTGAGCAAGGCCAGGCACACCACACCCAACCCAAGTAAGCCTAGACGCATCACAACTTGCCCAGGCCACTCCCGAATCAGCCCAGATGCACCACAGCGGGCTTAGGTCGCTTCATTTGATGCTTTATCTAATTAAAACAATTAAAAAAAGAAATAATACCTGAAATCGAGCTAGACGGGTATTGCTGTGCGCATGGGTGGAGGAGATAAAGAGAGGAGGAGGAACTCGAAGCCTCGATTGGGTGGCCACTGATCGGATGGGTGCTGCTGTGCGGACGAGTGGAGGAGAGAGAAAGATGAGGAGGAGGAGGAGCTCGTTGATAGAGGGTGGTCGAACGGGTGACTTTGCCAAAGTAGGGTTTTCAGTGCAGGTTGGGTGCAATGGGCGGCTGCTAGTAAGGTTAGGGTAGGTAGAAGGGTGTGTGTGTGTGTGTGTGTGTGTATATATATATATATATATATATATATATATAGAGAGAGAGAGAGAGAGAGAGCGAGAGAGAGAGAGAGAGAGAGAGAGAGAGAGTACTCGATAACCAGATCGAGTCAGGTTTCGGATTTGATCGAGTTCGAACGGATTGAGTTTCAGTTTGAGTTGGGTCGAGTTACTATGTAACTCAAACTCAACTCGGTCGGGTTTTAGATCGGGATAGGGTTACTTGATTCGACCCCGACTCTGCCATTCGGTTCAGGTCGAGTTAGATCTGACTGAGTCAAATGAGTCAGATCCACCGAGTCGAGTCGCCCATTGCCTAGCTCTACCCTTCAAAGTCATCGAACTAAAGACCAAAACGTTCCAGCGACTAAACATAAATTTTTTGGATTTTACTAATGTCATTGACCAGGCCTTAGATGTCATCGAACAACCTTCGGTGGCATTGAACAAACTTTAATGGCATCGAGCAAGACACTTAAGTGTCCAACAACCAATAAGTTAAATTCTGAATTTTTACGATGGCATTGAACCCGTCATCTACAAACCTGTTGATTTACAGATTTAAGATATCAATCAACACACGGAACATAATGTACAGTTCATATCACTTGATTAGGGTCCAGACTCATGGCTCAGTGGTAGACCCTATGGGTTTCAACATTACGGTGATGGGTTCGAGTATCCATGTTGGGGTGCGTGGGTATGGGAATGTGTGTAAAAAATAAAAATAATAATCACTTGATTGTAGTATCCAAGTGACTGGATTCAAGAAAACTATAGTGCTCTGAGAGCACACGAGCATTTCTCACACATATACAGGTATAGCCGGTCATTCTTTTTTACTTCTTTTTTGTTAAAATCATATTTAAGTGAAAACCGTTTCATTCTAACAAAGGCCATAGGATAGTTGGGTCCACCCTAATTTCCATCAGACCCAAAAACAACTATGGTTGGGTGATCAAGGCCATACAATTAAATGCATGCAAAATGGACCGTAAGATTTAAAATGGCCCTACAATCAATTTTGCAATCACTGAATGCATGTGAAGATAGCTAACATGAATAATATAAGCCATGCACAATCAACGCCGACCCCTTGTCCCTGAGGTTCCCTGTGATTATATGTAGTCCCAACTTTGTTCTACAGGAATATTTACACCCATGATCATAGCTCTCTTTGTAGATCACGGAATGATGTACAGCGGGCTGTGGACACTTCCATGACCAAGATGGATCAGAGAAGGCCCGTTCGAAGGCGGAAGTGATTAGGACTGTCGGAACTCTGATCAAGTAGGTGTATCTCGCAAACGTGAATGACTTATTCCATGTACAATATATGATTTTGGGTAGGAGAAGCTTCTTT
This sequence comes from Magnolia officinalis, assembly GCA_021015155.1. Taxonomy (NCBI): domain Eukaryota; kingdom Viridiplantae; phylum Streptophyta; class Magnoliopsida; order Magnoliales; family Magnoliaceae; genus Magnolia; species Magnolia officinalis. Next base: position 69,819,028 of record JAJHSJ010000008.1, on the reverse strand, counting down.
AGCCAACCAACCTTGCTATGTGGATTTGCCCATGATGGATTTGTGAGATTGTATCATATCTTAGGTCAAAAGTCTATTTTAATTTTGTTTTTACTATTTATAATAAGTATTAATTTGATCATAACTCTTGATCATTGAGCTTTAGAAGTCATGCCCAACATTAAAAGGGCTTAGAAAAATGAAGAGAATAACATGGTTAGGCTAAATTGAAGACTTATGAATTTTGACCGAAAACCATGAAGTCTAGAAAAAATCATGACCGTCTGTAAACAATAAGTATAATATTTATAGTAAGTTAATTATGTTTTTCTTAAAGGAAGTTTGAGTTGGACTTTGATTATAAAAATTTATTCCTAGGTTTGATATCACTATTTAAAGTATTATAAATTTATTTTTATTATCAATAAATTTATTTTCAAATTTATTAGAATTCTACATAAGTCCCGAGAAGCTAAGTGGATTCGAAGTAGTCAGGACATACGGAACTACTTATATTATCCGTATCCTCAGGTAAATGTTCTTTTAAGTTTTAGCTATATAATCCTCAGTCGAGGATTAATAATGTCCTCGGGTTTTCAATTTCTGAGTGGAGCCTGTGCAATTCTACTATTCCCCACAACCAAGAAAATCAACTACGATTTTTGAGATCCAATCAGAGATGGATAAGGAATTCATTAATTTTGTTCATATACGTAGACCGAAGACTTCATTGAGAGACTTCTTGGTGGGGTTATGTTGTGTGGATGTGAGACTCGTAGATCCATTTGTTGCGCCAGTTCATGATTAAGACCAATTCAAAACTCAAGTGGGCCACACCATAAGATAGAGGGGATTTAAACACCCACCATTGAAAGTTTATTGGGAGCCATGCACAGAGGTTTTGCATCATGCTGATATTTGTATCTTCTCTATATCCCGGCGGTAGTTGCCTTATGAACGGGATGGAAAGTATATGAAGATCAGGGTGAGCTTTTGGAAGGTTTCAACGGTGGGTGTTTTCAACACACTTTCCTGCAGTGTGGCCCACTTGATCTTTGGATCTGCTTTAATTTTGGGCTTGTGCCCTAACATGAGCCTGTGAAAACTCATAGATGGAATGGATGACACGTGGACATCTCAGTAGGCCCCACAGAGCTATGGATTATATGGGCTACAGGAAATCCACGTCCCTTGTTTTTGCCACAAACCCTATATATTCGTATATAGGTTCAGTTCTGGTCGGGTCGTGTATTATATATACAAGCGAGACAGCCCAATTACTTACATGGACAGTGGACAGAAAACTTCGAAGGTCGGAATATCTCAACCCTTCAATTTTTTACCATTCTACTTATGTGGACAGATGTCGCTTTGTTGGCTATTGATTCAACAGTGCACGACTTCCAGAACAGTTCAACCTCCATCGACAATTGTGATTATCAGATCAACGGTATGGATCGCCAAACCACAGACTTCACATGTCACTGGTCTTGTAAGGGTACACTCAAAATAAAAATAAAAATAAAGAACAACGCTACGGATGCATGGCAAAGTACCAAGGAATTTCTCTTGAAACTGCGGTCAGATCAATGAAAGTTTTATAAGAAGAGACCAAATCTTTTGTCTGAGCCCAGTTATAGGATAGGATTATGATGCAGGGACATGTGATGGCCTAGCCAGAAATCTGACTCATGGTCCTATGGTCAGGGTGCGGTCATGCCGATTTTGCACTTGTAGTGCGTTAAAAAATGGATCCGATGGACACATCGTGATCCATCCACATCAACTCATCTACTTTAGTAATCTGTCGGCGACGCCTCCTCATCTAATACACTCTAAAGGGTGTACCATTGGGACGCGAATTGCGTCTTACCCCCGCCCGGATGGTAATCCGTCCGGGCAGAGCTCTGTGGGGCCCAAAGTAATGTAAGTATTTTATCCATGCCATTAATCGCTTTTATTAGACTATTTTAAGTTATGACCCAAAGAACGAGGCAGGTTTAAAGATCCAGTGGACCACACCAAAGGAAGCTGTAGTGATAATGACACCCACCATTGACACCTTTATGAGGGCCCTGTGATGTTTTTTTACCATCAAACCTATTAATAAGGTCATGTAGACGTCGATGAAGTGAAAAAACAATATAAGCTTGATCCGAAACTTCCCCAGCTCCTAAGAACTTTTTAATGGTGGAAGTTCAATCCCCACTTTGTGGTCCACTTAAGACTTTTAACCACCTAATATTTTTCATCATACCTTAAAATGATCTGAGAAAAACTATTAACCACGTGGATTAAATACTTACATCACTTTGGGACCCACAGAGCCCTGCTGGACGGATTACCGTCCGGGTGGGACTTTTTAATGGTGAAAGTTCAATCCCCACTTTGTGGTCCACTTAAGACTTTTAACTGCCTAATATTTTTCATCATACCTTAAAATGATCTGAGAAAAACTATTAACCGCATGGATTAAATACTTACATCACTTTGGGACCCACAGAGCACTGCTGGACGGATTACCGTCCGGGTGGGGGTAGGACGCAATCCGCGTCCGTACAATTGATGTCCCCATCAACTTAATGCTGGTTTTACACCATGTAAAAATTAGTGATGATTCTTCAACCATATATATATATATATATATATATATATATATATATATATATATATATATATATATATATATATATGAGATGGTCCTATGACAATCCAGACCCTGCCAGTTAGTGAATGGATAGATCATCATTGAAAAATTGCACTAGACCGGGCTTGCTTGTATCAGGCAAGTTGTGGCGCCTCTAGGAAATGAAATTAAACTCATGCACACAACCTTCGCAATCAAAACCCAAGATTTATATGACTCGGGTTGGACACCACTGGTACAAGTTGCCAAACCATGATTTAAGGAGTGAAAGAAAGAAAGAAAGATGACTTTTGGGAGAGAATATCTTACTGCCTATTTGAATACTGTGAAAAGAAATTAGAGAAGGAAAAATGCCATATTTAGCATCCAATGATGATTTTACAAAATTTACAGTGAGTATGCTTTTCTTGAATTTCATTTTGAGGTCTTATTTAGATAACAATTGAAATTCTAAGTAAATCTCTCACAAATATCAACTCATGTAAAGGGGTATTTACATGACAATTTAACCTAATGTTTCCACAATTATTATATTTTGAAATGCTTTCTTTAGTATCAAAACATGATAAACTATCTTATTGTAGGCAAATTCATCTACTTTCTCTTCTTTTATTATCTTTTCTTTTGGACCATCCAAACAAGCGCCCTAAACCATTCGCCATATACCAAGAGTTGTTGACTCGGTAGTGATGTAGAGCGGGTCACGAACACCTTCATGACCAAGATGGACTGGAGAAGGCCTGATGAGAGGCAGAAGTGATCAGGACCATCAGAACCTCAAAAAAGTCATACCTCAAATTGAAATGAGTTTTTCGATATATCATATATGATTTTAGGGTAGGAGAAGCTGCTTTAGCTAACTAACCCTGCTAAGCCGGGTTGTGTTGAGAAAAGTCTTAAATCTGAAGGTTTTGAGGTCGCTCGACCGATCGTGGGAAGCTTCGACTGGTCGTGGGAGACGCTCGACTGGTCGTAGGTTCGAGCCTTAGCACGACTCAAAGTCCAGCGAGTTTTTGCTGTTTTTTATTGTAGCTACGACTGGTCGAGGGTCAGCTATGACTGGTCGAAGGTGGGCTACGACCAGTCGAAGACTCGCTACGACTAGTCGTAGATTACGCAGTTTGTTCCGCGATTTTGTGCGAAACTGCGGATTTGAGTCCTTTCGCAACTGGGATGCGGAAGGGAAGTTTCCTAAACTATAAATAAGTGTTCCTAGGGTTTTTCTAGTATATGGTAATGTATGCTAAGGCTTCTTAAAAGGGTTCTAGGGTTATCAAAGGGTGTAGCAAGGGTGAGATTCGAGGTTGTTCGAATCGGGTAAGTCCTTTCTCTTTGTAATTGATGCTTTCATAGTGGTGATCTGTCGCTTTGTGCCATAGTTTTTTTCCGTAAGGATTTTCCACGTTAAATCTGTGTGTTCTCTTGTGTGCTTGGTGCTATTGGGTTGCTATCCTAGATCTAGATCTGTGTGATTCCGCAGGCCAAAAATCCCAACAAGTGGTATCAAAGCAATCAGTCGGGGCACAGATCTGAATCTGAGGGATTAGTAATAATGGCAAGCATTAGGTATGATATTGAGAAGTACTCAGGGAAAAATAATTTTGAGTTATGGAAGATCAAGATGATGAGTTCCTTAATCAAGCAAGGCGAAGATGGTGCTCTTGAGGAGCGGAAGTCCACTATGACTGATGGTGATTGGAATACTCTTGATAAGAAGGCATTATCATCGATCCGTTTGTCTCACGGATAAGGTTCTCTACAACGTCATGAGAGAGAAAACTGCGGCTAAGTTATGGGCGAAGTTAGAGGATGTTTATGCGAAGAAGTCCTCTGAAAATCGCCTGCACTTGAAGCGGTAGTGGCATAACTTCAAGATGACAGAGGGTGGAGATCTGGAGGCTCACATCAACAACTTTAATAATTTGGTTTGCAAATTGCTAGATATGGAGGAAGTGATGAAAGATGAAGAACAGGCATGTATGTTGCTGAATTCTCTCCCGGCGTCTTTTAAGGCATTCAAGGACACTATGTGCAGCACAAACAAAACCCTGAGTGTCGATACCGTTATCTCGGCTCTTTGAGGGAAGGCTATGAGACAACTAAACAACGACATGGGGACATCTTCTGATGCACTGTTTACAGTGGGTAGGAATTCTGGACAAGGTACAGGTTCTTCTGGTTTTAAATCTAAATTTAGGGGCAAGGGCAAAGGAAAGGTAAAGTGCTGGAATTGTGGGAAGGAAGGACATGTGAAGAGGGATTGTGAAAATCCTAAATCAAAGAGGGAAGATTCTGAGGCTTCATGTAGGGAGGCCAATGCTGTCACGTCAGATGGATGTGATGGTGATGTTTTATCTGTGTCTACTATCAGGCGGCCATATGATGATCGTAAGGACGAGTGTATGCTAGACACAGGGGCATCTTTTCACATGACTCCTCATCGGAGTTGGTTCCCCAGCTACAGGGAGTGCGATGGTGGACAGGTATTTATGGGCAATGATATTGCCTGTAATGTTGTGGCTATTGGTACAGTACGCATCAAGATGTTTGATGGGGTGGAGCGTACCTTGACTGATGTCATGCACGTTCCTGATTTGAAGCAGAATCTGATTTCTCTTGGTGTACTTGAGGCAAAAGGATGCAAGTACACATGTATTGATGGTGCTCTTAAAGTATCTAAGGGAGCACGGGTAATCATGAAAGCGCAACGACTCGATCATGTTTACAGGTTGATCGGGAGCACTTCAAAAGGTGGAGCTACAGTGGATGTAGCAGATTCCACCTCTGCACATGTGTGGCATGTTGTGCATGGCCACATGAGTGAGCAGGGCAGGAAGGCTGAGACTTGCGGACAGGGATACAGAGCAGGTGGAGCAGCCACCTGTGAGAAGAATCACACGACATGATCGCATGATATCGGCAAGGTACATGGATGACTCCAATATCGCAGGGGACTCATCTTCTATTCAGATGGTTCTAGGTAAGCCTGGTGCTGAGAAGTGAAAGGTGACTATGGGCGATGTGATGGATTCGTTGTACCAGACCGACATATGGGAGCGGGTGGAGCTTCCAGTGGGTCGGTGAGCGGTTGGATGCAGTGGATCTTCAGGAGGATACAACATAGATACAGGGTGATGTTGGTAGCGAAGGGTTATGCTCAGAGAAAAGGGATCAACTTCTCAGAGATATTCGCGTCGACGGTATAGCAGGTGCCTATTAGATCCGTGTTTGGCGCTGGTTGGCCAACGTGATCTTGAGCTGGAAGGATGGATGTGGAGTCTGCACTTCTGTAAGGGAAAGTGAAGAGTAGATCTACATGAAGTAACCAGAGTGGTTCGAAGTTAAAAGGGCTGAGAAAAGACTTTGCAGGAGGTCGTGGTTTGACCTGTCGCCTAGGCAGTGGTTTGATTCCTTCATGGTGGGACATTCAGGATGAAGTATCGGGGGGCTACAAAGGTGGTTCTCGGCATTGAGACTGAAGGAGGAGTAGGCTTTAGTAATTACAGGAGGAATACCTTGTGTGTAGGTATTGATCTAGGATGTGATGGGCTAGGTAAAGCTGGAAAGCGTTCCCTACACATCTCTCCTCAAGTTTTCCTCAGGACATGTCCCAAAATAGATGAGGAAAAGTAGGATATCTCATAAGCCTTATTCGAATGCGGTGGGCAGTGTATGCCATGGTCTGGTTTAGACCATGTTATTACACAGGCTATCAGTGTTGTGAGCAACTACCCCGGCAAGCAATATTGGGTAGCGGTGGGATGGTAAGAAGACTACGTCATTCTTTTGTGAAGACAGGAACAAAGGTGGTTAGGCATGTGGATTTAGATCCGGCAGACATGATCAACAAAAAATTCCTGTAGAGAAATTCAAATTCTGTGAAACTTCTCTGGGCTCGGCGATGGCGGAAAAGAAGGACGGAGTGTGATCTTGAGCTATGATGTGAAGCAGAGATAAAAGAAGAGGTCAAGGAGCTACACGGTTAAAGATTGAAGACTTGGTGGAGATTGCTGAGAAAAGTCTTAAATCTGAAGGTTTTGAAGTCGTTCGACTGGTCGTGGGAAGCTTCGATTGGTCGTGGGAGACGCTCGACCGGTCGTAGGTTCGAGCCCTAGCACGACTCAAAGTCCAGCGAGTTTTTGCTATTTTTTTTCTGTAGCTACGACTGGTCGAGGGTCAAATATGATTGGTGGAAGGTGGGCTACGACCAGTCGTAAGTTACGCAGTTTGTTCCGCGATTTTGCACGAAACTGCGGATTTGAGTCCTTTCGCAACTGGGATGCCGAAGGGAAGTTTCCTAAACTATAAATAGGTGTTCGTAGGATTTTTCTAGTATATGGTAATGTGTGTTAAGGCTTCCTAAAAGGGTTTTAGGGTTATCAAAGGATGTAGCAAGGGTAAGATTCGAGGTTGTTCGAATCGGGTAAGTCCTTTCTCTTTATAATTGATGCTTTCATAGTGGTGATCTGTCGCTTTGTGCCGTAGTTTTTTCCCGCAAGGGTTTTCCACGTTAAATCTGTGTGTTCTCTTGTGTGCTTGGTGCCATTGGATTGCTATCCTAGATCTAAATCTGTGTGATTTCGCAGGCCAAAAATCCCAACAGGTTGCTCACACCGGATTTGCGAGATTCCATTAGATCGACCGTCTAAAGTCCTTTTCATTTTTGTTATTAAATAGTAAGTTTTAATTCAATCATAAATTTTGATCCTTTGAGTTTTAAAATTGTCGTGCCCAATATGAAAATAGCTTAGAAAAACTAGGTGAATAAAGTGGTTAGGCCAAATTGGATACTTATTATTTTTAGCTGAAAACCATGAAATCTAGTAGGAATTGTGACCGTCTATAAATAATAAGTTTAGGGAGTTTGAATTAAATTTTGATTCTAAAAATTCGTCTAGGTTTGAGTTCACTATTTAAAGGATTATAATTTTATTTTTTATTATCAATTAATTTATTTTAAATTATTAAAAAATATTTCTATTTTTTTCCATGATTTGGGGAATCCATGTGAGGGTCCAGATAAGCTTGGTGGATTCAGAGTAGTTACCCCGAGGAAGACGGTGATGGACCTCATCACGTCCTTGGATCTTTGGTTCTCTTCTAGTCTTCTTCCTCTAAAAGGACAATATAAGGCAGAATGCATTCCATCGTTGTCCTAGGATGCGATTGTATAGGTACAGCCAGGGGGAAAAGTCATGCCTCAATAGAAAGAATATGTGATTCTAATCAGTAGTCGGCTGGTCTTTATCAATCACTATGTCTGCTGGTCGTTTCTCGAGGACTCATGCGATCCTTGGGCCAAGGATAGCATCTTCCGGTGCATTCTATTCAAGGGAATCTGATGTATCAAAGATCCAAGCCGTCCATTTGATGGTACCTACGTTGGGACATGTCTCAGTCCCAAGCATCTGATTGTTGGCCTTTTTTGTTAAATTTGGACCATCATTGCACATTGCAGGACAATGATCCTTCGTTTGGTAGTCTTATTCGGGCATTTGGGTTTTGTTCCATCCTTTGAGAATATCATATGGACGGCCCAGATTATCAGATCATAGGCTTCATAGTAGGTAGATGACTTTATAGAAATCCACCACTTTGGTACCACGTAATTCCTTCATCAGGTGTGCCATATCGTGGATGATTCTTGCACCAATACGTCCCCTATCAGATGTCCCCATCCATCCAACTGGTGGTTTACAACTTGCATCCAATGGTCTACATCTAACAAAATAGAAAGTTAGGTTCAATCGGGTGATCAGGATCATCCTATAGATCAGATCTTTTAGGCAAACTCCAATCGGCAGTGAGCTCTACCCGGTGAACGTCCCAGATCATGAAGCGAGGCCCCACGCAGGTTCCATCCAACGGACAGCATTCCTTTGTAGAGTAAGAATGGTATTTTTGTCATTTTCTCACCGGAGACTATGGTAATATTGGTAATATATCGCCCTTAAAATCTGCCCTGAGACTCCAACGCAGGACGAGGATTGCGTCCTACCCCCGCCAGGCTCTATCCACGGAGGAGCAGTTCTACGGGCGGCCCACCGTGATGTACTTGTTTATCCACACCGTCCATCCCTTCTCTAAAATCATTTCAAGGTATGTGCGTAAAAATGAGGCAGATACAATGCTCAAGTGGACCACATCAAATTAAAAGCTTGTATTGAATTAAATGGACAAAGCATTAAATGCAAAATTACCTTTGGTGTGGTCTATGTATATCAGCCTCATTTTTTATTCACATGCCTTAATATGAAGTGAGAGAAGGAATGGAGGGGGTGGATAAACATATACATTAAGGTGGACCTGCCCATACAACTACCCATTCCTGGCTAGAGATGGGGTATGGCGGGCCCACTGTGATGTATCTGTTTATCCCCACTGTCCATTCCTTCTCTCAGATCATTATGTGCATAAAAATGAATTAGATTGAATGCTCAAGTGGACCACACCAAATAATAAACTTGGGTTGCATTAAATACACAAATCATCTTTGGTGTGCTCTACTTGAGCATTGCAATTGACTAATTTTTATGCACATACCTTGAAATGATCTGATAAAAGGGATCAATGGTGGGGATAAACAGATACATGAACATACCTTGAAATGATACGGGAAAAGGGATGGACGGCCAGAATATCTCCTTTTCTAGTATCATTTCAAGGTATGTGCATAAAAATGAGGTACGACCAACTCTAAAGTGAGCCACACCAAATAATTTCGAAGTATGTGCATAAAAATGAGGCAGATGCAACACTGAAGTGGACCACTAAGAGAATGAATGGACAGCATGGATAGATAGCTACGTCCGGGTGGGACTGCCCAGAACTGCCCGTTCGTGGTTAGATATGGCCGAGTTGGACGCAATCCACGTACCCAGTAACCCAGACACAAGCTGGAGTACTGTAACTGGGTGTAAAATGCTATTCGTGCGTGTACGAAACGACATGGAAAATGGACCCAAATTGCGTCCTGCCCACACCAAGGCCGGACGGAACTGTTCCTATCAAGGTCCTGTGGCGTCCACCATACGAAATTTTGAATAGTCCCCGTCTATGGAACATGGCGTTTTCAAAATTCCACAGAAAAAAAATCAACGTGGATTGCCTGCGATTCCTTTGGTCCGAAGGTAGGTGGGCCCACCGTATGTCTGTATCAAATCTACTTGGTCCATCTGTTTTTCGGATCTGTTATGTCACAAAGTCTAGAAATCAAAAACTCAAGTAAGCCACACAATAGGAAAAAGGTGAGAATTGAACGTCCACTGTTAAAACATTACTGAAGCCACAAAACCTTCAGATCGGATTAATATTTTTGTTTCTTGAGTTCATACGGTGAATGACCTTATGAACAGTTTTGACAGCATATAAACATCGTAGTGGGCCCTAGGAGGGTTTCAATGGTAGACATTTCCCTCCTAACTTTTCCCCGTAGTGTCTACTTAAGTTTTAGATCTACCTCATTTTTGGATTAGTACCCACTACACCAAAATCATCATTTAGGAACGGTTTGAAACCGTTCCTAAATTCTTCAGGAACGTTTTCAAACCGTTCCTAAAGGAGGCATCGCAGAAAAACAGGAACGGTTCAGAACCGTTTTGGGTACCGTGTCAATTTTTAGAAACAGAATTTTGGAAACGGTTTTAAACCGTTCTGGTGCCAATGGTCATATTTGGGAACCAATTTTTTTTTCTTATTTTAGAACGATTTTAAACCAAAAAACCTGCTATAAAAAAATAATAAATAAATAAATAAATATATTTGAAGCTATATTCATTTAAGAATCAAAAGATGGTAAAAACAACCATGATGTAATCTGAAACATTATTTATTTGACTCGTAAACCTAACAAGAAAAACTAAAATCTGTAATAGAAGACTTCAAAATAAAAAGACATAATTCAATGAAAGTCGTCAAGCAGATGAAGAGCTCCATAATGTTAGGGATCAGCTCAAACATGTATTTTACATTATAGTGATGAAGTTGACCTTGACTATTCTTGCACTAGCATTATATGCATTCAAAACCTGTATAAGCATTAAAAGAGTGGACTCGGCTCAAAAACCCAATTTACATTGCAAAAGCTTAAAAAGAAGTGAAGAAAAAAATAAATCCATCCTTCCTTCTGTTGGAGTCATTACTCCAGGGATGAACATAACATTGCTACCATGGAAATCATCTGAGATTTCCTGATAAAATAAAAGCATTAGAGATTTCCTGATGACATAGAAGCATTAGCATTCATGAACAACTACAACCGTATATCTTCAACAAAAATCTGATCAAGGGCCTTTCCATAAATTAAGATCAATGCTTCTTAAGGAGATGGTTAATTTGTTATTTTGGAGTTCTGTAATCCGAATATGCTACACAGCTACGCAGCTCGTACATTAACAAAAAGTTATTGTTGATTCATCAGTGTGACCTAAAGAAGAAAAAAAAAGAGAGGAAAGAAACATATGGAAAAAGTACAATTCCATCATTGGAGTTTGAAAATGATGCTTGCTTATGTTGCCTATGGTTATCCATTCAACTGTACATTTAAAGCCATAAATAATGGAGTATACATTCAACAACCCCAAAAATGTTCATAGTTGTGGGCAGTGAAAAAGAAATCCATTAACTAAGCAATCCATTGACTAAGCAGTGAAAAAGAAATCCATTGACTAAGCAATAAGCTATGAATGGCATGTCAATATGTTTTTTTTTTTTTTTTCTATGGATTATTCACCAACAAACGCTCGTCTCCACAGATTTAATGTATTTGGACGAGAAATTTTCGAAGTCACCTACCCAGATTCTCAACATGAATGCTGACAAGAGACTCTAATTTGGTTATCTCAATTTATCAAACTAAAATTGAAATCCAATTCCATAGCACATCCAAACATGCCCGAAAGCAAAAGAGGGCAGAATCAACAGATATTATAACACTCAAAATATATAAACAATAGAAAATCGCTCACTCTGGGCTATGGATGGAGTGGTCCAGCTTGAAAAACTTGAATCTACACAGACCCAATTCAGAAAAGAATAACTCACATAACTGATTCCCTGCAAGAAAGAAAAAGAAACCCAATTAAGATCACCAAGAAACAGTTCTATTTCCAAATGCATTTCAATAAAATCCAAGTCAGATGACCCAAAGAAAAGGAGAAAACAAGAAAAGAAAAAGAAAAAAATAACTGTTTTTTGGCAATTGATTTCGTGGGAAACAGAATTCAAAAACAAAACAGTTCTATTTTCATTTCATTTCAAAAACCCATATGAAATCATACAAATAAGATCACTCCCAAATAGTTATATTTCCAAATCTGTTTCTAATTCAAATCTCATACCATTGGGTGGGGTTTGAGATTCAACTGGTCTATAATTGAGGATCTTTGCGATCTGTCAAAGGATGGAATTGAATTACTGGTAGTTGACCAAATCACTAATAACTAGGAAAAAAAATTATTCAACCCCCAACTTCCAAATTAATTGACGGAAAACCACGAAATGTCTTAACTGGCTTATACAAGTACGAGAAAGTGGTCAGAAAGGGAAAAAAAAAAAAAAACTGAAAGCATACCATACAAGTACTAGTTTCGGGAATGCTGGGCATTCTACCAATCTGATCAAAATGAATGCATCTGAAGGTAGTGGGCAAAAAAAATTATAGAACCTGTAAAGAAAATTAAATTTCTGTTACAGACAGCTTCTGAGTTTCAGAAAGAAATGCAGTTTACCTTCATGGAGGTGTCCAGCTTGTCAAGAAGATTGACCATCTTCTGCACCTCCTCGCCGGCATTGAGGCCAGGATCCTTCAAAGCAGCAGCTTTAAATCCACTCTAAGAGAAGGTTCCTGCAATTACGGTGAAAGCGACTCTTGTAATTTCAGCAAAATGGGTTCCCTCACACGATGTTTCTATCTAGATTTGCATATGTTGTGGGAAGAAATGTGCAACACCTGAGATTTGTGGAGCCACAATACGTGTGCTATCCATTAGTTGTTCACCTCATTGTCACCATAGATGACAAAGATCAGCTCAATCCAAAACTCATGTGGGCCACACCACCAAAACAATGAAATGTATGTTAACAAAGATGTCAATCAATTCTGAAGTCTCAACAGGCTAAAAACATGCAAAGCTTATATACTGAATTAATATTTCATTTTTTTCGAGCAGTACCTGAGATGAACAGAGTGCTTTTCATGGTGGAAAACTGGAGGGTTGATAACCTGCTGAGTTTTGATTTGAGTCGGCCAGTTTTAAAACTACTTGTAACTACACTCCTAGGAAATCAATTCACCTCATACGGTATCCCTGGTCACCATCTAATACATCAAAAACACATGAATCCATAACAAGACCAGATAGGAACCTTGTCAGAGGTCACCCTGCTGAATATAAAATCTTGCCTGTGATGAGCTTTTGCTGATTCTGTATGATCCCAAGAGAATTATGAATAAGAATAATTGTAGCAATATATTTAAACTGCGGCATTCCAAAGAGGGGTTATCCAATGCTGGATCCAAAGAATGGTGTTTTTTGCAAAACAAAGGCTCCTCCCAGCTGGCTGCTCGTACGAAGGTGTTGCCTGTTGCCTGGAACTGTATCAAGTTCGATTATCAGGTTCTCTTCTTGCTGCGAGAATGTGCCTCTCTTAAGATCAGGACTCAGGTAATTTATCCACCTCAGTATGTAGCTCTTTCCACACCTTTGCAGACCTGAAATTTTCCAACAGATGAAAGGTCAGATCTTCTGCAAGTGTATCATATGAACCGATACCTTAATTAATCGAAAGCTAGCATGTCACAAGTTGCAACCTATCAATAAAAATCACAAGCGTCAGCATCATTGTCTTGTCCAGCTATTTGGGGTCAGCTTTACCAATCCTATTTCACCAATCTTTCCCATCTAGGCAAACAACAACCTGACAGACCAATACTTGCCTGCTGAGCATCAAGACCTCAGGCCCAAACATCTGTTGTGATCAGAACACGAGTTGTTCCTGATCTGAACTCTCCCATTATTACATCTCGCTCCTTCTGAGGCATGTCCTCGTGCATTGAAGAGACTGAAGTTGTAGCTACGCATATTTTCGGTTAACCAATCCACCTGCCCAAGCACAAATCAAGATAAAGTTTTGAACTTAATATGCAAGTACAAGCAACCTCATATTTCAAGTAAATTAAGATGATGATATATCCAAATCTGAAATATGAGAAGGAAGAGATACCCTCTTCGCATGTACAGAAGTTCTGAAGGCCCCAAGAGGACCCTCAATGGACAAACATTTCCTGCAAGAAATACATGTCAGATCAAAAGTGAAGTAACTGTAGTTGATCAAAAAAGACAGATTGCACAACAGAAGATACCTTTTGTTTTTGTAAGAACATCTAAAGGCTAGGCGGCGCCATCCAAGACAAACATTTGAACTTTGGAGCCAGTTATTGCAAGAAACAATGCAATGGTACTTTGGGACAAATGATGAGGCCCATTCGTCCTGCCAAACAATCAGAGGTTCATTTTCTTCGTGGGTGATATCTTATTCTTCATAAAACAGTGCACAGAGGCCTTTGGCTCATTTTCAGTTAATCAGAAGTCATTTAATCGGTTTTGTGGCCCATGTAACTCATAGATTTTTCTTGTTGCAGGTGATGATTTGCTTAGGGTTTACTTGGTTGACATTCTTGGAAAATAAAATTTTTGAAGGATAAAAAGCAAATTCTAAAAACTAAGTTCCTGAAATTAAATTTTACCTGGAAATGTTGTTTGGATGACATTGTCTATTTTATCTATTTTTCTTAGACTATTGGACATTGGTGTTTAGGAAAAGAATATCAGGTCCATTCATCTGGCAGGGGTCAAACCAAACATGTGCTGGCCCAGAGACATAACATCAATGGTTTGGATCACTGAACCATAGGCGCCACTTAAACAAAATTATACGCTAAGAAAACTGGAGGTGGCCTTGCTAAGGAAAGGAACCTTGACTAGGGTTGAAGGTCCTGAAAGGAGGATGAGGGGAAGATCTAAAAGGACTTGGATTGAGTTGGTGAGAACCGAGAAGAGATATGAAGGCTTGTTCACTCATCAAGGATAGGACCTAAGATAGGAATGGTAGGGCCTAAGATGACGATGATTTATGATTCAAAAAAAAAAAAAAAAAAAGGGAAAAAACATTTCAACTACTTATTTTGTCTTACTCTAGATAAACAATACAAGACTAAAATTGTAAATTTTAATACAATACGTATAAAAAAATCATAGAATAACACATGATATAGTTTGAGCTCACATTGGGATTGGATTGAAATTGTAAACATCATGACTCGACTTGATCCAATATGTGAAGGATGCACCATATGCAATTAATATGTCCAAGCCTACTGGTCTTGAGTCATCATACTCATGAAAATACACTGTTGGTCATTTGTATTTATTGTGAGGGCATTTGTGCAGCTTCAAGATGATACACAGTCTTTATCAGGGGAAACAGAGGTCAAATTCCAATTGGCAAAAGATACAATGGAAACAATGCTCAGGTCCTTGCACTATATAAGGAATCAATTGTCTAATACTGTAAGTATTGTCACTGATAATGTGGTGGAAAGGTTAGTGAGGTTTGCTAATCCTAGATGCCAGCAGGTGGGCCCCACCATGTCTGAGATCCTAGCCACTCATCAGGTGGGCTCTGCTCTCAATGCCAGAAGTAAGACAGTTTGGAATGGACAGCCCTAATTGCTGGATTTTTTGTGTTTATTGTGGGTGGTTGGTTGCATTTCTTTTTCTAATAGTCCATTTTTCTTCAAACCCAGGGATTAGATTTGTTGATCCGCCTTCTTTTCAAACCAGGGTACATCTGCTCTGTGGCCTGCTGGATGAGTAGCTGGGGGCTCGCACATTGGACCAACTTGTAGGTTGGATGTAGGGCAGCAAAACTCTTTGATAGGTTCAATTATCTGATTCGTGCCATTGTCTTATGATGCATGGTTTCAGGGTGATACATCAAACGGACATCTGCAAAGACCAGAAACAAGCTGAATGTTGTATGTTGAGATGAAATGGCTGGCAAGGTACGGTTAGATTGGCTTACTTAAAACCATAGAAGGCCATACTCTACAAGTGGGCTATAGAAGAAACATCAATTCAGTTGACAATTATAGCACGCCAAAGCAATTATCATTGAGGGCTCTTGAATTTGTATTTTGATCCATTTTATAGTGATAGCATCATTTAAAAAATTTTGCAAATCGAGTCACCACTGGTTTATGGTTACACCTGTTGTATTTGGCTCATCTCCTTTGTTAATGAAATCATTACCCTGAGCTTTGCTAATCCCACACATGCAGCCATACATGCCAACCTATCATGTATGGGAGAACCAGGCTGTGCATCAAGCAGGCGCCCTTGTGTAGATGTATTGGCCCAAACATAGGCCATTTTGCTCAGCAGATGGGCAAATAAAAACAATGGATTGTTTCAGTGGTCCACATTCAGTGTACAAGTTGGCCTTCTGATAAGTGGACCATTCTAATTTTATGGGCTAGTCATCAGACACAGTGGGCCCATCTGATGGTCAGCTAGGATGTCAAACACACATGTAGCTGCAGGTGGTGCATGGAGAAGTGCCTGTGGACTTGGAAACGCTCACATTATCCCCTTGTCGAGCAAAAACCTACGGGCATACTGTTCTCGAGCTCAATTGGCAGCACATACCATTCTCATTCCAGCGTAGAAGATCAACCAGATGTAGGAGTCAGCAACATTTCAACATATCAGTCAAGCCATTGGAAAATGGAAATACCACAACGGTTCATATTCAACTAAAAAAGAGCCAGACATTCTATAGACAACGAATCTGCTCAGTGTGATTTTTTTTCTTATGCTCCAAACTCCACAGGAAAATTAAATTTTCTTAGACACATGTACAAATATAGAGATAAAATCCAAAAAAAAAAAAAAAAAAACAAACAAAGATAAAGAAAATGGCAAAGGATGCGTTTGGTTGCACCAAATATCATGAATTAAAATTTGATGACATCTTATAATCTCAATATATATATATATATATATATATATATATATATATATATATATATATATATATATATATATGATTTACCAGAATCCCATATGCAAAGCCTTCAACGACAGTCTGAACAACTAAGACAGCAGCAAGCTCAACATGTCCCAGATCGAGAGAGGGAGGGAGAGTGAGAGGGAGATCGCGAGAGAGGGTTGAGATCGGAAGAGGGAGATCAAGAGAGGGAGGGAGGTGAGAGGGAGATCGAGAGAGAGGGTTGAGATCGGAAGAGGGAGATCGAGAGAGAGGGAGAAAGAGGGAGAGGGAGATTGAGAGAGAGGGTTGAGATCGGGAGATCGAAAGAGAGGGAGATTGAGAGAGGGAGAGGGAGATTGAGACGGCGTGGATGCGAAATGAGGGAGACGGAGACGGTGTGGATGGAAATGAGGGATTTTAGGGCGGCTGGCGTAAGGAAATGAAGAAAGTAATTTGGTAGTCTGCGGTAGATTTACAGTAATGTGACTCTCGGGCCATATGGGGTCCACTCAGAGGTTACTAATCAAATCCATTCCGTCCATCAGTTTCAAAATAAAAGGGTAAAATATAATAATAACAAATAAGAAAATCCAACACTCAACTGGGACACACCAACAAAACAGTAGAAATAAACAGTGTATAACAACGGCCATTTTAGTATGGTTCAGTAACGTTTCAAATCACCAACGGCTTAAAGCCGTTTCTGAACCAAAATCCCAACCATACCAATTTGACGATTTTGGTGTAGTGACCCTAACATGGGCTGACAAATGGAATGGGTTTTTCACAAAGATCATGGTGCCCCACCTTGCTTCTTATACATCAGGGAGTATGCAATTTAATTCAACTCTTCCAAATTTATATCATATAATTTCTTTCTTATTTTCTACCATTTTTGGGGTGAAGGGATTAAAAATCTGGTGCAGATTGGCTGTGAGTCCCATTTTAATCATTCACCAACCTGGAAGGTTTGATATAGTTACTATTTATATACCAGACTTTCATGATAATTTAGTACAGCTATCCAAACCATCCAAATTCACACTCATTAAGCAATCCAAGCCATCCAATTGATGGCTAAAAGTTAAATAGCAAGTGATCCAAAATCAAATTGTTACCATTGTTAAAATTTACTCATTGCCTACATGCTCACTTGTAAGGATTTAAAACCTGTGTACACTGCCCAAAGATGTGGGCGATACATCATCTAATTTTGTATGAGATGCAGATGGATGATACGATGTTAAAGTATGTTAGGTGTATTCGGTATTTATATTTTTGTTATGACGTGTATTTGTTGTAATCCCTCCTAATTCTTTACAAATCTTCCATCTCCTTTATATGTCCAGTTATTATTAAAGATATACTGTAAATAAGATTTTTAACAATGTAGCCTACGTGACTTAATATGGTACATGCTCACCTCATTACTCGTTATTTCATAGATTCATGTTATCATTTGATTTCTTTTGCTTTTAAATAAATATTCATTGAACCTTTTAAACGCAAGTTACTTGTTTCAAAAGCACTACTTTTGAGTTTGAAAGGATGTTAGAGTATGTTAAAAAATTTGACAGTTTTATTTTATTACGATGTGTATGTGTTTACATCTTTTAAGATTCCTTAGAATTCATCCACTTCCTCTATATATTCAATTATTATTAGGGAAATAATATACGTTTTGAATTTTCCACAATTTAGCCCATATGGTTCAACATCTGACAAGTGGACCGAAATCTTCAACAATACTTATTTTAGTAACTTTGAATGGTCTACCATGTTTTATATATATACAAATCCACTCATGCCTGAGGGCGAGAACCATTATTTGAACCCAGGGGTGGGCATCCAGCCGAGTCGAGTTGAGGTGGGCCAAGCTCAGCTCGGCTTGTTCATGTTGTACTCGAGTTCGAGCTCGGCCTCGAGCTCAACATTAAAGCTTGGCTTGTTTGTCAAATCTGTCGAGTTGAGCTAGTGGTTCAAGTTGAGTCGAGTTGAGTTTACCTTGAGTTGAGCTCGAGCTTGTTGGGTGAGAGAATAATGGATTTTGTTCTTGATCCTCCTCCATGGATTTAGAAGAGAAGCTAAATTTTTAAAAAATAAAATTAAAAGAGACATTTTACATGACGCTCTACCAAGCGAAATTCATTTTCGGTTTAGCCCGGCAACCGAAACAGGGTGTAGTCCATCTTTTAGTAGTCTAGAAAATTCATATGTGTGAGCCCTATGATAGAAGAACCATGGGCCGAAAGCATCCTCAATTGTATGTTCTAAATTACCCATCATCAAGGCCATACTTTCCAATGGATAGGATTTTGAACAGACCTGGGACCACAGAAAAGTGAGACCCACCTGTATTGTTGTTACTTAGACAAAAGCGCAGTTTTCATTACCTTGCAGATGATCTGAGGACTTGTAGCTCACAACATATTCCGAAAGAATATGTCTATTCATGTGAGTGCTCCATACAATATACCATTTTGGATTCAAGAATCCGTCAACACCAACATCAAACTCTTCGCTACTGGGGTGAAAGCAAAGAAATCCCATTTCAACTTTCTCCGCATTCCCCAAAACTTTAATATATTTATTAATTGAGCTGAATCGAGCTCGAGTTCGAGTCAAGTCAAGTTGAAATGCCCCTTGGTCGAACTGAGCTCGAACTCGACTCGAGCTTCAAATAATTAGCTTGACTCGGCCCGAATCGGCCATTCAAGCCGAGTCAATTCGAGCTAACTCGAGCTGAGTTGAGTGAGTTTTTCGAGCTAGCTCAACTCGTGAATAACCCTATTTGAACCGTGCATACAAAAGAACAACCTAGTAAATACACACACACAAATAGACGTACACAATACAACGATAGAAACAAAGATGGATTACAAAGTGTGCTATAACTGGAAATAAATTCAAGATCCACTCAACATATCTAATAGGCCTCATGAAACCATCTTTTAATAGCTGCTCGATCTTTTCTTTTTTTCTTTTTTATTTTTTAAGTTACTTTTGCTTTCATCCACCTGGGCGGTTGCTTGTGTGGTTGATATCCATCTTTTATTGGTAATATATGCTCGACCATACTTTGATCTAACCCCAACTCTCATGATAGTTCTATGCAAAGCAGTCGACGAACTCTCCAAGGATACTGGTAAGCTTGACTTTGTCTTGTGGCTTAAGCAGCTTATTGATAAAAGTAAGCTTAGGATCTTGCTCGGCTCCTAGGTTCACCTTAATCAATGGATCTTGAACTTGGGCCTGAGAGTCTTCTAACTTATTAGGTGCTTTCTTCAATTCCATCTCTACTTTGTTGCCCAGGACATCTTTATAGGCCAAATTCACGAAACACCCATCGTTGACATCCCTCAGTCTTTCTTCAACCCTTTTTAGTCTAACTGTGAAGTCGGCTATTTGCCGCTTATCTTTTAGCATACTAATCATGGGATTTCTTTAATGGAGTAATGTGGAACCGAATGAAAAGAAATATTATACCGTGGCAAGTTAGCGATTGGATGAATTATTTTCGTGATGTCTTACATGATACTGTTTGGATCCTTCTTGACCAATATTCTAATCGGACAACCATGTTTGTTTCTCTTGGTAAACCGGTTCATCCTTACTTAGTCCCCATAGTAGTATGCCTCATTTGCATTCGAAGTGGCTAAAAAGGGTTTGTTATCGGCTAGGACTGACTCAATTATCTTGGTTCTAAAAGATTATGAATTGATGTAGGGATGATGGAATGCACACAAAAAAGCAAATCCAATCCCTTTCGAGTAAAGCATTATAACCGGATGAGATGTCGTGTAATAACCCAAATAAATCTTGACCGTCAAATTTTAACCATTGATCGATGTACCCAATTAGTCCGATATGATCGTCGATCTACAAGATTAACTGGTTCAATCTCAACCATTGATTTGGACATATCCGATCCAACTATTCATTAAATAATAAATCCAGCCATACATTTAACCATCTATCCAACGATACAACCATCAAACCGTCCATGTGTTGAAATCATCAGAATACTTGTCCATCCATCTAAACTAACCATCCATCTCGCTTGTCATGTGGCCACTTACAATTCTACCCATCCATCTCACCACCAATCCACATGTACATCATGAAGTCCATTCCCCGATCACATATGAATTCATCTAACCATACATTTATCCATCCATCTATCCATACATCCATTTGTCCATTTCTGTATACATCGATCCGTCCATCTATCTACATCATCCATTTAATCACCATTGAATACATCACAACCACACGCATGTACCAAACACATCATGCACACATACCTTTCACACATGTGGCATGCATGCATCAAACACATCACATACATACCTCTCATGAAACACACACGTGGCCCATGCATGCATCACCAACCATACACTATGCACACCTACCATAACCACACCTCACATACATGTGCCACACATGTGGCATGTGTGCAATGCATGACACATGTGTGTACAACCTTACACTAGACTTGTGCCCGCATGTGGTGTAAATCAAAAGAAAGAAAAAAAAAACGTGAGGTACAAAGATTAAAAACAAAAGAAAGCGGAAATTTTACAAGTACATTTATTAATAACACATGTGATGTTGTGTTCCTTATAAATAAGGAGCAAAGGAAGAGAAGTTGGATGTGCTGTGACGTGAGAAGAGTGAGAAGACATCACGAAAAGTACATTTATTAATAACAGACTCGACAGAGCTTGTGCAACTCCAGATGGCTCCAACTGTTCCCTGCCTTCCATGTCACCTACCTGCCCAGACAGAATTTCAACCATGCGCCCCTCCTCCTCAATTTTCTTGACGCCTAACAGCAGGGTCCAAAGGCCTTCTGGTTCCAACGTATGTGGTGCTCCCGCAATGGGTTTCAGGATCTTATCCGACAAGTGTGGGCTACGCCAGCGGCGGGAACCCACTCTACATTATCAATGCTAAACTTAAGGCGGTCAAACAAGCACTCAGGCAGTGGAACAAGAACGTCTTCGGAAACATTTTCATCCAAATCCAATTGACTGTCTCAGATCTTAGCCATGCCGAAGCTGCAGCTCTCGACACCCCCTCCCCGGCAGCCCAACAAGAAGTCCAGAAACTACGAGATTCCCTATCTCGCCTAGAAAGCTACAAAATTCTTCCACTCGATTGCCTCTGGAAACAAAAATCGTGGGCCCATTGGCTGGAATATGGGGACCGTAATACAAAATTCTTCCACTCAATTGCCTCTGGAAACACTAGAAGATCGACTATCCATTTGATCAAGCGGGCCGATGGTACGACACTGTCCAACATCCACGTTATCAAAGCAATGGCAATTACCTTTTTTCAGAACCTTCTGCAGGAGGACAACAACCAGCGCCTAGGTGACTTCCTGGATACTATCCCGCTCATGGTAACAGCCCAAGACAATGGCTTTCTGATGGCAGCTCCGTCCTTTGAAGAGCTCTTGGATGCAGTCAAAGCCATTCCCCCAGATGGTGCGGCTGTCCTGACGGGTTCACAGTTGCCTTCTTCCAGGCATGCTGGCTTACAATTAGAAATGACCTCCTCTCAGTGGCAAAACATTTCTTTAGCAGAGCGGATTTGCATCGTTCCCTCACGGCTTCGTTGATTTGCCTTATCCCCAAGATAAGTGCCCTGGTTCTTTTCTCCGATTTCCGCCCTATCAGCCTTTGTAATTGCCTATATAAAATCTTTTCTCGCATCATTGTTGTTAGACTGGGAGCGATCCTCCTGGCCATTATTTCCATAGAGTAGGCCGCTTTTGTGCAGGGCAGAGCAATGGTTGAAAGCTGCGTCTTAATGCAAGAAATTTTCAGAGATATCAACAAGAAAGTCAGGGGAGGTAACTTACTTATAAAATTGGACATGGAAAAGGCCTACGATAGGCTTAACTGGAAATTTCTTAGAGAAGTCTTGAAGCAGTTTGGCTTCCATGAAGACTGGGTCTCGCTTGTCGAGAGGTGCTGGGCTGATTGCTGGTTTTTAGTTCTCATAAATGGAGAGGCAGTTGGCTTCTTCCACTCTACGAGAGGCCTAAGACAGGGAGACCCTATCTCCCCAGGCCTCTTCATTCTTGCGGCTGAGGGTCTCAGCCGGGGCTTCAATCGTATGGTGTCCTCTGGGTTGTGCCAGCCCTATAGGACGAGATTGAACTGCCCTCTCATTTCCCACCTGCAGTTCACTGACGACACAATTCTTTTCATCAATGGCTCCTCTTCGTCGCTGCGGCAACTTAAGCGGTTCCTAGAAAGATACGAACGATGCTCGGGTCAGAAAATTAATGCCTCCAAAAGCTTTTTCATTGGCCCAACATCCATGCTCGCTTTTAGATGTAGGCAAGTGAAGCATATTCTCGGCTTCACCAATTCCTCACCTCCTTTCACCTACTTAGGCGTCCCCATTTACCAGGGAAAACCGAAGGGCAGTTACTTTCAGGGGATGGTGGAGAAGATCTAGGCCAAGATCTTGATTTGGAACAACCGAATTCTCTCCCAAGCTGGAAGACTCACCCTCATCACCCATGTCCTCAACAGCATCCCGATCCACACGTTGTTGGCTATGGAGGTCCCCACAGCTGTCCTAGATCACCTGGAGAAAATTTTCGCTGATTTTTTCTGGGGCTTGGCTGGCCCAAAAAAGATCTGCCATTAGCACAGATGGAAGACTCTCCTCCTGCCCAAATTAGAAGGTGGGCTGGGCTTGAGGTCGCTAAAATCTGTGATGCTTGTGTCCTGTTTAAAGTTAGCTTGGACAGCCCTGTTTTGGGGAGATACTAGCAGTTGGTGTAAATTTGTAAGATGGAAATATGCTATAGATTTTCAGGGTGAGCAGTTCAGCCCGCTTCCTGTCGTGGTAGGGGTTTCTAATGCGGCTCCCATATGAAAGAAGATTAGGTCGCTCTTCCCCCTACTGAGAAACAATTCGAGATGGCTGATCGGGCGTGGCTCCATAAATTTCTGGACGGAGGACTGGTCGGGCCTCGGCCCTTTGTGGGAGCTGCGTCTTAACCACCTCGAACCTATCTCCGCCTCGGTTTCTGATTGGATTGGCCCCTCGGGCTGGCTGGACCGTCCCAAAGCTCTGACTATCCTCCCCCTTGTTGTGGTTCACCATGTTGATGTGGAGGGTTTTTGCACGTCGGATATTGATGATAAACGGATCTGGATTGCATCTAGGAATGGTGAACTCTTGGCCGCTCTGGCTTGGAAATGCATCAGACCCATCGCCCCCCAGTCCAATTGGGCTGCCTAGGTCTGGTTCCCCAAACTCCCTCCTAAACTCTCCCTCTTTACCTGGAAGATCCTCCACAATGCTGTTCCTGTGGATGCCAATGTTCAAGCCAAAGGGATTACATTGGCCTCAATATGCTCCTGCTGCCCCCCACTCGCCCGCCCGGACTGTGAATTGATGGCCCATCTCTTTGCCACTGGGTCCCTCGCCAGCCAGGTGTGGGAACACTTCTGCCGGGATTGCGGGATCAGCCACCCTCTTCTGCCTCAGCCTACATCCCCAGCGCTCCATTGGTGGAACGCTTCCACGTTGTCGTCCTTCCCCCTAAAAGGTTTGATTCCCATCTTCATCTTATGGGAACTGTGGCAAGCTAGAAACTCTAACCGCTTTGAAAATACTCCCATCGGGATCGCCCCCATCGAAGCGTGGATCCTCAACTGGGTGGGTCGTCTCACCCCCTTACTGTCAACGCCTAAAAATATTCCTAGATCGGTGGTTTCCATTGCCATGGGCTGGAACATCACGACTCCTCAAATTCGGCAACCTAAGTGCTCCATTGTTAAGTGGGAAAGGCCCCCGCCGGGTTGGATTATGCTGAACGTGGATGGTTCGGCACGTGGCAACCCGAGGCCCTCAGGTGGTGGGGGTGTTGGGAGAGATGACGCAGGTAATTTCTTATTCAGTTTTGCCTATGGATACGGGACCGGCTCCAACACTAGGGCGGAATCGCGAGCGGCTTGGGATGCCCTCACTCTGGCGCATCAGTTACACTTCTCCAACATTATTCTGGCTTCCGATTCCTCGATTGTGGTGAAAGCCCTCGTCCACTCAGCGCCTTTCTCTTGGTTGATCTGGTATTGGAAGGCTCGTGTCTCACATCTCGCCCACGACCTTCATCTAAAAATCATCCACATGCCTCGGGAAACGAACTCTGTGGCGGATGGGCTGGCCCACCAGGGTAGCATGGCCCAATCCAACCATATTTTTAGGAGTCGCGCTGATCTTGACAAAGTAGGCCTAGGTGCGATACGCCAATCCTAGCTGTTTCTTTCCTCAGTCCTTGCTCTTAGCTCATATGATAGGAGGGCCGTCCCCTTTTTGTTTCTGGCTCTCTCGAATTTGTATAGTCGGTCCCGGCCGTTCATTAATGAATTTTGATTTAGAAAAAAAAAGAGTGAGGAGAGAGAGAGAGAGAGAAGAGAGAAAAAAATAAGAAGAAGAGGTTGCTGGCTCTTTACGTTAGAAAGAGCGAGAGAAAGAAGAGAGAAAACGGAAGAAAGAAAAGGATGAGAGAGAAAAAGGAAGAGAGAGGAAGAAAAGAAAAGAAAAGAAAATACTTTTTTAAGAAAAAGTGAGTTTCTCTCACTTGATATTTTTTCTTTATTTTTTTTCTTATAATAAATTCCACTTGGTCTCCTTTTATTTTTTATCATTATGCAAATAATTCAATAATTGTTTATTTTGCTCTTATGGATTTATTCATTTGATTCATACTTTGTCGTGTTTATCTAACATGATTTTTTCTTTAGTTCCTTTTATTTCAATTAGCAAGCTTTGAATTAACTTTAAATTTAGATCATTGTGTACCCATGTATTAATAATTCTTTTATTATTATTATTTTTTGTAATTTTAAGAAAATTAGAATTTAGAACATCTTTTTTAGAAACTTCAAGTTCAATATACTTTTCCAGAATATCGGATCGGATCTGATGGATTGCATTACATAAAGATACGTAGAACTTTAAATCATATACGAACAATCTACAATGATTAGAAATAATTTGTCCTTAGAAATATTTTGCTCATGAAATATTTAAAAAATATATATTCTTCGAACAGTTTTTGGAACGCCAGAAAATAGGTGGGGCGATCAAGTCCTCTGGGTTGAAAATCCCTAAAGCTTAAATAGGTGGGGCGATCAAGACCCTTCGGTTGAAAGTCCGAGAAACCCAACTGGTACCTTTTGGAACCTCTACCATACCCTTTGAGTGGGTGAGCATGTCGGGATTGTAAAAGGTTCCCATTGTCAGGTTTGGTAGGGTAGTAGTCTGACCAACTAACGTACAAATGAGTCCCTCACCAAATGCCCTTTGGATGGGTGAGCATGTCATGCAAGAGTTTTCCATTGCCAGCTTAGGTGTTGTATTGGCGCGGGTGTTGGCTAACCGATGTAAACTGACCTTGGTGTTAAAAAGAATAAACCGCACTTGTTATTATGGAGTATAGTATATGTTGATTTCATTAATTCATTTTTCTTTGAATTTACATTGAAAAATCTTGTTTATTAAATCTCCTCATTTGTTGTTTTACCTAAATAGGTATTGTATCTTTTAATACATTTTTATTATATGTGAGGTTATTTTGAAACCTGTGTTGAGATTACTCACTAGGCTTCGCAGCTTACCTTGATGGGATTTTAAAATTTCAGGATCGGGATCTCAAGGAGAAGCTTAAAGAGATTTTCTTTTATTTATTTTTGTTTCTTTACCTTTTTCTAAATAAGTGTAATGAACGTTAAGTATAGTATGATAGCATGATGATGACATGTGTTTGATGATAATCTTGAATAGTCGGAACATGGACATTTTATTCTTCTTTAAATAAATGTTTGATTATTTAATTCTTAGATTGTTATATTTTATGAATGAGATCATTTTGTCAATATATGTGTGGATAGAGGTGGGCACCGAGTTGAGTCGGACCGGATTGGGTCCAACTCGACTCGATCTGAATTTTCAAGTAACTGACTCGAACTCGATCCGATCTGGGACTGAGTCTGGGTCAACTGACTCGATCCGATCCGATGCACGGCTAGCCTGACCCGAATTGAGTCTGACTCGGTCAGGAAAATCGAGTCAGATAGGGTTAACGGTGAAAATCATTATTCTCGTTGCTATTTTCGGTGTGGTCCATTTGAGCTTTAATATGATTCATTTTTTTTGATGCTCTAAAATGATCACGAAAAATGGATAAATGGTATGGATATAATAAATACATCATCGTGGGCCCCATGTAACTTTGTTCTCATTTGAGCCATTCGTACAACTCGGAGCTCGAAGCGCGACTACGCTCGTCTTCGCACGACACGTATCTGCTTGGCAGTCTTGGCAGTCTGGCTTGAGTTCGAGACTTCATGAGTCTAACTCAATTTGCTTTTTCATAACCCATTTACCCACCCTTTTCAAATTCTCTCTCCTAATCTATATGTTCCACTTGGTTTTTTTCCTCAGTGTGATGACATTGCACATCTGGAATGGCTATCCACTTTCATGGAGGACTCTTTCTCTGAAAATGTAGGCATTGCTGATGCACTTGGCGACAACAACAATTACTCCATTAAAGACACTCAGTTCCATATCTCAAGTCCAGTTTCTCTTCTCGAAAGCAGCTCATGTTCCAGAAAATTCCTGCCGCTTGGCCCCAATACATTCGTCCTGGGCCGTGCTAGGAGCAAGCGCCCACGTCCTGCATCCTTCTCTCCCCGTCCACTTTCCCTCATTTCCTCCACCTCCTCAGAGACCTCTGACCCTTCCATGCAGTCCCCTGTCTCCCCACTACTATCCCAATTTGATTATTTCATAGAATCCGAAACCCCCAAGAAGATAAGCAAGAAGAAAAAGCTGCATCAGCAACATGCGGATCAGGCAACGTCCCAGTCCATTGCTGTTTGGAAAGGAATGCATTTTTATTGTTTCATGCTTTGTACAATTAATGAATGCGTTGCTAGTGTTTCATGCTCTGTGCAGCTTAGGAATACATTTTTATATAAAAGCTTCTACTGCCATCCATTCGGATCAGATCGGTCCGGATTGACAACGATCCGAACTCGATCTGAAAAACTGTCGGATTTGAATGGCCTTACTCAATCCACACCGATCCAGGCCGTCGGTTCGGTTCGGATCGGGTTAGATCCACCAGATCGGGTTAGACATGCCCATCTCTATGTGTGGATTATGAAATGTAAACAGACAAAACATAAGTCATGCCTTTGGGTATGGAATCGGGGTCGGATATACCCAGGTGCCGAATTTCGGGGCGTGATTGATTGATATCAAAGCCTAGGTTTAGAATCATTGAGGACCTAGGGTTTTACTTGATAACTTAATCGCTTTGAAAATTAGGATATATCCCCTACGAGTGTTATTATGATTAAAACTTGTAGTATTGTCTTTTAGTGATCCACCCTTATATGATATCTAAAGCTTATTATTTGATTTAGAACATGTCTAGGAGCCGGCGTGGAGATAGAGGTAGAGGTAGGGCCATTCCTATGGTGGCCACATCGGGTTCCACCGAAAGTGGCCAGTCACTTGATATGGTCTTCCGTGCTTTGGCGACATGGCAGCCATTCTTGGACAACACATTCGTCGCGATAATGGAGGAGTTGCCCCAGTTATACAAAATGGCATTGGGGGCTTAATAGAAATTTTTAAGAGATTGAAGCCGCCTACTTTCAAGGGTTTGTTGGACCTTATGGAGGCAGAAAAGTGAAAAAAGTAAATAGAGAAGATATTCACTGTTTTAGGATGTGATGAGGAGAAGAAGGCCACACTTGCGATTTTCATGTTAGAGGGAGAGGCCGACCATTGGTGGGAGACAATTGCTAGAACAATTAAACAAGATACCACATGGATGTGGGATATGTTCTGTGAGAAGTTCATTGAGAAATACTTTCCTGAGTGTGTACGGGAGTAGAAAGCATAGGAATTCATAAGCTTAGAACAGGGGGAGATGACCGTAGGCCAATATGAGTCTAAATTTATTGAATTATCCCGTTTTGCCCCATATATGATTTAGGATGAAGCTCACAAAACTAAGAAGTTTGAGCGGGGTCTAAGAGGGTCAATTCATAACAAATTAACTCCACTTAAGCTAAGATTGTATACCGATATAGTAGAATGGGCTCTAATGATAGAGCGAGACAATGAAGAATTCTAGAAATGTCGTAACCAGAAGAGAGAAGCGAAGAGCAATGCTAGGGCTACACCGAATATCTCAAGCATAGGGTGATGCTTCCAAGAAGCTGAAGATGATGGTAACAAACACCTCAGCTCCTGCTCAGCCAACGAATAGATTTACAGGCAAATGTTATAACTATGGAATGAAGGGTCACTTCGCTCGTTTTTATAGACGACTGCCTCAACAACCACATTATCAGGAACCCCAGTAGATGCCTTAAGTCGTAAGCTCCACGGAGTAATCGCTCACCTCATGATTCAACGATGGAAGATGTTAGATACAGTGAAAGATTTTGATGTCCAATTAAATCTGTTCTGTAGCTCATCTCTTTAACCTAGCCGTTCAACCTTCCTTAATTAGTAAGGTTATAGAAGCTCAACAACAAGACGCATGGCTCCAAGCCAAGGTAATAGAAGTTGTAAAAGGTAGTAAGTCGGAATGGAAAGTTAGTATCGATGATGGATTAAGGTTCTAAGGAAGATTATGTATACCAAACGTGGCTGAATTAAAGAAGAAAATTATGGACGAGGAACACTGCACTAACTTCACAATCCACCCTGGAGGTACGAAGAAGTATCGCGATATGCGTAGGCAATATTGGTGGAATAATATGAAGAGGGAGATCGTTGATTTCGTGGCCAAATGTCTCACGTGTCAATAGGTGAAAGCAGAGCATTAGAAGCCATCAGGGATATTACAACCACTGCCGATTGCCGAGTGAAAGTGGGAGCACATATCCATGGATTTCATTATGGGATTTCCACAAACACGTAATAATCATGATGCAGTTTGGGTCATCGTCGACTAGTTAACTAAGTCTGCACATTTTCTTCCTATATGTGCTACCTATCCCCTAGAGGAATTACGTAAGATCTATATTAAAGAAATAATTAGATTGCATGGAGTGCCTATATCTATTGTATCCGATCAGGATTCCAGATTCACGTCTCGTTTTTGAAGAAGTTTACATAAGGCACCGAGAACCACTCTTGATTTTAACACCGCTTTTCACCCTCAGACTGATGGGCAGACTGAACGAGTGAATCAGATCCTTGAAGACATGCTCCGAGCTTGATTTCAAAGGGAGTTGGGATGATCATTTACCATTAATCGAGTTCGCTTATAATAATAGCTACAAGATGTGTATCGGCATGACACCATATGAGACTTTGTACGGGAGGCCTTGTAGATCTCCAAATTGTTGGGCAGAAGTTGGAGAAGGTAGTTTTCTTGAACTAGAGATTGTGCAAGAGACAACAGAGAAGATTTTTATCATTAGAAACCATTTGCTCGCAGCCCAAAGTCGTTAGAAGAGTTATGCAGACAATCGCAGAAGAGATCTAGAGTTTGCAGTTGGAGATCACGTCTTCTTAAAGATTTCTCCTATGAAGGGCGTCATGAGGTTTGGTAAAAAAGAAAAGTTGGCTCCAAGGTATATAGGTCTGTTTGAGGTTCTAGAGAGGGTTGGTGTTGTTGCATATAGGCTTGCTTTACCACCTCAGTTGTCTGGTATTCATGATGTCTTCCATGTGTCGATGTTAAGGAAATATGAACAGGACGTTTCTTATGTTATACACTGGTAACCATTAGAGATCCGGGAAGACGCTTTATATATCGAACAACCAGTACGTATTCTTGAACGGAAAGACCAAGTGCTTCGATCTAGAGTTATACTGTTAGTCAAGGTTCAGTGGAGCCACCATACCGAGGAAGAGGCTTCTTGGGAATGAGAGCGCGAGATCTAAGGGAAATACCCTCACCTGTTCACATTATAGGTATGTAAATTTTGAGGACGAAATTTCTTTTAAGGATGGTAGAATGTAATAACCCAAATAAATCTTGACCGTCAAAGTTTAACCATTTATCAATGTACCCAATTAGTCCGATATGACCATCGATCTACAAGATCAACTGGTTCAATCTCAACCATTGATTTGGACATATCCGATCCAACTATTCATTAACTAATAAATCCAACCATACATTTAACCATTCATCCAAAAATACAACCATCAAACCGTCCATATGCTGAAATCATCAGAATACTTGTTCATCCATCTAAGCTAACCATCCATCTCGTCCATCTCGCTTGTCATGTGGCCACTTACAATTCTACCCGTCCATCTCACCACCAATCCACAGGTACATCACGAAGTCCATTCCCCGATCAAATATGAACTCATCTAACCGTACATTTATCCATCCATCTATCCATACATCCATTTGTCTATCTCTGTATACATCGATCCGTCCATTTATCTACATCATCCATTTAATCACCATTGAATACATCACAACTACACACATGCACCAAACACATCATGCACACATACCTTTCACACATGTGGCATGCATGCATCAAACACATTACATAGATACCTCACGTCATGCACACATACCTTTCACACATGTGGCATGCATACATAAAAAACATTACATACATACCTCTCATGAAACACACACGTGGCCCATGCATACATCACCAATCATACACTATGCACACCTACCATAACTACACCTCACATACATGTGCCACACACGTGGCATGTGTGCAATGCATGGCATATGTGTGCACAACCTTACGCTAGACTTGTTGACGTGGTGTAAATCAAAAGAAAGAAAAAAAAGTGAGGTACAAAGATTAAAAGCAAAAGAAAACTGAAATTTTAAAAGTACATTTATTAATAGCACACGTGATGTTATGCTTGATGGGGATTTTCTCCTCATTGTTCAGTTCGATGAAATCGAACAAGTTTCTATAGAATCGATAATTGCAGATTTTTTCACTGCTGGTTGCTGGACTGTTTTTGGTCCTGTCGATATCATCGAGAGACTTTCAGATGATATCGAGATTGTCATTGAGAGTGGCTCGATGGCATCGATAATTATTGGATTTTTCATCCCTGGTCATTAGACAGTTTTGGTCCTGTGTCGATATCATCGAGAGACCTTCAGATGATATCGAGGCTGTCATCAAGAGTGGCTCGATGGCATCGACGAGTTCCGCAGATGTGATTGCAGAAATGCAGATTTTACGGATTTTGTTTCCTATTTGGGTTATACCTCTTTCTATTCTTATATAAAGGGGTGTATCCGGGATTGGGGTGTAATTCCAAGGCATTCTAAGTTTCCTAAAGGTTTTCTAGGAGGGCTTAGGGTTATCAAAGGTGTGTCAGAGAGAGAGAGAGAGAGAGAAAGAGAGAGGAAGCTTGTGGAAGGGAGATTCTGCTCGTGGAGGTGATCTACTTCGCAGTCCACGTCTCAGCGCTTCTACGTCCTCGTGATCGGTGAGATCTCTCCATTTTCTCTTGTTTCTCTTATTGTTTATCCACTCCTGCATGAGTGAAGAAGGTTTGATCCAAGCGGTGTGTGCTTGTGATCGGGTGTAACGTTCTGCTTTATAGTGAATTGTTGATCTGGACGAGGTCCCGTGGTTTTTACCTCTTTGAGGGTTTTCCACATAAAAATCCCTGGCATGGTGTGCTTTATGTTTTGATTTAGTTCATTGCATTATTATTCCATAATTTTGGTTTGTTTCGGGAGGCTAGATCCTAAGGTTTTGTGCAAGGCCCCCAACAAAGTGGTATCAGAGCTAAGTTCATTGAACGGGTAGGATCAGTATTGAATTATGGAAGGTGGCTCATCAAGGATGATCAACCTCAATGGTTCTAACTGGACCATATGGAAGGCTAAGATGGAGGACTTGCTTTATTGCAAGGGCCTATATTCTCCAATCTTAGGCATATTAGCAAAATTCAAGGATATGACTGATGATGATTGGAAGAATATGGACCGAAAGGCAGTGGGGTTTATTAGACAATGGTTGGATGATTCTGTGTTAAACCATGTGTCTACAGAAACCTCAGCCGCTAGCCTATGGCTGAAATTACAAGGGCTGTATGAGAGGAAGACAGTCGGTAATAAGATTTTTTTAATAAGGCGACTTGTGAATCTCAAGTTCAAAGATGGTGGTTCTCACTACAAAAAAGAGGGTTTTTAGCGACGAAACTTTTAGCGACGAAACTTTTAGCGGCGAAAATTTTCGTAGCTAAAAATCATACATTATACTTTTAGCGACGAAACGTTTCATCGCTAAATGCTCTAAATAAAAAATCCTGTCTGATACTTTTAGCGACGAAAATTTTCGTCGCTAAAGAGTCGATACATTTTCAAAAATCCTTTTGTTTTTAGCAGCGAAAATTTTCGCCGCTAAAAGTCTTGTACTGTACAAGTCTGTTAGCCGCGAAAAATTTCGCTGCTAAAAATAAATTAACATATCTTTTAGCGACGAAAATTTTCGTGGCAAAAAGTTTTTTTTTTTAAAAAATATTCCACCTCAAAATCCGTACAAAATTCCTGATATACACCTCTTAACAATATATTCCATCATATTCATCATGATATACACATTTCATCCTATGCACATTCAAACTACATAAACTTTTAGCGGCGAAACTGTTCGTCGTTAAAAAATTAAAAAATCCTTCTATTTTTAGCAGCGACAATTTTCGCTGCTAAAAGTCTGATATTGTACAAGACTTTCAGCAGCGAAAATATTCGCTGCTAAAAATAAACTAACGTATCTTTTAGTGACGAAAAAGTTCGTCGCCAAAAGTTTCTTTTTAAAAAAATAATCTAGCTCAAAATCCGTACAAAATTCCTGATATACACCTCTTAACAATATATTCCATCATATTCATCCTGATATACACATTTCATCATATTCACATTCACATCTATCTAAACCCAAACTACATCCACTTTTAGCGGCGAAACTATTCGTCACTAAAAAATTAAAAATCTTTCTGTTGTTAGCAGGGAAAAGTTTCGTTGCTAAAAGTCTTGTACTGTACAAGACTTTTAGCAGCGAAAATTTTCGCTGTTAAAAATAAACTAACATATCTTTTAGCGACGAAAAGTTTCGTCGCTAAAAGTTTCTTTTAAAAAAAAAATATTCCAGCTCAAAATCCGTACAAAATTCCTAATATACACCTCTTAACAATATATTCCATCATATTCATCCTGATATACACATTTTATCATATTCACATTCACATTCATTTAAACCCAAACTACATATACTTTTAGCGGCGAAACTGTTCGTCACTAAAAAATTAAAAAATCTTTCTGTTTTTAGCAGCGAAAATTTTCGCTGCTAAAAGTCTTATACTGTACAAGACTTTTAGCAGCGAAAATTTTCGCTGCTAAAAATAAACTACCGTATCTTTTAGCTACGAAAAGTTTCGTCGCCAAAAGTTTCTTTTTTAAAAAAATAAAATCTAGCTCACAATCCGTACAAAATTCCTTATATACACCTGTTAACAATATATTCCATCATATTCATCCTAATATACACATTTCATCATATTCACATTCACATCCATCTAAACCCAAATTACATAAACTACATTCATTCAAACACAAACAATCTTATCTGCATCACATTCATTCACGCATAAATACATATAAATTTAACATAAATAAATAAACAAAAAATCACAAAGATGAAGGCGGAGGTGGTGGGGCATCGGTGGGTAAGCGTGCAGCGAAAGCCTGAAACATCTCCGTCATCCGTCGCTCATGCTCCACCCGCATCTCCTACATCCTCCTCTCATGCTCCTCCCTCTGCCTCACAAACTCCTCCTCCATCCTCCTCTGCCTTGCCAGCTGATCCTCTATCCTCCTCTCCTGCTCCTCCCTCTGCCTCTCCTGCTCCTCCAGGTTTAGGTTTAGGTTTAGGTTTAGGTTCAGGTTATAAGTATAGGTTTTGGGATTTGAGAATAGGTTTAGGGTTTAGGAAATTGGGTTTGGGTTCGGGATTGAGTTTAGGTTTGGGTTTTCAAGTTTAAGCTTAGGTTAAGGTTAGGGAGTTGAGATTAGGATTAGGTGTAGGTTTAGGTTTAGGAATTTGAGAATACATTTAGGTTTTAGGTTTTAGGTTTAGGTTTTAAGTTATAAGTTAAGGTTTAGGTTTTAGGTTTAGGTTATAGGTTATAAGTTTAGGTTATAGGTAATAGGTTTAGGCTAAGGTTATAGGTTTTGATTAAGGTTTAGGTTTAGTTTTAGGTTAAGGTTTAGGTTTAGGTTATAAGCTATAGGTTTAGGGAATTGAGAATTGGTTAAGGTTTAGGTTTAGGGAATCGGGTTCGGGATCTGGTTTAGACTTGGGTTTTCATGTTTAGGTTTAGGTTTAGGTTAGGGAGTTGACTTTGGGATTAGGTGTAGGTTTAGGTTTAGGGATTTGAGAATAGGTTAATGTTTAGGTATAGGTTTAGGTTTAGGTTTTAGCTTATAGGTTTAGGTTTTGGTTTTAGGTTAAGGTTAAGGTTATAAGTTTAGGTTTTAGGTGTAGGTTTAGGTTTAGGTTTTAGCTTATAAGTTAAGGTTATAAGTTTAGGTTTTAGGTTATAGGTTTTTGTTTAGGTTTAAGTTTAGGTTTTAGTTTATAGGTTAAGGTTATAGGTTTAGGTTTTGGTTTTAGGTTTAGGTTTAGGTTAAGGTTATAAGTTTAGGTTAAGGTTTAAGTTACAGGTTTTGGTTTAGGTTAAGGTTAAGGTTATAGGTTTTGGTTTAGGTTAAGGTTTAGGTTTTGGGTTTATGTTAAGGTTATAGGTTTAGGTTAGGTTTAGGTTTAGGCTATAGGTTTAGGTTTAGGTTATAGGTTATAGCTTCGGGAATTGAGAATAGGTTAAAGTTTAGGTTTAGGAAATCGAGTTTGGGTTCGAGATTGGGTTTAGGCTTGGGTTTTCATGTTTAGGTTTAGGTTTAGGTTAGGGAGTTGAGATTGAGATTTGGTGTAGGTTTAGGTTTAGGGATTTGAGAATAGGTTAAGGTTTAGGTTTAGGAAATCGGGTTCGGGTTCAGAATCGGGTTTTGAAGTTTAGGTTTAGGTTTAGGTTGGGGAGTTGAGATTGGGATTGGGATTAGGTTTAGGTTTAGGGATTTGAGAATACATTTAGGTTTTAGGTTTAGGTTTAGGTTTTCGTTTTAGGTTTAGGTTATAAGTTTAGGTTATAGGTTATAGGTTAAGGTTTAGGTTATAGGTTTTTGTTTAGGTTAAGGTTATAGGTTTTGGTTTAGGTTATAGGTTAAGTTTAGGTTTAGGTTTAGGTTTTAGTTTATAGGTTTAGGTTATAGGTTTAGGTTTTGGTTTTAGGTTTAGGTTATAAGGTGAGGTTAAGGTTTAGGTTACAGGTTTTGGTTTAGGATAAGGTTATAGGTTTTGGTTTAGATTAAGGTTTATGTTTTGGGTTTATGTTAAGGTTATAGGTTTAGGTTAGGTTTAGGTTTAGGTTATAGCTTTGGGAATTGAGAATAGGTTAAGGTTTAGGTTTAGGAAATCGGGTTCGGGTTCGGGTTCGGGATTGGGTTTAGGCTTGGGTTTTCATGTTTAGAATTAGGTTTAGGTTAGGGAGTTGAGATTGGGATATGGTGTAGGTTTAGGTTTAGGGATTTGAGAATAAGTTAAGGTTTAGGTTTAGGAAATCGGGTTCGGGTTCGGGATGGGGTTTAGAAGTTTAGGTTCAGGTTTAGGTTAGGGAGTTGACATTGGGATTGGGATTAGGTTTGGGTTTAGGGATTTGAGAATACATTTAGGTTTTAGGTTTAGGTTTAGGTTTTAGCTTATAGGTTTAGGTTATAGGTTTAGCTTTTAGTTTTAGGTTATAGGTTTAGGTTATAGGTTATAGCTTTGGGAATTGAGAATAGGTTAAGGTTTAGGGTTAGGAAACTGGGTTCGGGTTCGGGATCGGGTTTAGGTTTGGGTTTTCAATTTTAGGTTTAGGTTAGGGAGTTGAGATTAGGATTTGGTGTAGGTTTAGGTTTAGGGATTTGAGAATACATTTAGGTTTTAGGTTTAGGTTTAGGTTTAGGTTTTAGCTTATAGGTTTAGGTTATAGGTTTTGGTTTTGGTTTTGGTTTTAGCTTATAGGTTTAGGTTTTAGGTTTAGGTTATAGGTTATAGCTTTGGGAATTGATAATACGTTAAGGTTTAGGTTTAGGAAATTGGGTTCGGGTTCGGGATCGGGTTTAGGTTTGGGTTTCAAGTTCAGGTTTAGGTTTAGGTTAGGGAGTTGAGATTAGGATTTGGTGTAGGTTTAGGTTTAGGGATTTGAGAATAGGTTAAGGTTTAGGTTTTAGAAATTGGGTTTGGGTTCAGGATCGGGTTTAGGCTTGGGTTTTCATGTTTAGGTTTAGGTTTAGGTTAAGGAGTTGAGATTGGGATTAGGTGTAGGTTTAGGTTTAGGGAATTGAGAATAGGTTAAGGTTTAGGAAATCGGGTTCGAGTTCGGGATCGGGTTTAGGCTTGGGTTTTCAAGGTTAGGTTTAGGTTTAGGTTAGGGAGTTGAGATTGGGATTAGGTGTAGGTTTAGGTTTAGGGATTTGAGAATAGGTTAAGGTTTAGGAATTTGAGAATACGTTAAGGTTTAGGTTTAGGTTAAGGTTTTAGTTTATATGATTAGGTTATAGGTTTAGGTTTTTGTTTTAGGTTTAGGTTAAAGTTATAAGTTTAGGTTAAGGTTTAGGTTACAGGTTTTGGTTTAGGTTATAGGTTTTGGTTTAGGTTAAGGTTATAGGTTTAGGTTTTAGGTTTAGGTTAAGGTTATAAGTTTAGGTTATAGGTTTTGGTTTAGGTTAAGGTTATAGGTTTTGGTTTAGGTTATGGGTTTAGGTTTAGGTTTTAGTTTATAGGTTTAGGTTATAGGTTTAGGCTTTGGGAATTGAGAATAGGTTAAGGTTTAGGTTTAGGAAATCGGGTTCGGGTTCGGGATCGGGTTTAGGCTTTGGTTTTCAAGTTTAGGTTTAGGTTTAGGTTAGGGAGTTGAGATTGGGATACGGTGTAGGTTTAGGTTTAGGGATTTGAGAATAGGTTAAGGTTTAGTATAGGAAATCGGGTTCGGGTTTGGGATCGGGTTTAGAAGTTTAGGTTTAGGTTTAGGTTGGGGACTTAAGATTAGGATTGGGATTTGGTTTAGGTTTAGGTATTTGAGAATACATTTATGTATTAGGTTTAGGTTTAGGTTTTAGCTTATAGGTTTATGTTTTGATTTTAGGTTAAGGTTAAGTTTATAGGTTTAGGTTTGGTTTAGGTTTAGGCTATAGGTTATAGCTTTGGGAATTGAGAATAGGTTAAGGTTTAGGTTTAGGTTTAGGAAACTGGGTTCCGGTTCGGGATCGGGTTTAGGTTTGAGTTTTCAAATTCAGGTTTAGGTTTAGGTTAGGGAGTTGTGATTAGGATTTGGTGTAGGTTTCGGTTTAGGGATTTGAGAATAGGTTAAGGTTTAGGTTTAGGAAATCGGGTTCGGGTTTATGCTTGGGTTTTCATGTTTAGGTTTAGCTTTAGGTTAGGGAGTTGAGATTGGGATTAGGTGTAGGTTTAGGTTTAGAGATTTGAGAATAGGTTAAGGTTTAGGTTTAGGTTTTAGCTTATAGGTTTAGGTTTTGGTTTTAGGTTTAGGTTATAGGTTATAGGTTATAGGTTATAGGCTAAGGTTAAGGTTATAGGTTTTGGTTTAGGTTTAGGTTATAGGTTTTGGTTTATGTTATACGTTATGATTTAGGTTTAAGTTTAGGTTTTAGTTTATAGGTTTAGGTTATAGGTTTAGGTTTTGGTTTAAGGTTTAGGTTAAGGTTATAATAGAAACCAAAAATCAAGCCTATCCAAAAGATGGTGGGCCACAAGGGAACAATGTACATTCATGCTTAGTTGGGATTGTGGTTTTTTTGAATTGGAATGATCGGTTTAGACATGCCACAATGGTTGTGAAGGGAGTAGGACACGATATTCATGTTTTTTGTCTTACAAGGAGAGTAAAAGTACCTAGCCCTTTTTTCAGATCAGCAATTACATGTTTTTTGGTTTAGGACATTTGTAGTTTAAACCATTAGTATGTCCATCCACTTCTTTTGAAAAGTCTTTGGAAATCTATATCTATTTTAGTTCATGTACTTAGATGCTCAATTGAACTGAATTGCAATAGAGACGTTGGATACATGTTTAATATCAAAATATAATTAACACAAAGTGTGTGGGAAATTTTCAATTCAAGATAAACTTCCTTTACCAAACACATGGCGCCATCAATCAGCTAGGCCAGGCTAAGCAAAATCAAAATTTTGAATAGGATGAGCCCATTGACAGCCCTACAAACACAACCTAAAGAAAGAAAGGGTTGATGCATGAATCTCATGTCGAGAAGCATATTGGTGAAATATTTTCTTCGAATTTCTTTTTATTATTTACTTTGTTCTCTTCATCTTTGTTCAAACATAGGTTCTTATTATGTTTTCTTCTTGGATGTTTGTTTGTGTCTATTTATGTGTTTCATTTCTTAAGATGGCCAAGGACACACTGATTACTGTAGGGCACTGATCAATTGGTTAGGAAGATATATGGTGGGGCCAATAAGAGTCCACCATGGATATGGTGGAGACTTGGTAGGTTGCTTCCATCCCTGATATGCTGTTGTCCAGTTGAGTTTTGGACTGGCCTTTAGAAAAAAAAAACAAAAAACTCAGGTCATAACGTAAGCATGTGATTTGATAATAGGTATAGTTTAATATAATAGGTATATTATATGCAATTACATAAATTTTAGAGTCTACATCATCTTCTTTACATTTGTAAAGGTTCCCATAAATTTTAGAGTCTATTATGCTTTCACAGAACTTCTATGAACTTCCATTTGTCTCTGTTGCAAATGGATTAAAGATACTCCTTCATACTAGTAAAGCTGGTAATAACTGAAGCACACCAATAGAATGTTATTAGATTGATCAAGTAATTTTATAATGACTATTAGAATGCAAATGATTGGAGTTTCTCAAGTCATAAGAAAGCCATGCAAAAGGCACATTGGGTTACAAACCAAGTACCATCCTAGTTAGATCTATGGTTTGGAATTATGTTCCTTTCTTCTTCTTCTTCTTCTTCTTCTTCTTCTTCTTCTTCTTTTTTTCTTTTTCCTTTTCCATCTGGAGTTATGATCCTTGTAGGCGTGGTGACTGAAATGACTCTTAATGGTTGGCTTAGATGACCCTTCAACCTCTTATTTTCATGTGTTTCTGTTTCCTTGATTTAGAAATTTTCATTTACCATTTTGAAAAATGTTAGCTCCTCTTTTCATGCAATTTAGTCGTTATGGATTTTTTTTTTTTTGGTTATGTAATTTGTCTTGTAACAAAAAATCTACATGAGTTATGACATTTTTTGTTCTTCAGGTTCTTGGGAACAAGTACCAAAGCAAGTTGCTTGAAATAATTGATGCTAAGTGACTTTTCTTGCTGAGAGGATTGTGCCATTTTTCTAGCTAATGGCTGCTTCAAAATTGATCATTTTCCTAATTAAAATATTTGCCAACCTGTGTAGTAGGTTTAATGAATCTTATCACTACCCAACCAGATTAGATGGTGACAAGATTCACCCATATAAAAAATCTCACTACAGGTCTTTTGTTGGGACCACCACCCCAATTTTTGGTTCATGCACCAGCGGCCATAATTTTGGTAGTTTTAGTTTGAATTGTTCTTCTGCCATGTATGCAATCTTTAATTTCTGAGAATCAAATTCCAACAATATGCATGTGGATAGATACATAGTGCATAGAAAATCTACTGGGAGTGACCTAATCCCACAAATTTGAACTAGTTGGGCTTCTTCTGAGTTTGTAGGGCCACTGCTTGAAGCCACCATTTTATGTTGTAGCAGAAATTGGTTGTTCTGAAACAAAACCAGCTTTAAATCTTTGAAAGATGGTTTTTGCAGTCTTAGAAGATGTAGCAGAAAATCTGTAATTTTGAGAAACATGAAAGCATAATTCATATTCTGTTAACTCTCTCTTTTTTTTTTTTTTTTCCAAATGAAGAGCGTAAATGGAGGTTGAGGTCTGATAGAAGGGCATGCATGACTTGACCGGATTAGTAATCTCCAAACTCTATCATATGTAACGACAGGTGAATGGATGCATGATTGCTTGGAAAAGCTCTCCAATCTTAGAAAACTAGCAATATGTTTAGATGGAGTGTCTGATGAGGTATTGTTTGTATCCATTGTCAAATTGGACTGCCTCTAGTCCTTGTTTGTGATGGGATACCTAGTCCCATTGAATATTTCTTTTCCACATCTTTACAAAAAACCTTTACATTCTTAGATTGCTGGACTGTTCATACATGAAACTGGAGAATGGCTTGCTTTGCACAAGGGTTTCCTCGACTCGAATTCTTACATCTCCAATAGGGGTTGCAGCAGATGCCCATTTTTATTTTTTTTTACACACACACCCCCACACACTCATGCGGTAGTCGAATTTCACCACCTATGGGTACTTGAACCCTTGACCAGGTGTTGAAATCCTAAGAGTCTACCACCGGAGCAAGAGTAAGGACCCAGCAAATGCCCGTTGAATTCAGAGAAATGCATCAAGAAGACGAGGGAGAGGATTGGCACAAGATTCATCACATACCCTCCATCGGCATACGCTAGCTCATTGGTGAGACTTCTTTTCCCTCTTCATTTTTATTTACTTGTGTAATCGATACATGAAATTAGTATGCTGGTCAGTTTATCTAGACTGGCTGGTTGGCCCTGATTTCTAAATTTCTGCAGATAGAATGCTTTTGTTCATTTTATCACTGCTGCTGGCTGAAGACTATAATGAAGCTGCATCTGCATTTGTTTGTGTGGCCATTCATATGAGCAGTTGTCTGTTGGCGCAGAATTGAATGGCTGGAAATATGTATGTTTAGTGGGTGAATTGTTATGAATGGTTGGATGCAGGGAAGTCATGCAGTTGACTGGGAGTGTTTGAAGGATTGTTGCTATGCAGATTTTCAGCTGGCCGGTCTCTGGAGGTATGGGCTATCTAGGTGTTGTACTCTCTCTTCATTGAGGTTTGAGTGACATGTGATATTCTGTTATTTGAGCTGATTTCTCTGTTGGGCGTTGAGGCTGAAAGAGGCTAGTCTGAAGACGCAGAAGAGGTTTCAACTGTGCTATGTTGTTTGGATGCCGTCCAGTGTCGTTCAAGTAGATTTTTTGCTGCTTTGCTCTGCTTAGATGATTTTTGTGCATATTTAGTATTCCATCTAGAGCTGGAATGGAATGTGATTGGTGAGTATTTATTTATGTTTTCCATCCTTTTGACACCAACGCACTTTGTAAAATCATTTTGTTTCTTTTCTTTTTTACAGGTGGTCACTTGGAATGTGGGTATTGGTGCTTTCAGGTAGGTGTTGCAGAACTTAAAGTTGCAGTCGAAAGGTATGGCTTAGAATTTCAATCCTTCTCTGAGTAAATTCCATCCTTGTTGGCATATTTGAAATTTTATTAGGGTTCTTAATGAGAAGTTGGGGTTCTCTGTCCTGGAATTGGTTGTGTGAATAAAAGTAGGATACCTTGTTTGCTTCTATATGATCCAATTCACAAAGTTACCAGTTGATTTATTTAAAAAATGGGTAATTTCCTATTTGGCTTGTGAATCGAAATGAACCAACAAAATGAGCACCGAAAATTTGCATTTACATGATGTTGATAAAACCTAATTCAATTGCAATAGTCAGTCCCAGGTTATTACTGTAACATTTAGATTCTAGTTTTTTCTCCAGCTTTTCCTGTTTGTGTTTTTGTTTATTGAGTTGAAGTGATATATAATTGATGAAGTCTTGGAGAAATTTGCCATCCTCAGGCATTCCTCAAAAACTTATTTGGTTTCTCAAGAGCCACTTTGCAAAGCAAAAGCCAACTGCATTGTTTTGCAGGCTTCTTCGGTGTAAACATAGGCTTGATTCTTCCATAACACAAATGTTGATTTTCTCCTCTTTAATTCAATTATATTTGCTGACCAATTGAAAAGGAGTTTTGAGTCTCAAGGTTCAAGCCAACTGCATTGTTTTTAACGTGTCTCTTGCTTGATTTTATACATTAAGGATCTGTTATCATATTCAATTTGTAAGATGCTCCAAGTGTACAAGTACGAGCTTGAGCAAAACCCAGTATAATTTCTATTCTTGATCCCATGAAAGGCAAATGTTGATGAGCAGCAGTTGGCTGTGAATGTGAATGTGAATATGATGAAATATGGATATGTGAATATGATGGCTATGAATGTGAATGTGAATATGATGAATATGGGTTGTTTATATTGATGTGAATGTGAATATGATGAAATATATTATCTAATAGGTGTATATCAGGAAGAATATGATGAAATATATTATAATAGGTGTATATCAGGAAAAATATTCCAGCAATTTTGTGCAGGAATTTTTTTTAAAAATGAGACTTTTAGCTACGAAAATTGTCGTTGCTAAAAAGTCTACCACATTGTTTTTAGCAGCGAAAATTTTCGCTGCTAATAGTATTGCAATATTTTTTAATTATTTTTAGCAGCAAAACTTTTCGCTGCCAAAAGTCTTCCATAGTTTTATTAGCGACGAAAATTTTTGCTGCCAAAAGCCTTAGAAAGTTTGCTGCTAAAAAGTCTTGGGTATTTTTTTTGCGGCGAAAGTTTTTGCTGCTAAAAGGTCATGGGAATTTTTTTTGCAGCGAAAATTTTCGAAGCCAAAAGTCTTGAAAATTGTTTTTTTGGCAGCGAAGATTTTCGCTGCTAAAAGTTTTCAAAATTTTGCTGCCAAAGGACTTGAGTACTTTTTTTGCGGCGAAAATTTTCGCTGCTAAAAAGTCATGGGAATTTTTTTAGCAGCGAAAATATTCACTGCCAAAAGTCTTGGAAATTGTTTTGGCAGCGAAAATTTTCGCTGTTAAAAGTCTTTGAAAATATTTTTGGCGACGAAAATTTTCGTCGCTAAAAAGCTTAAATTTAGCGGCGATTTCCTTTTTTCGCCGATAAAATCCTTTTACATCGGTCTTTTAGCAACGAATTTAGCGACAAAAATTTTCGTCGTTAAAGTTTGTAGCTACGAAAATTTGACTTTTAGCGACGAAAATTTTCGTTGCTAAAAGTGGTATTTCTTGTAGTGTCTGTGGCCGAGCACATGAATGAGGTCAGTAATATAGTGAACCAACTCTCCTATATGAAGATGGTTCTTGTAACGCCCTGATTGAGCATAAACTCAACTCCTGAGTTCCAACGCATCACTTATGCAACAAAATGAATGATGATTGAATATTGTCTGTATTAGTGCATTGAACATGAGTGAGATTAAGCCAAAACAGCATATCATACTCCAGAGACAGTTAAATTTGCAAGCGGAAGACTATGACAGATATATAAAGTATATTGTTCACTCCCCAAGTATATGGTTGTGATGTAGTAATAAACTCGGTAAGACCGAGGTCGAATCCACAGGGACTGGTCGTCACAATTCAAATTCACAATTCTCCTTAACTAATTCAACAAATAATGGAGCAATTTACTAACACAATTCTATATACAAAAAAAAAAAAAAAAAAAAAAAAAGAAGAAAATTCAATCAGAGAGAGAGCACTAGGACTTTCGAAT
This sequence comes from Magnolia officinalis, assembly GCA_021015155.1. Lineage (NCBI taxonomy): Eukaryota > Viridiplantae > Streptophyta > Magnoliopsida > Magnoliales > Magnoliaceae > Magnolia > Magnolia officinalis. The sequence continues at coordinate 69,774,687 of JAJHSJ010000008.1, read as the reverse complement.
CCACCTCTAATTATCCTAACCTTTGTTTCGTCTGTTAATTCACCTTAAATTAGATTGATCAACTTATCTAGAGAAAGCACAATCTGTGTCCTTAATCGGGCATACAGATTGTCTAATTCCTTTAAGCAATGCCATGAATAACATATCCCATGTCCAAATCGGGCATATGGAATATGCAGTTCAGTAAAGCACCCTGTTTCTTCCTCTACAGGAACCTGTTCATGATCAGATACAAGCACCTAGAATAAGCATCCAGACCACATCCATCCATAGACTCTGATCAAGTTCATAGATGGAGAAGCATAGAGTTTAAAACAATCAAGCACACTAAGGAAAGAAACAAATCAATCTAATTAAAGTAAATCAACATAGAACAAAGGGTATTCAAATTAGGGGTTTCATCTCAGCCCTAGCTGAGAGATTAGTTACCCATAAAATCCATTAAACAGATGGATAAATAGAAATTCATAAAAGAAAACATCAAACCGATTTCTCTCTCTTCTTTCTTCTCTTTCTTCTCTTTCTTCTCTCCCTTGCTGTAGATCTGGAGCTCCTCCCTGGTTCTGAATGACTTTCCCATGTCCAAGACTCCTCTTTTATAGTTGCTGGAAAGCTGGATCAGTGGCAGAGTTGTAGCAGGACATGGAGTGGAAATTTTCGCAACCATGATCGGTGGGCCCCACCGAAGTGTTTTCTGGAAAATCCACCCCGTCCATTGGATTCAGGACGAAATTTCAGTCAAGAATGGGTGGTTTTGAACATCCATTAACGCGGCCCAGAGAAGAAAACACGAAGAGATCAGTTTTGAACGTTGCAGGGCAACCCTTTTGTGGCCTCTGTATCATGCACATGTGTACGCATGGGAGTGGAATATCAGCATGGGTTTGTAGTGCTCGCGGCCCTCTACAAGATGGACGGCTCGGATCAGTCGTACAGGCGACGTGTGGGGCCCACAGTGCTTCGCAAAAACGGCCAGCGGCCGGTTACGTTGACGCAAACGCGGACGCGGATGGCTTCCGCTGCGAAGATGGTGGGGCCCACTGTGATGTTTACTTGGGAAATCCACTCCGTCCATTGGATAGAGGAGGAAATTCCGTTCAGGAATGCCTGTTTTCTTTTTCCATTGATGAGGTCCGCCTGAATTTCTGCACCACCGTCCGTCCGACGTTTGGACGGTTTTAGATCTGATCTCCACTTCTATTGAAATTCCGTCACCTAGGCCTTAGCCAGTGGGACCGTACGCAGTGATTGGACGGTTCAGATCACACATTTGGGTGACGTATGGGGCCCACAACTGAGGACCGTCGTCGGCCAGCGTTAACGCTGTTTCCACTTTTGCGGATTTGAATTTTGAGGGAGAGAAGTCGGTCAGCGCACGCGCTGACCAACTCAGCCGTCCGGTGCACGGCCGCCCTTGAAAGTGCATGGTGCACGTGCACTACACATGGGACTCGCTATGATGTTTATGAGAAATCTGCACCGTCCATCCTCTTTCCCATCTTCATTAAGCCACTGGAACTAAACTAGAGGCAGCTCCAGATATCAGGTGGGCCCCAAATTGGAGATTTAATGGGCTGATATGTCCGTTGGCCCACTTCCTGAGGTCTTCAGTAGATGAAATTTAATATGTACGGTTAATTTATGGCCCCCATCACATGTATGAAGTTTCGAGTTGATCGGATGGCGGGAACCATGTGATCTTGCATTCTGGACCTTTTTCGGGCCCCTTTGCCTTGCTTTCCTCAGATCCCAGGCGTGAAAAATCTTTATTATTGGTTTTCTGGAGTCCATCCCGAGCTCTGATGACTTTGGATCGTGAAATCCATGCTTTTAATCCTCTTTTTAGTCTAATGCTCATTATTACGTCCTGCAGTGAAAACACGATTAAAACATTCCATTAAGCCTTATCAGGTATGTAAATTTAGGCAATTACTGGGGTCTGATATGTAATATTCGACCCTGATCACAACCCCCAACCAGCATTTTGCTAGTCCCGAGCAAAACATGCAAAAAATAATTTCAGAAATAAAAGGCAATTCCTGTAAACTCAAGTGACTTGTGAACAGATAGTCGAGATGTGATCATTCTACGATTCATGAATGGTGATTGAAATTTTCTCCTGGAATCAAGTTCACTGTGAATTTCATAAACAAGTTCAAACTATTAAACCATGAATTAGAATAATTCTAAAACATTGAGTTTCATGAGTGTATAGTGTCATCTCAGCTTTCAATCATTAAGAGATTCAATTGTCAATTTCATGATATCATTGGTAATTAACGACGGAGCTCATGTCACCCAACACTGGAACCAACACTTGCCTTACAGATTAACCTTTCATTCTACCATTTTTTTGATTTTCTTTATGAATAGTACGCCAAGGAGGAGAATCAAATCTGCACCTATAGGGAGCAAACCTATGGTGAAAATTTGTCGCCTAAATCTTTTCTCATGTCAACTATGAGGAATCGAATCTTCATCTATAGGGAGCAAACCTATGATGACGATTATGCGACTTATTTTTCAATTCTTCTTTATAGACTGATGCTAAAAATTTTGTTTTTCAGGCTGGTTCCTTTCATGCTTAGTGATTACCACGTTATCAATTAATATCGAACTGAAAACTTAATGTGTAAACGAGATCTGATATGTGAAATCATGGCTCAATCAATGTTTACAACTTCTAATCGTGGATTAACAATTCAAACTTAAGTGTGAAATCTACCAGACAACCGAATCCAAGAGTCATAAATTTCTCACATTCTGAATCTTGTAATTTCAAAATCACAACTCTCTTTGAATTAAATAGAAATTCTAGAAAAATTTTAAAAATTTTCACAATTTTTGCTCAAGACCAAGAAAATACTGATTAGGTAACCTAATCTCCCACCCCCAACCTAAAATCTACATTGTCCTCAATGTAAAAGAAATAAGCATGCAATGCACATGAGACAACGAAAAGAAAAGAGGAGTAGGGAAAGATAGTACCTGGATGGAGAATCAAGAAGCTCTCAAAAATATCAGCGTAAAAAGTGAGTCTGCACAAGAGAGAAATCAGTAAAATAAAAGATCCTACCTATACCACTTTCGCAGGTGCTCTCGATTGCATTTAGCATATGCAACAAGCCTTTAAACCCCTAGGTTACCCCTAGTGGACGAGTTGTAGTCTCGTGAGGGTTTGCAGTAATGTTACCCACAAACATTGAACTAACTAACTAGGAAAAGAAAATTAAATGAAATGCTGGGTTGCCTCCCAGGAGCGCTAAGTTTAACGTCTTCAGCCAGACAAAAACGGACCATGAATTCATTAATCTTTAAGACCAGGGTCCGCCAAAGAACTTACCTCAATACTGTGGTTAACCAATTCCAGACAAGTGATGTGAGTTCCCATGAGCTGTGCTATCTGCAATGAGGTAATTGACACTATCATCAAACAATTTAAGGACTTCTGCTCGAACAACTTCTTCTATATTAGGATCATGCTTCCTTTGCATTTTACGTGACATTTCCACAGCATGATCCTTACATACAGTGGGGCACACTCCTTGTATTTCTGCTATCTTCCGTTCAATTGCTGCCTTATATGTTCGAAGAACATTAAGCAACCTATTCTCTTTTGCCTTCTCAGAGTTAGAAACTGTGCTGTCAGGAAGAGTCTCAGAGGGATGAAGAGGTTCCACTTTCGCTCTCCATTTTTCAGTCTCCAATATCGGAGTAGAGGCGAGCAGTGCATTGACTTCATGGATGGGACTATCTATGTCAAACTCCGTGCCATGTTGTGCTAAGCAGGTCTCAAGTGGATCTTCAAAAGATTTACAGAAGGAGTCCTGCACTAGACTCTCGATCATGTCCACTTCAAATATGTCGTCCAAATCTCCGGATTATTGTCATGCATTAAAAACATTGAGTTTAATATTCATGTTACCAAATGACAACTTCATAACTCCATTCCTGCAATTTATAATAGCATTAGATGTGGCCAAAAATGGACGACCCAAAATGACTGGGATCTGACTATGAGGATTCTGAACAGGCTGAGTATCTATAACTATGAAATCCACTGGAAAATAAAATTTATCAACCTGGATTAGTACATCTTCAATAACACCCCGGGGCACCTTGACAGATCTATCAGCTAGTTGTAATGTTATCTTGTTGGTTTCAACTCACCAAGTCCTAGCTGCTCATAAACCGAATATGGTAACAAATTGACGCTCGCCCCTAAATCAAGTAATGCCTTCCCGATTTTATGATCTCCTATGCCGCAAGAGATGGTAGGAGCTCCTGGATCCCTAAATTTAGGAGGGGTGTTATGTTGAATCATGGAGCTGAGCTGCTCTGCAAGGAAGACTTTCTTATGAACATTCTGCTTACGCTTTTGAGTGCATAAATCTTTAAGAAACTTAGCGTAAGCAGGGACTTGCTTGATAGCATCAAGCAACGGGATGTTGACTTGCACTTTTTTAAACACGTCCAGGATTTCATCAAAGTTGTTTCTTTTCTTCATTGGTGCCAGACGTTGAGGAAAAAGTGTTTTGGGCACGTAAGGTGGCACGTCAGCGGCTCTAGGAGAGTCAGAGAGTTTTTGGACTTTGGATGCATTGGTGTGTCTCTCTGCTTCACCTTGATTTGATTCATCCCTAGGTATCTCTATTTTGTTGTCAATCTGTTTGCCTGACCTAAGGGTAATGATCGATTTGGCTTGCTCATGATATTGCCCTTGGTTGGAATTAGAGCCAATCTCATACTGTCCCTTTGGATTAGCCACAGGTTGGCCAGGGAACTTACCCTTCTCTCTCTCACTCAATGTGGCAGCTAGTTGACCCATTTGTACTTCCAGCTTGGCAATGGATTGTGCATTTGCATGTAAGCTTTGCTGGTTGGCTAGTAAGGTTTGTTGGGTGTCTTTTTGGAATTGGAGAGAACTCTGCATAAAAAGATGGAGTGTATCCTCAAGAGATGGTTTCCTTGATTGTGCAGGCAGTTGTTGATATTGCGAAAACTGCTGAGGTTGCATAGGAGGATTTCCAGATGGTCCTCCTTGTTGCGATCCTTTTGCCCAAGAAAAATTTGGATGCCTAGCCCACCCTGGGTTGTACGTGTTCGAGTAAGGATCATTCCCAGGTTTCTGAAAGGTGTTCAAAGCATGAACTTGTTCAGAGAGGAATTCTGGAAATGTTGTACCAGATGGGCAAGATTGCGTAGGATGGGTAGGACTAGAACATATGGCACAAGCCTCGGCTTGAGTTGTTTGTGGAGGTCCATTATGCAACATCAGAGCATCAACCTTCTTTGTCAGGCCATCAATCTTGGCATGGAGATCTGGTGTGACTCCTATCTCATATATGCCACCTCTCTTTTGTGGTTGGGAACTTCTTTCACCTCTATCTGAATAGTCCCATTGCTGGGAGTTTTCACACAAGGTTTCAAAGAAATTCCATGCTTCGGTATCGCTCTTGGTCATGAAGGACCCTCCACTGGTGGCATCAACCATGCGACGGTTCTGGGGTGTCAGACCGTCATAAAAGTATTGCACTTATTGCCACTTCTCAAAACCATGGTGTGGACATTTAAGAAGAAAGTCCTTCCATCTTTCCCAACATTCATGAAAGTGCTCTCCCTCTTTTTGTGTGAAATTAGTGATTTCTCTACGGAGAGCATTAGTTTTGTGAACAGGGAAGAATTTGTTTAAGAACTTCCTAGACAATTGGTCCCATGTAGTGATAGACCCAACTTCTAGAGAATTCAACCATGCTTTCGCCTTATCCTTCAAAGAAAAAGGAAACAGGCGTAGGCGGATCGAATCGTCTGAGAAGTTTTGGAATTTAAAGGTGGAGCAAATGTCTAGGAATTCTTTCACATGATGATATGGGCCCTCCTTGTCTAACCCATAAAAGGAAGGCAACAACTGTATTACCCCCGTCTTGAGTTCAAAGTGTGCTGCCGTGGTGGTGGGCAACACTATGCATGAAGGCGCATTGAGTTGGACAGGAGCTGAATAATCTCTAAGAGTTTTAATTCCATTCTCTTCTGCCATTTTAACTGGGATGTCTTTCAATCTTCTATGGAATGTTCTTTCTATTTCAGGATCACAAGATGCTAGTTCTATATCTAGAGATCTACGTCCTAGCATAAACTAAGTAACAACCTAAGAAAAAGAAAACTAGAACTAGAAACTATGATATTAAAAAAAAACAAGTCAAAACTATGTAAGTAAGAATGGGGAGAAAGAACCCGGAAAAAGAGATGATTGATGTCAGAAGATTTAAGAAGCTCCTCCTTCACTTAGTAGCTTTCTTCCTCAATTCCTGAAAATAGAACAAAAACAAATCAAGTTTCCTAAATTAATGATAACAAAAATCCTAAGCAAAGGTTAATTTCTAAAAAGAAAGTTTCTAAAATAAAATAACAAGAAGAGTTAGTTTCTAAAAAGGAAAGAAAAATTTCTAAAACTAGAAAATAAGAAGTTACTTAAGAGAAAAATCTAAATCTAAAAAAAAAACAAAAATTCAAAAGAAATTCTAAAATTAGAAAATTTCTAAGAAGTAAAAACCTAATTCTAAAATAAAAAATAGAAAAAGTAAAGAATTTAGAAAGGGATTACCAAATTAGAAGTTTATCTCAGGGCCCTACAACACAGGAAATAGGTTAATTTCTAAAATAAAGAAAAGAACTCTAAGTTAGTAAAATCCTAAGCTATGAATTATGATAAGAGAGAATCCTAAATTCAATTTGTACCGAAACAGTCCCCGGCAACGGCGCCAAAAACTTGTTCGCTCCCCAAGTATATGGTTGTGATGTAGTAATAAACTCGGTAAGACCGAGGTCGAATCCACAGGGACTGGTCGTCACAATTCAAATTCACAATTCTCCTTAACTAATTCAACAAATAATGGAGCAATTTACTAACACAATTCTATATACAAAAAAAAAAAAAAAAAAAAAACAATTAAGAATAAAGAAGAAAATTCAATCAGAGAGAGAGCACTAGGACTTTCGAATCCACCCCTAATTATCCTAACCTTTGTTTCGTCTGTTAATTCACCTTAAATTAGATTGATCAACTTATCTAGAGAAAGCACAATCTGTGTCCTTAATCGGGCATACAGATTGTCTAATTCCTTTAAGCAATGCCATGAATAACATATCCCATGTCCAAATCGGGCATATGGAATATGCAGTTCAGTAAAGCACCCTGTTTCTTCCTCTACAGGAACCTATTCATGATCAGATACAAGCACCTAGAATAAGCATCCAGACCACATCCATCCATAGACTCTGATCAAGTTCATAGATGGAGAAGCATAGAGTTTAAAACAATCAAGCACACTAAGGAAAGAATCAAATCAATCTAATTAAAGTAAATCAACATAGAACAAAGGGTATTCAAATTAGGGGTTTCATCTCAGCCCTAGCTGAGAGATTAGTTACCCATAAAATCCATTAAACAGATGGATAAATAGAAATTCATAAAAGAAAACATCAAACCGATTTCTCTCTCTTCTTTCTTCTCTTTCTTCTCTTTCTTCTCTCCCTTGCTGTAGATCTGGAGCTCCTCCCTGGTTCTGACTGACTTTCCCATGTCCAAGACTCCTCTTTTATAGTTGCTGGAAAGCTGGATCAGTGGCAGAGTTGTAGGAGGACATGGAGTGGAAATTTTCGCAACCATGATCGGTGGGCCCCACCGAAGTGTTTTCTGGAAAATCCACCCCGTCCATTGGATTCATGACGAAATTTCAGTCAAGAATGGGTGGTTTTGAACGTCCATTAACGCAACCCAGAGAAGAAAACACGAAGAGATCAGTTTTGAACGTTGCAGGGCAGCCCTTTTGTGGCCTCTGTATTATGCACATGTGTATGCATGGGAGTGGAATATCAGCATGAGTTTGTAGTGCTCGCGGCCCTTTACAAGATGGACGGCTCGGATCAGTCGTACAGGCGACGTGTGGGGCCCACAGCGCTTCACAAAAACGGCCAGCGGCCGGTTACGCTGACGCAAACGCGGACGCGGATGGCTTCCGCTGCAAAGATGGTGGGGCCCACTGTGATGTTTACTTGGGAAATCCACTCCGTCCATTGGATAGAGGAGGAAATTCCGTTCAGGAATGCCTGTTTTCTTTTTCCATTGATGAGGTCCGCCTGAATTTCTGCACCATCGTCCGTCCGACGTTTGGACGGTTTTAGATCTGATCTCCGCTTCTATTAAAATTCCGTCACCTAGGCCTTAGCCAGTGGGACCGTACACAGTGATTGGACGGTTCAGATCACACATTTGGGTGATGTATGGGGCCCACAACTGAGGACCGTCGTCGGCCAGCGTTAACGATGTTTCCGCTTTTGCGGATTTGAATTTTGAGGGAGAGAAGTCGGTCAGCGCACGCGCTGACCGACTCAGCCGTCCGGTGCACGGCCACCCTTGAAAGTGCATGGTGCACGTGCACTACACATGGGACTCGCTATGATGTTTATGAGAAATCTGCACCGTCCATCCTCTTTCCTATCTTCATTAAGCCACTGGAACTAAACTAGAGGCAGCTCCAGATATCAGGTGGGCCCCAAATTGGAGATTTAATGGGCTGATATGTCCGTTGGCCCACTTCCTGAGGTCGTCAGTAGATGAAATTTAATATGTACGGTTAATTTATGGCCCCCATCACATGTATGAAGTTTCGAGTTGATCGGATGGCGGGAACCATGTGATCTTGCATTCTGGACCTTTTTCGGGCCCCTTTGGCTTGCTTTCCTCAGATCTCAGGCGTGAAAATCTTTATTATTGGTTTTCTGGAGTCCATCCCGAGCTCTGATGACTTTGGATCGTGAAATCCATGCTTTTAATCCTCTTTTTAGTCTAATGCTCATTATTACGTCCTGCAGTGAAAACACGATTAAAACATTCCATTAAGCCTTATCAGGTATGTAAATTTAGGCAATTACTAGGGTCTGATATGTAATATTCGACCCTGATCATATATAAACTACAGTGAATCTCCAGAGTGTGATAATGTTACCAGGTTAATTCATTACAAGTACAATTTCAAAATTATACCAAGTTATGGAAGTATAATGTCTTCTATCCCAAACACGTAGCCCCGTCAATGCAATACCAGGTCTTCATAGACCTGTCAGAGAGCTACATGAAGGAGAACTCCTCCTCAACATCATAGTAGTAGTCCGACTCTGCTTCATAAGCATCGCCATCACCTGAAACTCAACAAATCTGGTTGGTGTGTACAACACCGTCCCGTAACGTGAGAGTGAGTGATCAACTCAGTGGAACAGTAAAGCATAGGTTAACATGTTATCAACTCAGTCAAGTAGTAATGATAAAGCAGTACAATCAAACAATTCTAAATACTCTTATTAATGCAAGTATGAAATGACATGAAGAATGCCCTTACCAAACCACCCTCGTGCGACACCATCTTACGTCCGCGAATGCGTTCATCTCTCGGTGCTCCACATCTACCAGGCACATGTAGTGCGATGATGAGCATGATTACCGAGTAGTTATTAGTCCATTTTAAACAGCAGTATTGGGAAACTAAGGTACCTCCCTTGTATCATTCCCAAACATGATTCATTCTAGGGTCGTCAATCCTAGTAATCTCATATGATGGTGTGTTTTTAGGTCGCTGCAAAGGCTGTCAGGGCTGTTACGCACAAAGGTTACACCACTCCCCCATCACCTTTTTAACGGTTCATCACTATACAGATACAGGCCTAGTTCATACTCTATACACTGTGGCAACACTCGTCGCCTCACCGCAAATTCAGAGTATGCTCGAGGTCACTACAAAGGGCTGCCAGGGCTGTACGCACAAAGGTTACACCGCTCCCCCATCACCTTATCAATGTAGGCCGACAGCACGAATATAGTGTCCCATACCACCATAATCGGTTCACGAGTCTGGTTGCTCACTGGTCACTATGGGGAGGCACGTGGCCCCAGCGTAGGCCGACAGCTCGACCACGGTGTCCCATACCACCATGCCCGGCTCATGAGTCTTAGCGGATCGAGGTACCATGGTTAGAGGAGATTTCACTAGTAAGTTTGGTACCATAGGTTCAAGCGGAGGTGTCCAAGCATGGTGAATATACATAAGACAGATCGGGTTACTTGACGAGCTTGACTAGCACGAGCGCACAACAAGTTGAACGATATGAAGCGCATAAGCACTTCGTGTGGCCAACCACTATCACCAACCGAAGTACGACTCGGGTTCGTCGAACACATCTCACGTGGCAAATGAATCTCAGCCACGCATTCATTTTCATTACCGATTGCCTGGACTATAATCATAGCCCCAATCACATTCAATTGCAGATAGTTAAAGCAGTAATGAATCAAGATTCAAATCATGCAACCAAAATCTGATATTATCCGTTTAGGGCTGCCAGGGCTGTTGCACGCACTCGTTGCTCCACTCCCCCATCACCCATGACGGATCATACAACGTAAACATGAATTTAAACATATGCATTACATAGATAAAATCATACAATCAGTTGAGCATGTTATGAAGCACAACACAAGCATGAGTTTGTACATATTAAATTCCTAATCACACAGCTATCCAAGGAAAACACACACATAGTTAAAAGAAGTTGAGAATCATATCTCAACTCCCATATACATTACAATTTGCTAACTACTACTCATTCAGACATTTCAACAAACACTTTAAAAGACATACATCAACATACATGACATATGTTGATCACATAGGTATTAGGCCAAATCCTTTCACTAGGGAGTTACCCCAATCATAACACGTATACACCCACGACGGATAGTCATGGCAAGCAGGAATCCAAGTTCCATATTCATTCAGTCATTTCCACAAACACTTGGGCCACACATTTTAATATAAGTAGTATATATTGGTCGTGGCGTGATTTAGGGCAAATCCTTTCGTCAAAGGGGTATCGCCCATACAACAATCATAAATCCACGACAATTAGTCATGGCGAGCACGAATGAGAATTCTATACTCATTTGGTCATTTTCACAAACACTTAGAATACACTATTTTCACATACATAGTGTATCTTAGCAAAAACATGTATTAGGGCGAACCCTTTCGCCAAACAAGTATTTTAACCATATATAATATATTAATACAACAAATAATCATAGCAAACACATTTCCAAAATTTATACGTATACGGTACTTTCTACAGATACCTAGAGTATGTAAAATTCCATATTCTTCATCTTTAATCGAAACAGAAAACAGACAGCACTTTGTACATGTGCAATTGCATGCAGATCATGAATCTATCATTGTCTGACATTGAAAGCGTTGAAAACCATAACCTATACACCTAAAGTCCGCACCTTTTGTCGTAGAATCGTAACGGAGTCGATAGGTTTGCTAAGCTTTCGTATACGGCAGTTTGGTAATCTATAGAATGAAATAGGTTAGCTATTTCATAACCTACAACTATCAAAACCCCAAATCAGTTTAGGGTTAGGGTTTCTTACCTAGAAACGGAGCTGGAATCGCCGGGAAAGCGATTAGAACGGAGCGGTGTAGCTTGTGTAGCGGCAGGGAGATTCCCCCACTTCTCTCACACTTTCTCTCTCTTTTCTCTCTTCTCTCTCTAGGGTTTCTCTCAAATTCGTATGGCTGTGAGAGAGAGGGTTCTAAGGTCCTTATATAGCCTCAAAACTCACTAAAATATACTTGAGGTCAAGGTATACTTAGGTTATAACCAAAGTGAGCTGGTTTCAGCTCAACGGAGGACTTCTGGCGGGTCTCCTTGAGCCAAAGGTCAGACTTAAGCTCACTGACATTGGATCTAGGTGAAGTTAAGTTTTCATTCCGGTCGGCTTCCCAGATCACGCGTGGCGGGCCAGTTTCAGTTCAACGGTCAGCGGATCTCGATCGGAGATTTCGAGTACATGGATATGTTTATGAAATTTTTCCTGACTCAAGGGTATATTTGGGTCAGATTCTGACGGTCTGGTTGCCTAATACTGATCCGCAAGCGAGAGGTGCCAGATTACTATTTGAGATATTTATTTTTAAAGAAAATTAAATATTTTCACACTCCTCACTCCGGACTCAAGCGAATAGCCGTGAGACACTATCTGGATTTGATTTCCAAGATGATTCTCAAGCCCAGCGAGGCGGTCCTAAGTCCTTAACTTCGTATTATTCGGACTCCCGATGTGCTGTTTAGACCTGATACGGAGTTTCGAGATGCTCCCGAGAGCAGACGGGTAATGAGATTGATCCTAGATTTTAGGGTAACCTAGCGTCAATGATTCTACAATTTTTGGGTCTTGCAGATCGTATTTAAAGTGATTGGTGCTAATTTCACAGGTACTCGAGTTTAACACTAGCTAATTCTCGCCTAATTTCTAAAGAATTTAGTCCTGGGTGATTTTGGTCTGAGGTGGTACTTAGTCCTTTGTAGCAATGTTTAGTTTAAGTATTGTTCCTCATTACCTAAACTTTAAGATAGTGTCTAATGTGAAAGTACTTAGAGACGTTTAAAGAACAAGGTAGTGAAAGGTGAGATTTGTGAAGGAAATGGGTTCAAAAGCAGTTTTAGACTTTGGGATTTGAGTTTCGACAAGTTAATAAGGTGTTAGGATCGACCCATTGCCTAAGGACATCTAATCCCAAGTTGGCAAAAATTCGGGATGTTACAGTTCTGGATGATGAATTGCAGGCTTTATTATTGCTTAGTTCATTCTTGACAGTTGGGAGACATTGGTGGTGTCTTTAAGTAACTCCGCGTCAGACGAAAAGATATCCATGGAACAGGTAACCAGTTGTCTCTTCAATGAGGAGATAAGGAGGAAGTCTCAGGGGTCTACTCAGCAAGAGGCCCTTGTAACACAAGAACGGGGGAGAGGAAAGAACAGGAAGAGCGAGAAGGCCCGAGATAAATCAAGAGGCAAGTCGAGTAACAAAAAAAATGTTGACTGCTGGAATTATGTCAAGAAGGGCCACTACAAACATGAATATCGTGGTAAGAAGAACGACAAGAAAGGAAAAGGGAAGGAAGATGAATCAGATTCCACTGCGGTCGCTTTAAATGGCGACGTTGTAGTTATTCTTTCTGCAGATCATGATGTATGTCTCACGGTGACGAGTCAGGACACCGACTGGGTGATAGACTCGGGAGCTTCTTTTCATGTGACTCCACGCAGGGACTTCTTCACAAGCTACAAGTCAGGTGACTATGGGACTGTGAAGATGGGAAATTCTGGCGTATCAAAAATCATGGGAGTCGGTGATATTTGTGTGAAGACCAATGTGGGCTGCACATTGGTTCTCAGGGATGTGAGGCATATCCCAGACTTTCGCCTCAACTTGATGTCGACGGGAAAGTTGGATGATGATGGCTATGAAAGCCGGTTTGCTGGTGGGCGTTGGAAGCTCATCAAGGGTTCATTGATCGTAGCTAGAGGAAAGAAGTGTTGCACCCTTTACAAGGCAAGTGTTAGTATGTGCAAGGGTGGGTTGAACGCAGCGGGAGATTTAACTATTGACATGTGGCACAGGCGTCTAGGCCACATGAGTAAAAAAGGGCTTCAGCTACTAGTGAGGAAGCGGCTCCTTCCAGACGAGACAGATACACCTCTCAAAACCTGTCTTGATTATTTATCAGGGAAACAAGATAGAGTTTCATTTATTAAAACTGCTTCTTATGTTAATAAAGTGCATGCATTATATTTTGTTTATTCTGATGTTTGTGGTCCTATGAGGACAAAAACCTTGGGTGGGGCATTGTATTTTGTTACTTTTATAGATGATGCATCTAGGAGGGTTTCGGTTTATGCTTTGAAATCCAAGGACGAGGTCTTTGGTGTGTTTAAATTATTTCATGCTATGGTCGAGAGAGCGGCACTGACAATGGTGGTGAATAAATTGACGACTTTCATGAGTACTGCAAGTCCCTGGGTAAATGGCATGAACAGACGGTTCCCAAGACCCCCACTACAAGAAAGAGGGTTTTTAGCGACGAAACACATTTTTGTCGCCAAAAGTCATTTTTAGCGACGAAATAAATTTTCGTCGCTAAAAGTGCACTTTTAGCGACGAAACACATTTTCGTCGCTAAAAGTCATTTTTAGCGACGAAATAAATTTTCGTCGCTAAAAGCGCTAAAAGTGCACTTTTAGCGACGAAACTTTTAATGACAAAAATTTTCGTAGCTAAAAATCGTGCATTAGACTTTTAGCGACGAAAATTTTCGTCGCTAAATGCTCCAAACATTTTTCCACTCTTTGGAATTTAAATTACTTTTAGCTGCGAAACTTTTCGTCGCTAAAGACTCGAAACATTTTCTTAAACTTTTAGTGGTGATCGTCGCTAAAAAAATACAAAAATCCTTCTGTTTTTTTCGCTGCTAAAAATAAACTAACATACTTTTAGCGACGAAAATTTTCATCCCCAAAAGTCTTTTTTTTTTTATAAAAAAAATATTCCAGCTCATAAACCGTATAAAATTCCTGATATACACCTGTTAACAATATATCCCATCATAGTCATCCTGATATACACATTTCATCATATTCACATTCACATCCATCTAAACCCAAACTACATCAACTTTTAGCGGCGAAAATGTTTGTCGCTAAAAAACACTAAGCGTTAAAACTGAAAAAAAAAATATTTGTGTTTTTAGCAGCAAAAATTTTCGTTGCTAAAAATAAGCTAACATATCTTTTAGCGACGAAAATTTTCGTCGCCAAAAGTCTCTTTAAAAAAAAAATATTCTAGCTAAAAAACCGTACAAAATTCCTGATATACACCTGTTAACAATATATTCCATCATATTCATCCTGATATACACATTTCATCATATTCACATTCACATCCATCTAAACCCAAACTACATTAACTTTTAGTGGCGAAAATGTTTGTCGCTAAAAAACACTAAGCGTTAAAACTAAAAAAAAAATATTTGTGTTTTTAGCAGCGAAAATTTTCGTTGCTAAAAGTCTTGTACTGTACAAGACTTTTAGCAGTGAAAATTTTCGCTGTTAAAAATAAACTAACATATCTTTTAGCGACGAAAATTTTCGTCGCTAAAAGTCTCTTTTTTTTTAAAAAAAAGTATTCAAGCTCAAAAACCATACAAAATTCCTGATATACACCTGTTAACAATATATTCCATCATATTCATCCTGATATACACATTTCATCATATTCACATTCACATCCATCTAAACCCAAACTACATAAACTACATTCATCCGAACACAAACAATCTTATCTGCATCACATTCATTCACGCATAAATACATATAAACTTAACATAAACAAATAAACAAAAAATCACAAAGATGAAGGCGGAGGTGGTGGGGCATCGGTGGGTAAGCGTGCAGCGAAAGCCTGAAACATCTCTGTCATCTGTCGCTCATGCTCCACCTGCATCTCCTCCATCCTCCTCTCCTGCTCCTCCCTCTGCCTCACCAACTCCTCCTCCATCCTCCTCTGCCTCGCCAGCTGATCCTCTATCCTCCTCTCCTGCTCCTCCCTCTGCCTCGCCAGCTCCTCCAGGTTTAGGTTTAGGTTTAGGTTTAGGTTATAAGTATAGGTTTTGGAATTTGAGAATAGGTTTAGGGTTTAGGGTTTAGGGTTTAGGAAATCGGGTTTGGGTTCGGGATCAGGTTTAGGTTTGGGTTTTAAGTTTAAGCTTAAGTTAAGGTTAGAGAGTTGAGTTAGGATTAGGTGTAGATTTAGGTTTAGGTTTAGGGATTTGAGAATACATTTAGGTTTTAGGTTTAAGTTTAGGTTTTAGGTTATAGGTTTAGGTTTAGGTTTTAGGTTTAGGTTACTATTAGGTTATAGGTTATAAGTTTAGGTTATAGGTAATAGGTTTAGGTTACAGGTTTAGGTTACAAGTTATAGGTTTAGGTTATAGGTTATAAGTTTAGGTTATAGATTATAGGTTTAGGTTACAGGTTTAGGTTTAGGTTTTAGGTTTAGGTTAAGGTTATAGGTTTAGGTTCGGTTTAGGTTTAAGTTATAGGTTATAGCTTTGGGAATTTAGAATAGGTTAAGGTTTAGGTTTAGGAAACTGGGTTCGGGTTTGGGGTCGGGATCGGGTTTAGGTTTAGGTTTTCAAGTTTAGGTTTAGGTTTAGGTTAGGGAGTTGAGATTAGGATTTGGTGTAGGTTTAGGTTTAGGGATTTGAGAATACATTTAGGTTTTAGGTTTTAGGTTTAGGTTTTAGCTTATAGGTTTAGGTTTTAGGTTTTGGTTTTGGTTTTGGTTTTAGGTTTAGGTTATAGGTTAAGGTTAGGTTTAGGTTTAAGTTATAGGTTATAGCTTTGTGAATTGAGAATAGGTTATGGTTTAGGTTTAGGAAACTGGGTTTGGGATCGGGATCGGGTATAGGTTTGGGTTATCAAGTTCAGGTTTAGGTTTAGGTTAGGGAGTTGAGATTAGGATTTGGTGTAGGTTTAGGTTTAGGGATTTGAAAATAGGTTAAGGTTTAGGTTTAGGAAATCGGGTTCGGGTTCTGGATCGGGTTTAGGCTTGGGTTTTCATGTTTAGGTTTAGGTTTAGGTTAGGGAGTTGTGATTGGGATTTGGTGTAGGTTTAGGTTTAGGGATTTGAGAATGGTTAAGGTTAAGGTTTAGGTTTAGGAAATCGGGTTCGGGTTCGGGATCGGGTTTGCGCTTGGGTTTTCAAGTTTAGGTTTAGGTTTAGGTTAGGGAGTTGAGATTTGGGATTAGGTGTAGGTTTAGGTTTAGGGATTTGAGAATAGGTTAAGCTTTAGGTATAGGTTTAGGTTTAGGTTTTAGCTTATAGGTTTAGGTTTTGGTTTTAGGTTTAGGTTGAGGTTATAAGTTTAGGTTATAGGTTATAGGTTATAGGTTATAGGTTAAGGTTTAGGTTATAGGTTTTTATTTAGGTTAAGGTTATAGGTTTTGGTTTAGGTTTAGGTTTAGGTTTATGTTTTAGTTTATAGGTTTAGGTTATATGTTTAGGTTTTGGTTTTAGGTTTATGTTAAGGTTATAAGTTTAGGTTAAGGTTTAGGTTACAAGTTTTGGTTTAGGTTAAGGTTATAGATTTTGGTTTAGGTTAAGGTTTAAGTTTTGGGTTTATCTTAAGGTTATAGGTTTAGGTTTAGGTTTAGGTTATAGGTTATAACTTCGGGAATTGAGAATAGGTTAAGGTTTAGGTTTAGGAAATCAAGTTTGGGTTCGGGATCGGGTTTAGGCTTGGGTTTTCATGTTTAGGTTTAGGTTTAGGTTAGGGAGTTGAGATTGGAATTTGGTGTAGGTTTAAGTTTAGGGATTTGAGAATAGGTTAAGATTTAGGTTTAGGAAATCAGGTTCGGGTTCGGGATCGGGTTTTGAAGTATAGGTTTAGGTTTAGGTTTAGGTTGGGGAGTTGAAATTGGGATTGGGATTAGGTTTAGGTTTAGGGATTTGAGAATACATTTAGGTTTTAGGTTTAGGTTTAGGTTTTAGCTTATAGGTTTAGGTTTTGGTTTTAGGTTTAGGTTTAGGTTATAGGTTATAGGTTAAGGTTTAAGTTATAGGTTTTTGTTTAGGTTAAGGTTATATGTTTTGGTTTTGGTTATAGGTTTAGGTTTAGGTTTTAGCTTATAGGTTTATAGGTTTAGGTTTTGGTTTTACGTTTAGGTTAAGGTTATAAGTTTAGGTTTTTATTTAGGTTAAGGTTATAGGTTTTGGTTAAGGTTTAGGTTTTGGGTTTATGTTAAGGTTATAGGTTAAGGTTACAGGTTTAAGTTAGGTTTAGGTTTAGGTTATATGTTATACGTTATAGCTTTGGGAATTGAGAATAGGTTAAGGTTTAGGTTTAGGAAATCGGGTTCGGGTTCGGGATCGGGTTTAGGCTTGGGTTTTCATGTTTAGGTTTAGGTTTAGGTTAGGGAGTTGAGATTGGGATTTGGTTTAGGTTTAGGTTTAGGGATTTGAGAATAGGTTAAGGTTTAGGTTTAGGAAATCGGGTTCGGGGTCGGGCTTAGAAGTTTCGATTTAGATTTAGGTTTAGGTTGGAGAGTTGAGATTGGGATTGGGATTAGGTTTAGGTTTAGGGATTTGAGAATACATTTAGGTTTTAAGTTTAGGTTTAGGTTTAGGTTTTAGCTTATAGGTTTAGGTTATAGGTTTAGGTTTTGATTTTAGGTTTAGGTTAAGGTTATAGGTTATAGGTTTTTGTTTAGGTTAAGGTTATAGGTTTTGGTTTAGGTTATAGGTTTAGGTTTAAGTTTAGGTTTAGGTTTTAGTTTTTGGGTTTAGGTTATAGGTTTAGGTTTTGGTTTTACGTTTAGGTTAAGGTTATAAGTTTAGGTTTTTGTTTAGGTTAAGGTTATAGGTTTTGGTTAAGGTTTAGGTTTTGGTTTTAGGTTTTGGTTAAGGTTTAGGTTTTGGTTTTAGGTTTTGGTTAAGGTTTAGGTTACAGGTTCTGGTTTAGGTTAAGGTTATACGCTTTGGCTTTGGTTAAGGTTTAGGTTTTGGGTTTATGTTAAGGTTATAGGTTTAGGTTAGGTTTAGGTTTAGGTTATAGGTTATAGCTTTGGGATTGAGAATAGGTTAAGGTTTAGGTTTAGGAAATCGAGTTCGGGTTCGGGTTCGGGATCGGGTTTAGGCTTGGGATTTCATGTTTAGGTTTAGGTTTAGGTTAGGGAGTTGAGATTGGGATTTGGTGTAGGTTTAGGTTTTGAGATTTGAGAATAGGTTAAGGTTTAGGTTTAGGAAATCAGGTTCGGGTTCGGAATCGGGTTTAAAAGTTTAGGTTTAGGTTTAGGTTTAGGTTGGGGAGTTGAGATTGAGATTGGGATTAGGATTAGGTTTTATAAGTTTAGGTTTTGGTTATAGGTTTAGGTTATAGGTTATAGGTTAAGGTTTAGGTTATAGGTTTTTGTTTAAGTTAAGGTTATAGGTTTTGGTTTTGGTTATAGGTTTAGGTTTAGGTTTAGGTTTATAGGTTTAGGTTATAGGTTTAGGTTTTGGTTTTAGGTTTAGGTTAAGGTTATAAGTTTAGGTTAAGGTTATAGGTTTTGGTTAAGGTTTAGGTTTTGGGTTTATGTTTATGTTTATGTTTAGGTTTAGGTTTAGGTTAGGGTGTTGAGATTGGGATTTGGTGTAGGTTTAGGTTTAGGGATTTGAGAATAGGTTAAAGTTTAGGTTTAAGAAATCGGGTTCGGGGTCGGGTTTAGAAGTTTCGGTTTAGGTTTAGGTTTAGGTTGGAGAGTTGAGATTGAGATTGGGATTAGGTTTAGGTTTAGGGATTTGAGAATACATTTAGGTTTTAGGTTTATTTTTCGGTTTAGGTTTTAGCTTATAGGTTTAGGTTATAGGTTTAGGTTTTGGTTTTATGTTTAAGTTAAGGTTATAGGTTATAGGTTTTTGTTTAGGTTATGGTTATAGGTTTTGGTTTTGGTTATAGGTTTAGGTTTAGGTTTAGGTTTAGGTTTTAGTTTTTAGGTTTAGGTTATAGGTTTAGATTTTGGTTTTAGGTTTAGGTTAAGGTTATAAGTTTAGGTTTTTGTTTATGTTAAGGTTATAGATTTTGGTTAAGGTTTGGGTTTTAGTTTTAGGTTTTGGTTAAGGTTTAGGTTACAGGTTCTGGTTTAGGTTAAGGTTATAGGCATTGGCTTTGGTTAAGGTTTAGGTTTTGGGTTTATGTTAAGGTTATAGGTTAAGGTTATAGGTTTAGGTTAGGTTTATGTTTAGGTTTAGGTTATAGGTTATAGCTTTGGGAATTGAGAATAGGTTAAGGTTTATGTTTAGGAAATCGAGTTCGGGTTCGGGATCGGGTTTAGGCTTAGGTTTTCTTGTTTAGGTTTAGGTTTAGGTTAGGGAGTTGAGATTGGGATTTGGTGTAGGTTTAGGTTTAGGGACTTGAGAATAGGTTAAGGTTTAGGTTTAGGAAATCGGGTTCGGGTTCGAAATTGGGTTAAGAAGTTTAGGTTTAGGTTTAGGTTTAGGTTGGGGAGTTGAGATTGGGATTGGGATTAGGATTTGGTTTAGGGATTTGAGAATACATTTAAGTTTTAGGTTTAGGTTTAGGTTTTAGCTTATAGGTTTAGGTTTTGGTTTTAGGTTTAGGTTATAGGTTATAGGTTAAGGTTTAGGTTATAGGTTTTTGTTTAGGTCATGGTTATAGGTTTTGGTTTAGGTTATAGGTTTAGGTTTAGGTTTATAGGTTTAGGTTATAGGATTAGGTTTTGGTTTTAGGTTTAGGTTAAGGTTATAAGTTTAGGTTTTTGTTTAGGTTAAGGTTATAAGTTTTGGTTAAGGTTTAGGTTTTGGGTTTATGTTTATGTTTATGTTTAGGTTTAGGTTTTGGTTAGGGAGTTGAGATTGGGATATGCTGTAGGTTTAGGTTTAGGGATTTGAGAATAGGTTAGGGTTTAGGTTTAAGATATCGGGTTTGGGTTCGAGATCGGGTTTAGAAGTTTAGGTTTAGGTTTAGGTTTAGGTTTAGATTGGGGAGTTGAGATTAGGATTGGGATTAGGATTAGGTTTAGGGATTTGAGAATACGTTTAGGTTTTAGGTTTAGGTTTAGGTTTTAGCTTGTAGGTTTAGGTTTTGGTTTTAGGTTAAGGTTAAGGTTTAGGTTATAGGTTTTTGCTTAGGTTAAGGTTATAGGTTTTGGTTTAGGTTATAGGTTTAGGTTTAGGTTTATAGGTTTAGGTTATAGATTTAGGTTTAGGTTTTGGTTTTAGGTTTAGGTTAAGGTTATAAGTTTAGGTTTTTGTTTAGGCTAAGGTTATAGGTTTTGGTTAAGGTTTAGTTTTGGGTTTATGTTAAGGTTATAGGTTAAGGTTATAGGTTTAGGTTATAGGTTATAGGTTATAGTTTTGAGAATTGAGAATAGGTTAAGGTTTAGGTTTAGGTTTAGGAAATCGGGTTCGGGTTCGGGATCGGGTTTAGGCTTGGGTTTTCATGTTTAGGTTTAGGTTTAGGTTAGGGAGTTGAGATTGAGATTTGGTGTAGTTTAGGTTTAGGGATTTAAGAATAGGTTAAGGTTTAGGTTTAGGAAATTGGGTTCGGGATCGGGTTTAGAAGTTTAGGTTTAGGTTGGAGAGTTGAGATTGGGATTGGGATTAGGTTTAGGTTTAGGGATTTGAGAATACATTTAAGTTTTAGGTTTAGGTTTAGGTTTTAGCTTATAGGTTTAGGTTTTAGTTTTAGGTTTAGGTTTTAAGTTTAGGTTAAGGTTATAGGTTAAGGTTTAGGTTATAGGTTTTTGTTTAGGTTAAGTTTTAGGTTTTGGTTTAGGTTTAGGTTTTAGTTTATAGGTTTAGGTTATAGGTTTAGGTTTTGGTTTTGGTTTTAGGTTTAGGTTAATGTTATAAGTTTAGGTTTTTGTTTAGGTTATGGTTATAGGTTTTGGTTAAGGATTAGGTTTTGGTTTTTGGTTTAGGTTAAGGTTTAGGTTACAGGTTCTGGTTTAGGTTAAGGTTATAGGCTTTGGTTTAGGTTAAGGTTTAGGTTTTGGGTTTATGTTAAGGTTATAGGTTAAGGTTATAGGTTTAGGTTAGGTTTAGGTTATAGGTTATAGGTTATATGTTCTAGCTTTGGGAATTGAGAATAGGTTAAGGTTTAGGTTTAGGAAATCGGGTTCGGGTTCGGGATCGGGTTTAGGCTTGGGTTTTCATGTTTAAGTTTAGGTTTAGGTTAGGGAGTTGATATTGGGATTTGGTGTAGGTTTAGGTTTAGGGATTTAAGAATAGGTTAAGGTTTAGGTTTAGGAAATCGGGTTCGGGGTCGGTTTAGGTTGAGAATTAGGTTGCAGAGTTGAGATTGGGATTGGGATTAGGTTTAGTTTTAGGGATTAGAGAATACATTTAGTTTTTAGGTTTAGGTTTTAGCTTATAGGTTTAGGTTATAGGTTTAGGTTTTGGTTTTAGGTTTTGGTTAAGGTTATAGGTTATAGGTTTTTGTTTAGGTTAAGGTTATAGGTTTTGTTTAGGTTATAGGTTTAGGTTTAGGTTTAGGTTTTTGTTTAGGTTAAGGTTATAGGTTTTGTTTAGGTTATAGGTTTAGGTTTAGGTTTAGGTTTAGGTTTATGTTTTAGTTTTTAGGTTTAGGTTATAGGTTTAGGTTTTGGTTTTAAGTTTAGGTTAAGGTTATAAGTTTAGGTTTTTGTTTAGGTTAAGGTTATAGGTTTTGGTTAAGGTTTAGGTTTTGGTTTTAGGTTTTGGTTAAGGTTTAGGTTTTGGTTTTAGGTTTTGGTTAAGGTTTAGGTTACAGGTTCTGGTTTAGGTTAAGGTTATAGGCTTTGGCTTTGGTTAAGGTTTAGGTTTTGGGTTTATGTTAAGGTTATAGGTTAAGGTTATAGGTTTAGGTCAGGTTTAGGTTTAGGTTATAGGTTATAGGTTATAGCTTTGGGATTGAGAATAGTTAAGGTTTAGGTTTAGGAAATCGGGTTCGGGTTCGGGATCGGGTTTAGGCTTGGGTTTTCATGTTTAGGTTTAGGTTTAGGTTAGGGAGTTGAGATTGAGATTTGGTGTAGGTTTAGGTTTAGGGATTTGAGAATAGGTTAAGGTTTAGGTTTAGAAAATCGGGTTCGGGTTCGGGTTCAGAATCAGGTTTAGAAGTTTAGGTTTAGGTTTCGGTTTAGGTTGGGGAGTTGAGATTGGGATTGGGATTAGGATTAGGTTTAGTGATTTGAGAATACATTTAGGTTTTAGGTTTAGGTTTAGGTTTTAGCTTATAGGTTTAGGTTATAGGTTTAGATTTTGGTTTTAGGTTTAGGTTATAGGTTATAGGTTGAGGTTTGGGTTATAGTTTTTGTTTAGGTTAAGGTTATAGGTTTAGGTTTAGGTTTAGGTTTATAGGTTTAGGTTATAGGTTTAGGTTTTGGTTTTTGGTTTAAGTTAAGGTTATAAGTTTAGGTTTTTGTTTAGGTTAAGGTTATAGGTTTTGGTTAAGGTTTAGGTTTTGAGTTTATGTTTATGTTTATGTTTAGGTTTAGGTTTAGGTTAGGGAGTTGAGATTGGGATTGGGTGTAGGTTTAGGTTTAGGGATTTGAGGATAGGTTAAGGTTTAGGTTTAGGAAATCGGGTTCAGGTTCGGGATCGGGTTTAGAAGTTTAGGTTTACGTTTAGGTTTAGGTTGGGGAGTTGAGATTGGGATTGAGATTAGGATTAGGTTTAGGGATTTGATAATACATTTAGGTTTTAGGTTTAGGCTTTAGCTTATAGGTTTATGTTTTGGTTTTAGGTTTAGGTTAAGGTTATAGGTTTTGGTTTAGGTTATAGGTTTAGGTTTAGGTTTAGGTTTATAGGTTTAGGTTATAGGTTTAGGTTTTGGTTTTAGGTTTAGGTTAAGGTTATAAGTTTAGGTTTTTGTTTAGGTTAAGGTTATAGGTTTTGGTTAAGGTTTAGGTTTTGGATTTATGTTAAGGTTATAGGTTAAGGTTATAGGTTTAGGTTATAGGTTATAGGTTATAGCTTTGGGAATTGAGAATAGGTTAAGGTTTAGGTTTAGGAAATCGGGTTCGAGTTCGGGATCGGGTTTAGGCTTGGGTTTTCATTTTTAGGTTTAGGTTTAGGTTAGGGAGTTGATATTGGGATTTGGTGTAGGTTTAGGTTTAGGGATTTGAGAATAGGTTAAGGTTTAGGTTTAGGAAATTGGGTTCGGGATCGGGTTTAGAAGTTTAGGTTTAGGTTGGAGAGTTGAGATTGAGATTGGGATTAGGTTTAGGTTTAGGGATTTGAGAATACATTTAGGTTTTATGTTTAGGTTTAGGTTTAGGTTTTAGCTTATAGGTTTTGGTTTTGGTTTTAAGTTTAGGTTTTAGGTTTAGGTTAAGGTTAGAGGTTAAGGTTTAGGTTATAGGTTTTTGTTTAGGTTAAGGTTATAGGTTTTGGTTTAGGTTATAGGTTTAGGTTTAGGTTTTAGTTTATAGGTTTAGGTTATAGGTTTAGGTTTTGGTTTTAGGTGTAGGTTAAGGTTATAAGTTTAGTTTTTTGTTTAGGTTAAGGTTATAGGTTTTGGTTAAGGTTTAGGTTTAGGTTAAGGTTTAGGTTACAGGTTCTGGTTTCGGTTAAGGTTATAGGCTTTGGTTTAGGTTAAGGTTCAGGTTTTGGGTTTATGTTAGGGTTATAGGTTAAGGTTATAGGTTTAGGTTAGGTTTAGGTTATAGGTTATAGGTTATAGCTTTGGGAATTGAGAATAGGTTAAGGTTTAGGTTTAGGAAATCGGGTTCGGGTTCGGGATCGGGTTTAGGCTTGGGTTTTCATGTTTAGGTTTAGGTTTAGGTTAGGGAGTTGAGATTGAGATTTGGTGTAGGTTTAGGTTTAGGGATTTGAGAATAGGTTAAGGTTTAGGTTTAGGAAATCGGGTTCGGGATCGGGTTTAAAAGTTTAAGTTTAGGTTGGAGAGTTGAGATTGGGATTGAGATTAGGTTTAGGTTTAGGGATTTGAGAATACATTTAGGTTTTAGGTTTCGGTTTAGGTTTAGGTTTTAGCTTATAGGTTTAGGTTTTGCTTTTAGGTTTAGGTTTTAGGTTTTGGTTAAGGTTTAGGTTATAGGTTTTTGTTTAGGTTAAGGTTATAGGTTTTGGTTTAGGTTATAGGTTTAGGTTTATGTTTTAGTTTATAGGTTTAAGTTATAGGTTTAGGTTTTGGTTTTGGTTTTAGGTTTAGGTTAAGGTTATAAGTTTATGTTTTTGTTTAGGTTAAGGTTATAGGTTTTGGTTAAGGTTTAGGTTTTGCATTTATGTTAAGGTTATAGGTTAAGGTTATAGGTTATAGATTATAGCTTTGATAATTGAGAATAGGTTAAGGTTTAGGTTTAGGAAATCGGGTTCGGGTTCGGGATCGGGTTTAGGCTTGGGTTTTCATGTTTAGGTTTAGGTTTAGGTTAGGGAGTTGAGATTGGGATTTGGTGTAGGTTTAGGTTTAGGGATTTGAGAATAGGTTAAGGTTTAGGTTTAGGAAATTGGGCTCGGGATCGGGTTTAGAAGTTTAGGTTTAGGTTGGAGAGTTGAGATTGGGATTGGGATTTGGTTTAGGTTTAGGGATTTGAGAATACATTTAGGTTTTAGGTTTAGGTTTAGGTTTAGGTTTTAGCTTATAGGTTTAGGTTATAGGTTTAGGTTTTGGTTTTAGGTTTAGGTTTTAGGTTTAGATTAAGGTTATAGGTTAAGGTTTAGGTTATAGGTTTTTGTTTAGGTTAAAGTTATAGGTTTAGGTTTAGGTTTTAGTTTATAGGTTTAGGTTATAGGTTTAGGTTTTGGTTTTAGGTTTAGGTTAAGGTTATAAGTTTAGGTTTTTGTTTAGGTTAAGGTTATAGGTTTTGGTTAAGGTTTAGGTTTTGGTTTTAGGTTTAGGTTAAGGTTTAGGTTACAGGTTCTAGTTTCGGTTAAGGTTATAGGCTTTGGTTTAGGTTAAGGTTTAGGTTTTGGGTTTATGTTAAGGTTATAGGTTAAGGTTATAGGTTTAGGTTAGGTTTAGGTTTAGGTTATAGGTTATAGGTTATAGCTTTGGGAATTGAGAAAAGGTTAAGGTTTAGGTTTAGGAAATCGGGTTCGGGTTTGGGATCGGGTTTAGGCTTGGGTTTTCATGTTTAGGTTTAGGTTTAGGTTTAAGTTAGGGAGTTGAGATTGGGATTTGGTGTAGGTTTAGGTTTAGGGATTTGAGAATAGGTTAAGGTTTAGGTTTAGGAAATCGGGTTTGGGTTCGGGATCGGGTTTAGAAGTTTAGGTTATAAGTTTTGGTATTTGAGAATAGGTTTAGGTTTAGGTTATAAGTATAGGTTTATGTTATAGGTTAATGTTTAGGTTTAGGTTATAAGTATAGATTTAGGTTATAGGTTATAAGTATAGGTTATAGGTTAAGGTTAAGGTCTAGTTTAAGGTTATAAGTATAGGTTATAAGTTTAGGTTATAGGTTAAGTTTTGGGATTTGAGAATAGGTTTAGGTTAAGGTTATAAGTATGGGTTATAGGTTAAGGTTTAGGTTTAGAAAATCGGGTTCGGGTTCGGGATCGGGTTTAGGTTATAGGTTATAGGTTATAGGTTATAGGTTTAGGCTTAGGTTTATATTATAAGTATAGGTTTTGGGATTTGAGAATAGGTTTATGTTAAGGTTTAGGTTTAGGAAATCGAGTTATGGTTCGGGATCGGGTTTAGGTTTTAGGTTTTAGGTTTAGGCTTAGGTTTATGTTATAAGTATAGGTTTTGGGATTTGAGAATAGATTTAGGTTAAGGTTATAAGTTTAGGTTAAGGATATAAGTATAGGTTGTAGGTATAGGTTTAGGTTATAGGTTACAAGTATAGGTTATAGGTTAAGGTTAAGGTCAAGGTCTAGGCTTAAGGAGAAATGTATAGGTTTTGGGATTTGAGAATAGGTTTAGGTCAAGGTTATAAGTCTAGGTTTAGGTTATAGGTTAAGGTTTAGGTTTAGGTCTATGTTATAAGAATAGGTCTAGGTTTAGGTTTATGTAATAAGTATAGGTTAAGGTTGTAAGTAAAGGTTATAGGTTAAGGTTAAGGTTTAGGGCTAGGGTTAGGTTATAGGTTATAGCTTTAGGGAATTGAGAATGGGTTTAGGTTATAGGTTTGGGGTTATAGGTTTAGGTTAAGGGTGTGGTACCTACAAATACATACATAAACACGGCCTGTCCAAATGGCCAGGCCCCTCCAATGCTATCCATAGGAAATTGACAGCTTCATCATGGTCATAACAGCGGTTCCCACCTTCCAGGGGCCCCCGCTCACCCGGATAGGTCCGACGCACATCCGAGTCTACTCTATTAATTTCGAGCAAATATAAAAACACGGCCTGTCCAAATTACCAGGCCCCTCCAATGCTATCCACAGGAAATGACCAGCTTCATCATGGTCATAACTGCGGTTCCCACCTTCCAGGGACCCTCGCTCATCCGGATAGCTCCGACGCACATCCGAGTCTGCTCCATTAATTTCGAGCACATACAAAAACATGGCCTGTCCAAATGGCCAGGCCCCTCCAATGGGAAGGGACATGATATTTCAGTGACAGCTCACCTTGGCATTTATCTTGAAAAGAACATTTGTCAGGCATTGGTTATTGACTCTTTCAAGCGCAATGCATTGAGTGACAATACGAAATTCTGGCAGGTTCTTTTTCTTCCATGGACCTTCAAAAATGGCACAAATATCAGCTTGATCTAAAACTTTCGTGGCCTTAAATAGTTTAAAAGTGTGAAATTCTCTAAAATGAGAAATTGGTTAATGATTTACTAATAAATCATTTACAATGTTTGAATAGCCTGCAATTGGTATTATAAAAAATAATAATAGATAGTGTTGAAAATTAAAAATTGAAATCTACTTCATAGGCTTTCATTCAAAAAAAATAAAGCCACTGCCCTCTCCTCATTTACTAGTAAATGAAAACTCACCTTTTTGCTGGTAAATGAGAAGGGGACTTTGTTAATAAATTATTTACAAGTAGAGAATGATTGCAAAGATCAAAGCAAAACCAATCTTATAAAAAAGATAATATGACATTCAACAAAAAAATGCACAACATAGTCAAATTTTCTATTTTGCCATGTAGGGACACAATTCAAAATATAGAATATTCAAATTTTGAATTTTTACAAGGCAACATTTTTTTTTTTTCATGAAGGATAGTAAGGCAACAGTTTAATAATATAGAATAGTCAAATTTTCAATTTTTACAAGTAGGCCAACATGATTTACATAGAATGACTTATCAAACAAATTTCAGCCCTACATTTGATGGGGCTGACCAAATCAAAGGACTGAGATTGGAGGGAATTATCATACCAACTAACTAACAGACATGTTCCCATCCACATCAAGGCACCAATACAAGCATCCAACCAAACAATGGACCTAGATATGAGCATAACTTGATACAACAGTCAAGATCTAAAAAAAGACTTCATTTCATTCTTGCACAAAGAAAAAGGAGAAACTTATTTAAGCCTACTTGCAAGAATGTTCTTGTGGAAAAATTCCAGGGCCTATTTTCAAAGATGAATTTCTTGCTACAAGAGCTCATGTAACCAAAAACTCAAATCAGCCAACAGCAATATCCATGTGATTCCAATCCATCCATCAGTTTAACCAGGTCACTTAAGCTTGGATGAAGAGAAAATAAATATTAGCTTGATCCGAAACTTTCGTGACCCATTAATAGTCAATCATTGGTCATTGATTTAACATGCAAGTTGATAATTCTTAGTTATCCAATCACCATTCGCATTCAAGATTGCGCTATTTTATCTGGATGGAGTCAGTAGACTGGTCGTGATGCGACAAGATCAAATCAGGTATGCATCTATCAAATCCGTAATAGTTATCTAGATTGCATGATTTATGTTATGAAATTAACGACATGCACCCAAATGTTTATAACTAATAAGAAAAAAAAAAAGGAGTCACTGCTATGATCTTAGGAAGACTACAATTGAGGTTATGAGTTTATGGGGAAAATTCAAAGTTATATTGAAAACCATTGATCACGAAAAAATAAAGGAAAGAAGAACATGCCTGTGGTGTTCCAACAAGAGGGACCATTATCTCTGGAAGAACTTTAACACCCTGATTGGTCATAGCAATTGCAGCCTTAAAGACAGCATGTGCTTGCATTTCAGTCAGCTCCGGATATGAAATACCGAGCTTAACATCATGGATATAAATTAATATACAAATAAAGGGGAATAGTCCAATGCAGCATTGCTGCACCTATACAATACAAGTGATCTCCAGCTTAACATGAAACACATGACATACAGGATAATCCCACATAAATAAATAGAGAGAAGCTCACATCCAACCAACAGATAATTCCCATCCTATCATATGTGTACAACATCCAACCCATCCAAAAAAGTTGGCCCCACCATGAGGATCACCTTGAGCCAAAAAAATTAGTTTGATCCCTCATCAAGTGGGCCACGCCTGCTTCTTTAATTGTATTAGCCACTAATTGTTTTCTATGTTGTGGCACACCTAATGAGTGAATGCGGCCAATTTTAGCACTAGATGATCTTCATGGTGAAATCTGAAAAAACATTATTGAAAACAATTACCATTACATTTAATCAACATAAATGGAATGCTTATTTACAATTTAAATGCATTCCAGCAAGGCGAACACCCATGGACTTGATTCAAGAATAGAACAACAAAAAGAAAAGACACAACAAGTTTAGCATCTTAAACTAAATGCATTCCTAGGGCATTCGGTCCAAGTGTCTTGATGCTTGTTACAAGTGGGGCCAATGGTTCAAAAATCCAAACTTTGATTTGATATGCACTGCCATAGATGGAAGATGTTCCAAAAATCTTACAGATAGAATTTCTTAATCTGTCAATCAATGTCCTACAAAAGATGGTTAAGAAAAAATAATAAATCAATTGCCTATAAAAAAAAAAGATTATATGGCAAGAATTCTCAATTAAATTTTCTTGTTTCTCAATTAAATCAATTGCCTGTAAAAAAAAAGATTATATGGCAAGAATTTCTTATAAATCATTTTTTTTTTCATGAAGGATAGTAAGGCAACAATTTAATAAGCTTGGTCCTGAAATTAGAATTTTGAATAGGGCAGGCCCGATGCCCGACCAAAAACAGTTCAAAATCCAGTTGACGACCTACCTAGTCCAGCCTGTTGACAACCCTAATTTTATCAGCTGATATTTACTTTGTTCATTCATCCAAGTATATTCCACCTTTTGGCAAATAAACATGGCAGAATGGCCCTATGAAGATTTTAACAGTGGGACTTTTTATCACTACTGTTTCTTATAGTATGGTCCACCTGAGATTTGCAAAACCTTAATTAGGGATTGAACTTGAATACCCCTAATTAGGGATTTGAACTTGAATACCCCTAATTAGGGATTTCGATATTTATATATGCAAAACCTTGATTAGGGATTAAAAAACGGAAATCCCCAAAAACATGCAACATTGGAAAACCCTAATTAGGGATTAAAAACTGGAAATCCCCAAATACATGCACCATTGGAAAATCCAAATTAGGGTTTGGATATTCGACGTTGAAGAGAGAGGAGAGGAGAGGAGAGAAATACCTGCTGCAATGGGCCCTCGCTGCTGAAATGGCCGCCAATGTGTAGATCGGTTCGGCACCCTCCCTTTTTTAGATCAAAGAGAGAGAGAGAGAGAGAGAGAGAGAGAGAGAGAGAGAGAGAGAGAGAGAGGATTAGAGAGAGAGGATGGAGAGGAATAGAGAAAGAGAGAGAGAGAGAGATGGTCGGGAGAGCGTTTATGCGTTGACGCTCCTCGAGCTCCGAGTTGTATGAACGGTTTGAAGGATGTCAAAGTTAAATGGGCCCCACTGTGATGCGTGTCGACCATCAACACCGTGCATTTGATGGGCCCCCTTTAAATTATGGGATATCCCACAAATCAGCCGTATACAGAACTTAGGTGGGCCATACCATCTAAATTGATGTGAAGAAATGGCTCAAACATATAAAAGCACTTGGTGAGGCCCAACTGAAATTTTGATGCATATGAAACTTAGGCTGACTCCTCATCCAAGTGGGACACACATAATGGATGGTCTGGATTTGTGAACCACATCTTGGTGGGCCCAACAAATGGTTATGAATATTTTAATGGTGGGTAGCCTCTCTCAACTTTTGTATGTGGTGTGGCCCAAAAAAGTCACGGATTGTCTCGATTTTTAAGCCTCAGGCCCATCATGGAATGGTACATCTGACTAATGGGGTAGATGTTCGACACCAGTGACCAAGTCTAGGAGCCCCATCATGTTTTAATTACAAAATTCACTTTTCTAATCAAATTTTATACTCGATGTTAGGTTTTGAGGTTTAAAAAAATCAACTAGATCCACAAATTAAATGGGCCACGCCACATGAAATGATGTAAATGGGATGCCAATCATATATAGGTTTGTTTGTGCGTAGGCCACCATGTGGTATATATTTAATTAACTCCAATTCCCTAAAGGTTTACAATTCTAGGAAGCTCTCTCACAAATTGTGTTCAATCCAATCTCCACCATAGACATGTGTGCGATCTTGATCGCAACTAATTAGCTGATGGGGCCATCTGGTTAGGCTTTCTTGCCATAAATTTGGTGAGGGACACAATTTGAGGTACCACCATAGACATGTATGGTTCATCTCAGGTGTTGGGCCATGGCCCAACTCTCTTCAACATGAACGACTAATTGTCTTAGATGTAGCACATATACGGTGATTAGAATTTTTTGTCTGATATGTGTAATTTTTTTTACTTAAGGAAGCTGATGGTGATTTTCTCAAGGATTGACTTGACTTGATGATCTTTACAAATTCTCATTTTATGTGAACGGGGCTTTGGTGGATCCTTGACATTGCCCTGCAAAATGGATGGTAAAAAAGGGGTAATCAGAAAGAGCCTGACAATTAATCTGAACCTCAATTCAATATACTCCTTCACCCAACTATTCATTTCTCCATGGAGATTATTTGGGAGTGTGTATTCGGTGGTAATTGATGTGAATCAGTAAAGTTAGTGCGTTTGGGAGTGTATTTGCTGTGAATTGGAATCCAATTCACATCAAATTCACCAAAAATCTCTTGTTTTTAAAACACACCTAGACCTTGTGATTCTAATTTGCATGGGTTTCAATGCATATCAAGTACACACTCCCAAACGACCCTATTATGGGTGTTTGCATTCTCCTTTCATATCTTTACTACATAAAGGCCCTCACATTGCATTCTCTTTTTGTTTTTTCTTGCATTCCTTTCTCGTTCCCCGATTCTTCAGAATTTACAAATGGCAATTCACTTAAGGTTTTACTTTGCAGGGGCTCTTCTAAATGCCTTCAGAGCTTTTATTTTGGGTGCACCTATTCGGATTGAGTAGAGTTTGCAAATCTAATAGAGATGCTTCATAATCAAGGAAGTCCATTGTCTGGAGAGGATAAATGGGTTTGGAACTAAGCAAATCTGGGATTTTTATAGTGAAATCTTTCTATTGTGTGCTTCAAGCTCCCGATATCCTGCACCATAAGTACCCCGTTTGCTACATTTGGAAATACCTGATGCCAGATTTCCAATATCTCGTGATGAGATGACTACGTACATTTTTACCAATTGGCATGGCCCACTAGATGGATAGACTGGATCACCACATGCACATTTAGCACCAGAACAAGGACCTTGCAATTAGGAACAAGCCATGGTGTAATAATCACACCGGTCGGATGATCATAACCCTTTGAATGGAGCCAATTTGCTAACAACCATCCATTGTTTGCGAGCCATAAATCACATTGTGCCCCTATCCATAATTGGAAATGGACCTGGATGGCTTCAAGCATAACCATCAATTAGGGTTGTCCAAGGGCCCTAGCTCGGTCAATTTGTTCTCGGGTTTTGAACTACAAGTGACAATGTATTGGGTCAGCCAGTAGGTTAACAGACCCGAGTTTTCCTAATGAAGGTTGGAGTAAGTCAAATGGGTATGGGTCTGAGTAGGGTTGAACCATATCCAACCTTAACTAGGCCCAGCCATATAAATAACCAATGGGATGGGCTAGATGAACCAATCCAGCCCGGACCATATAGCCCAATGTTCCATTCAAGTTCGGGTCCCACTGTTTCCATTCTCACTGTTTCCCCGTAGTATGGCCCACTTCGACAATGGATCTAGCTCATTTTTTAGATCTCATTCTATCATGGTTCGGAGAAAATGATCGACAGAGTATATTTTACACTGTCATCGTAGTTGGCCCACATTAATTCATATCTTCTTGTGTCGCTTTGTTTTGCAAGAAAATGACTTCTCCCAGTTCAAAATCACAGTTTTATAAGAAATTATAATTTTTAATAAGTTTTAGATTAGACATATCTCCTTTGTCTAAGAATTTTAGTTTACGATGTCTTCTTAGGATTTATTTCTTATCATGTTAAGAATCATCTAACAAAATTAAATTAAGACTTTATATTTTTAGTAAATTTTATTAATATGAATAAGTTTTAATTTAGTCATATTAGGACTCCTAATTAAAATTTGCTTTTCTTCACAAGTAATATAATCATAAATCTAAATATTATTATTGATTAAGAAAATTTTGTATTTTCTTTTTCTTTCTTGTCAATTCAAAGAATCAAGAATAACATTGTGATTCAAGGTTTTCTAACCTTGAGGCAGACGATGACTCATCACCTGCATCATGAGCGCAAGGCATTATACTTTGGGTCTACATTGTATGGCTCTCAAGCTGCAGCCTGGTGTTTTTGCACCTTTTGGAGGGAAAACCATCCACAAATCTCTTACTTTAATGGAAGCGATGACTGAGATGCAGTTAAGCATTTCTTCCCTTCTTTCTACCCCATGATAAGGAGGCTCATTTAAATGACTAATTGCTTGCATGGATTATAAAATAGAGTGAATGGACCAGATAGGGAGAATATTACGAACATGTTGGATGTCAAATAAACGTTATGTTGGATGTCAAATAAACATATGGTCGAGCTGTGTGGGCCCCACCATGATGGGTGTCAAACATCTACCCAATCAATCAGATGCACCATTCCATGGTGGGCCTGGGGCTTAAAAATCAAGTCAATTCGTGACTTTTTTGGGCCACACCACATACAAAAGTTGAGAGGGGTTACCCTCCATTAAAATATTCATAATCATTTGTTGGGACCACCGAGATGTGGCTCACAAATCCAGCCCATCCATTATGTGTGTCCCACTTGGATGAGGAGTCAGACCAAGTTTCATATGCATCAAAATTAATGGTCCGGTAAGGGCTCTATGGGGCCCACCGCAATATATGTGTTCTATCTAAGTCATCCATTTATTTTGACATATCATTTTAGGTTATGAAACCAAAAAATCAGGTAGATCGAAGGCTCAAGTGAACTACACGGTAGGAAACAATGGAGATTAAATCACATGTGATTCCTATAATGTGGTTCACTTGGACCTTTAATATAACTCATTTTTGGTATTATGTAATAAAAGTAAGTATTAAAATGTTTGGATGGCATGAATAAACCACATATATCACGGTAGCCCCACGTAGTCCCTAACGGACCGTCCCATACCCAATTCACGCCCAAAATGGGCACCCAATTCTGAAACGGATTGGCTACTCCCCCTCCACCGGCCATTGGCTAGTGGTTGGTGCTCTGTGTGTCCCACCATGATGTATGTGTTTCATCCATGCCGTCCATCTATTTTCATAGATCATTTTATGGTATGAAAGAAAAAATGAGATATATCTCAATCTCAAGTGGACCACATTACAAGAAACAGTGTTGAATGAACAATGACCATTAAAAACGTTTTGGGGACTATAAAAGTTTTGGATCAGTCTGATATTTTTTTTTCCCCTTCATCTGGGTCTTTATGACCTAATCAACAGATTGGATGTCAAATAAACAGTACAGTGGGCCTTAGAAGGATTTTAATGGTGGATATCCAATCATTATTGTTTTCCCGTGGTGTGGTCCACTAAGATTTATATCCCTTTGATTTTTGTAACAATCCCTAAAATGATATGTAAAAATGGATGAACGGAGTGGATGAAACACATAGATCATGGTGGGCCCACAGAGCACTGACCATCAGCCATGTGGCTGGTGTCAAGGTGAGTAGCCAATCCGTCTCCGCCCAATTCATGCCCAAAATTGGTGAGCGCGCGCCCAAAAAAACCCTAAAAAAACCTAAACCTATCTTTCCCTCTCTCCGTTCCCTTATTCCCTTTCTCTCTTGCCCGATCTCTGCTCACTATTCCTCTCTCTCTCTCTCTCTCTCTCTCTCTCTCTCTCTCTCTCTCGATCTTCGTCCCGATCTCCTTTCCCCTTCTCTCTCAAGCCCTCCAAGCAGAGGAAGCAAAAGAAGAAAGTAGAAGACAAGGTTCGTCTCTTTCTCTCTCTCTCTCTCTCTCTCTCTCTATGTGTGTGTGTGTGCGTATGTGGTTCTCGGAGCTCTGTTCTGCTATTACAAATGATTTTTTTTTTTTTGGATTTCTGATATCTTCTGTAACATGGGTTTTACTCTCTTTCTTAGTATAGCAGTTGGAATTTTGAAGAAAAATGATATTCCTCTGATTGTTGTAGACAGAAGAAAAAAAGGAAAAGAAAAATGAGATGGATTATCCGAATTTCCGGTTTCTTGTTGCACACAAACACACACAAAAAGGAAAAAAAATATATTCAAATGGGTTCTCAAAAAGATGTTTCTTATTTGAAATTTCGGTTGGTTGAATTCAATTTGGCTGTGTTTGGATGCACATGTGAATTGAATTTGTAAAGACGCAAGCATTTGATTTGGGGCCTCTTTGGGAGCTAGGAAAATAGAAGCAGAAAAAGCAATTACCACGTGAGTTGGTGTGTCTGCTCAGTCTAATTACTCTCATGTTTCTGCTAATGAGACATGGTTTTGGCAACAATGAGCTAGCTTTACTCTCATTTAGTAAAAGTACATCTTTGTTTTGTGTAGTCCCAAGTTTTGGCAATCAATTGTTGATTGGAGGAAATCATTTGTAGGCTAAAACTAGTAAGTATGTGAATATTAAACTCTTTTGAGTGTGGATGGTTGGAATACAAGTAGAATCATCAAATGAACAAATGCGTGCCTTAGATCAGATTTTTGCATCTCAATTTCTATTGTTTTTATATTTTATTTTCAGCTAATTTTTCAAATGAATGGTGTTAGTTCATAAAATTCAGCAAAAAAAAAAAAAAAAAGATTTTTCTTTTCTTTTCTTTTCTTTTGAGTGTGGATGGTTGGAGTACATATAGAATCATTAGATCTACACATGCATGCCTTAGCTCAGATATTCACATCTCATGTTCTATTTATTTATAATTGCTTATTGTCAGATAATCTCTGTAATGAAATGTGTCACTTCATAAAATTATCAATTTCTTTTTTCATTTCTTTTGAATGTGGATGGTTGGAATATATGCAAAAGCTTTAGTTTTACAAATGCATATGCCTTAAATAAGATTTTCGCATCTCGTTTTCTATTTATTTATAGTGATTGGGACTGTGCACCGGTTGTCACTACATTGGTGAGCAATATGAGCCAAAAATGACAGAGATTGGACTGCTCTAGTCCATGTTCTGATTGAGATGTATGTATGTATGCGTATGAAATGTAGGGATGTAAGTTGTCATGGTCATGAATAAAATCATTATTGACTCATTTCTTCTTGGAAATGAAGTGGAAATGAATAAATCCTCTCTCTACATGTGAAACTGTGGTCCTGTTCTCATCCAAACAATCTCGATATACATTGCATTGGCAATATTTCTACCTGTAAAAGCCTGGTTTGGGTTGTACCAAAGGTCCAAAACGTGTTGTTCCTGAGTTTCACAAATAATCCAATTACCCTTGATTTTGTAGCTAACCAAACTTCAAGGTGAAAAATTAGGCTGATTTCATAGACAATCCAAGAATTCGAAAACGACTACTGTTTTTTGTTTACACTGTTTGGATTGTAATTTAATCAACATATGAGGAATCTATGGAAAAGAATTCTTTTTAAGTTTAGAGTCATGATTTCATTAATAGAATATGAGATAACTGTTTCAGTTTTTCAGAATTCTGATGAAAACTTTCTGTATGTTGATTAATTTGTGCATATCTTCAGATTAACCTAGAGACAAAATTGTATAATTCTTTTACAACAAAAATTAAATTTCTCAGATTCCTAACCTTGTCATCTTTTTGGCTGCCACATGACCGATAAATTGAGAGGAAGTTTTCTCGAGTATAATTCTTTTACAGGAAAAATTAAATTTCTCAGATTCCTAAGCTAGTCATCTTTATTGACTATTGCATGACTGAAAAATATGAGTGGAAGTTTTCTCCAAGTGTTTTTCTTGACCCCATCTTTTCTTTCATTCTCCTATCTTCAAGCAAATTTCAATTTTTTTTTTTATTTTTTTTTATATTAGTTTCATTTGATAGCATACGAAAGACATGTCTCTTCAATTTATACATTTTCTTGTGGATGGTCTTTTCTTGTTTGACAGGGAACTTTATTAGGACAAGGATCTCTAAAAACATGTTTCCCCAATTTGAGCTACAATCAGATTGTAGGACACTTTTTTTTGCCCTTATGTTTGTCATCCCCTGCTCAATGAGTTGTTTTTTTTTGCATTAGAAGACTCACCAAATTCTAGTTATAAATGTAGTTGGAAAGAGGCTACGAGTGTGTGTATTCACCTTTAAAAAAAAAAAAAAAAAAAAAAAAAAACCTACTTGCTTGACTTCATTTAACATTCTTTTTGGTTACAACATAATGTGGTTGCTTGTGAACCTACATCAACTCCCTCATACAGCTTAGCTACCATGACATTTTTTGCAACCAATTAATGTATTTTTTATCTTTTATTTTGCATGCTCCAAGGAAATCTATGTAAAAATGTAGAGGCAATGAGAACTCTGTTGCTTACTCTGTGATTAAATTAAATATCTAGAGATTCTGTTCTTCAATCTCTTAGGGAGTTGGCTAGAAAACTAGCTGAACAATTATTTGTAAATAGTCCTGTGGTGATTCTGCATCTTTTTTCAGCATGCATAAATTGGTTCAGATCAGTTGGTACAAACAATAAGGTTCTAATCCTCATGTAGATCCTCAATTTACTTGCATTTCTAGATGCTTCTTTTAGATGACTGCTTTCACGCTATACTTATTTGTATGCATGTTACATTAAATTGAAGACAACAACACATCCTAAACTGTTAAAGAAGTTCATCATGCCACATGAAAAATTTGGTGCTTGATATAGGGAAAAGATATAATTAGTCCATTTATTTCTAAAATGATTTGTTATGGGCACAATCACTAAGCAGCTGGTAGATAGTTATATTTGTTGTTTTTCTCAATGATGACCATTAATATGCTACAGGTTTCTCATCTGTTTGCTGAATGGTGTCAGATTTGTGAACTTCCTGGTATGAATGATGCATCTTATGCTCCTTATATTTCACAATTGCAGCAAAGTGGGCTACTTAAAGGTGACGATATCACAGATCGCTTTTTCTGCATCCTTACGGTAACTTTTCATGCTTATAGTAAAATTGTCCAAAGCTACTATATATAGTAGAGATATAGAGATGTTGTGAACCTTCTTTAGTCCAGAAATTAGGATTATCCACAAAAAACTTCGGCAACATGCCTATATTGAATATCTACATTAACTTTCATTCTAACTGTTTTAATTTCTCACATAAGTACATGCCACTTGGTAATCACAACAACCTCATTTAGATAAAGGCATGATTATGACAGGCCCCAGCTGATGATTGGGCATGTTCTTGCACAAGTCTATGATTGGTACATGTGCATGCATCTGAGTATCCTTGCTTGGATCACCTTGGTCTTTCTCTAAGGGACCATTAGGCTTTGATCAACGTTTGATGTGAATATACATATTGGGATTGGAGGACTATTAAAGTGTAATTCGAACAAAATTGATGATAGAACTACATGGACTTAAGAGGATTGATCTTAACAGTATGGTCATCATGCACATAGACAGAAAATACTTGCAATGAATGTTTATGAGTACTTGGTAATTTTGGAGTCCTTGGTTAGGGTTTGGGTTGAAAGTACGAGTGCTGGAGCCGACGCTTTCAGAGTTCGAACTCATTCTTTTGAAAAATAGAAAAATGGGAATATTAGTAAATATGGATTTTCTTGTTAAGAAGAAAATGGAAGATGGATTGAAAAAACATAAAAGAGATTTTTTTTTTCTTCTTCTTTTTTGCTTCAAGAGAGAGAGAGAGAGATGGAGAGGTGAGAGTGGGGGAATGAAGTGGCCACGTGAGATTTGAAAATAACGAGTGTAGTTTGGTTCGAAAATGATGTTTCACATGCATGGCGTGCGTGTCTATGAGAGGTGTCTACAGACGCGGATTAACTAATGAACGCAACAGTAGCAAGTTTGCAATAGATTTTTGTTTGACGAGTTCATCATTTGGGGTCCCACCAAGAGCCAAATCGGTTGAATCACTGGTCAGGTGGGCCACAGTATGTTAACCAAATGTACAGCTCTGAAAAACTTGGCAGAAGTTTTCTAACCCATCCACATGTTTCCAATATAGTGGCCTGCATGCTGGTCATGCTAAATTTTGATTCTTAGGCTCCTATAAAATGGAAACTTATTATATGTAGTTGTTTTTTACAATATTTTGATTCTTACATGTGTAAACGTGCGTTTGTTAACATCTCCTAAAGTTTCAATGAAAAATTCCACCTTTTTCCTAACAGTTCCCCAATGTTCTCTAAATAGGCAGAGCTTTTGAGGCTTCCTTTTGTTTGTGATGAGGTCAAAGACTTCGCGACGAACTGAAAAATCATATTTTCCCTGCCTCCTAGTCTGACTGACTTCTGGAGCGGTGATTCCCTGCAAGTCACTCTGTATCATCGGTCCAATGCAAGGATCTTCATTGTATCATGATGTAAAAGTAGAGCCAATGGTTATGTGATCCATTGCGGTGATCTGATGAGTTCCATTGTTCACGGAACATGCTCCAAAATGTCCCAGGTTGGAAGATCCTTCCCATCCTAACTTTGGATATTCCAGTTGAGCGTTGAGTGTCGCTGTTTTCCTTTTCTGAACCATTTATTTGCAGGCTCCAAAAAATCAAATGCTTAGGATTGTCTCATTGAGAAGATTCTTGGGGCATCATTCATCCACTGTGTGGTCCATCAGATCAACAATCTAGATCACCCAACCATGTGCACTTGTACAAACTGAGTATGCGGATACCATACATCCTCATGATTATCTATTCCTCTTTCCTGCACTTAAAATTTAAGTTGTTCAATGGTTCATCGGCACATGACAAGTTTAAAAGAGAGCATTTGATTTGCAGATTCTGAGGTAACTGATCTTGACTTTGCAGGTGATGTTTCTCAAATGGTTCTTGAAGAGCAAGTGACTATTGTTACCAATGCTTCGTCGGTGAATCATGGAGTTGATGTCAGTCATAGCCCTACATTAAAGAGCATCATGGAGCGACATGGAGATATGCTTCAACAACCAAAGAAGCGGGATCGCGGAGCACATGACAATATTGTTGATGTTGATGTTGATCTGGAATCTCTTTCGAGCTATCCACTGGATGAGGAAGTCATTGGAATCATAACAATGGAAGATGTTATGGAGGAATTACTATAGGTTGAAAATGTTTGAATCATAGAAAGTATTCTTAGAATTCTCTAATTTGCTTTCTTTCTCTTTTTAGCCTTATTAATCTGCAAGGTTCCCAATTCCTGTTTTTTGCATGTATCGGCATTGGGAGATATCAGTGAATGGGGAAATTATGGTGCGAGTTTCTCGGAGCACAGGTATGTGAAATGTTTGTTCCCTGTCATCTAGATGCGTAGATTTTGAATTGAATGAGAGACATTGATGAAGCTTGGTCAAAGGACAAGGTTTATTTATATCAATGGAGGATATAAATTTTCTTGGATGAATGATGAATGTATTTGCGAATGTAAATGAAAATAAAGAACTTATAATATATATATATATATCAATGGAGGATACCTTGTTTAAGGGGACATGAAATTCTTGTAGCTTATGGTATGTTGCCCCAATATTGGTTGTATGTTATTAGTATGTAGTAGATAATACTAGGTTCAATAGTAGATAATACTAGAGAATACCTAAACCCGATCCGAACCCGAAATCGAACCTGATTCCCTAAATCTAAACTTAAACCTAAACCTAAACCTAAACCTATAACTTAAACCTAAACCTATAACCTTAACCTAAACCTAAAACCTAAAACCTAACCTATAACCTAAACCTAACCTAAACCTTAACCTATTACCTAACCTTATAACCTTAACCTAAACCTATTCTCAAATCCCAAAACCTATACTTATAACCTAAACCTAAACCTATACTTATAACCTAAACCTAAACTTATAACCTTAACCTAAACCTATTCTCAAATCCCAAAACCTATACTTATAACCTAAACCTATTCTCAAATCCCAAAACCTATACTTATAACCTAAACCTAAACCTTAACTTATAACCTTAACCTAAACCTATTTTCAAATCCCAAAACCTATACTTATAACCTAAACTTGAACCTTAACCTATAACCTAAACCTATACTTATAACCCAAACCTAAACCCGAACCCGATTTCCTAAACATAAACCTACACCTATTCTTAATTCCCTAAACCTTAACCTATAACCTAACCTTATAACCTTAACCTAAACCTATTCTCAAGTCCCAAAACCTGTACTTATAACCTAAACCTATACCTATACTTATAACCTAAACCTAAACTTATAACCTTAACCTAAACCTATTCTCAAATCCCAAAACATATACTTATGACCTAAACCTATACTTATAAACTTGAAAACCCAAACCTAAACCCGATCGCGAACCCGAACCCAATTCCCTAAACCTAAACCTTAACCAATTCTCAATTCCCTAAACCTTAGCTTATAACCTAAACCTAAAACTAAACCTAAACCTTAACCTAAACCTATAATCTTAACCTAAACCAAAACCTATTACCTATAACCTAAACTTATAACCTATAACCTAACATTAACCTAAACCTAAAACTTAAACCTTAACCTATAACCTAAAACGTAAACCTAAACCTAAAACCTAAATGTATTTTCAAATCCCAAAACCTAAACCTACACCTAATCCTAATCTCAACGCCCTAACCTAAACCTAAGCCTAAACTTGAAAACCCAAACCTAAACCCGATCCCGAACCCGAACCCGATTCCCTAAACCTAAACCTTAACCAATTCTCAATTCCCTAAACCTATAGCTTATAACCTAAACCTAAACCTAAACCTTAACCTTAACCTAAACCTTAACCTAAACCAAAACCTATGACCTAAAACCTTAACCTAAACTTATAACCTACAACCTAACATTAACCTAAACCTAAAACCTAAACCTTAACCTATAACCTAACCTAAACCTAAACCTATAACCCGAACCCGATTTCCTAAACCTAAACCTTAACGTATTCTCAAATCCCTACACCTACACCTAATCCTAATCTCAACTCCCTAACCATTAAACCTGATCCCGAATCCGAACCCCATTTCCTAAACCTAAACTTATAGGTGATAGGTGATAGGTTATAGGTTAAGGTTAAGGTTTTACGTTTAGGTTATAGGTTTTAGGTTTAGGTTTAGGGTAATTTTGTTTATGATGTTAAGCTTACATGTATTTATGCATGAATGAATGTGATGCGGATAAGATTGTTTGGGTTTGGATGAATGTAGTTTATGTTTGGGTTTAGATGGATGTGAATGTGAATATGATGAAATATATTGTATAACAGGTGTATATCAGGATGAATATGATGAAATATATTGTTAATAGGTGTATATCAGGAATTTTGAGCTGTATATAAAAAAAAGAGAGACTTTTAGCAACGAAAATTTTCGTAGCTAAAAGTTTAAACATTTTGTAATTTATTTTTAGCAGCGAAGATTTTCGCTGCTAAAAAGTCTTGGAAGTTTTTTTTTGGCAATGAAAATTTTCGCTGCTAAAAAGTCTTGAAAGTTTTTTTTGGCAGTGAAAAGTTTCGCTGCTAAAAGTCATGGAAAATTTTTTTGGCAGCGAAACTTTTCGCTGCTAAAAGTTTGGAATTTTTTTGCAGCGAAAATATTCGCTGCTAAATGTCTTGGAAATATTTTTTAGTGATGAAAATTTTCGCTACTAAAAGTCATGGAAATTTTTTTGAAAATATTTGCTGCTGGAAATTTTGTTGGCGGTAAAAAGTTTCGCTGCTAAAAAGTCTTGAAAATTTTTTTATAGCGAAAATTTTCGCTGCTAAAAGTCTTCGAAAATATTTTTGGCGATGAAAATTTTCGTCGTTAAAAAGCTTACATTTAGCAGCGATTTGGATTTTTCGCCAATAAAACCCTTCTAAATCGTTCTTTTAACGACGAATTTAGTGACGAAAATTTTCGTTGCTAAAAGTTTTTAGCTACGAAAATTTGACTTTTCGTCGCTAAAAGTGGTATTTCTTGTAGCCCCCAGCATAATGGTGTAGCTGAGCGAATGAATCGCACCATTGTAGAGAGAATTAGATGCATGTTATCCCATGCGTGCCCAAGTCGTTCTGGGGAGAAGCAATGCACACGGCGGTGTATTTGATAAATAGGTCTACACCAGCCCCATTGAATGGAGAAGTACCTGAGAAAGTGTGGACTAGACAGGATCCATCGTACAGTCATCTCAAGGTGTTTGGATGCAGGACATTCGTTCACGTATCAAAGGACGAGAGTTCCAAGCTCGATATGAAGATCAGGCAGTGTGTGTTCTTAGGGTACGGTGACGAAAAATTT
The DNA here is from genome assembly GCA_021015155.1 of Magnolia officinalis. Taxonomy (NCBI): domain Eukaryota; kingdom Viridiplantae; phylum Streptophyta; class Magnoliopsida; order Magnoliales; family Magnoliaceae; genus Magnolia; species Magnolia officinalis. The sequence goes on along the minus strand of JAJHSJ010000008.1, from coordinate 69,731,399 downwards.
GGTTACAGATTGTGGGATCCGACCGAGAGGAAACTCGTCAAGAGCAGAGATGTGGTTTTCTTTGAAGATCAGTGTATAGAAGACATTGGTAAGCCAGAGAAGAACCAGCCTAGTTCAGGTGAGCTAGAGGACATGGATCCGGTTACTCCTTCCGTGGTGCCTGATGACGGGGGAGTACAGCAAGGAGCAGAGGATGGGGGAATTCCTTCAGAAGATGGACTAGGGGAGCAGCCCTCACTTGATCCACCTGTTGAGCCACAGGTGAGGAGGTCATCTAGGGATAGACAACCGTCCAAAAGGTACTCGCCGCATGAGTACTTTATGCTCACTGATGGGGAGAGCCAAAAGATTATTCTGAGGCCCTAGCCGACAAGCATAAGGGGGAGTGGTTGAAAGCTATGCAAGAGGAGATGGAATCCTTGCATAAGAACCACACCTATGACATGGTGAAACTGCCTAAGGGCAAGAAAGCTTTGAGCAACAAGTGGGTGTTCAGAGAGAAGGTTGAGCAGAAGAATTCACAGACGAGGTTCAAGGCCAGACTTGTGGTGAAAGGGTTTGGTCCGAGGAAAGACATAGACTTCGAGGAGATATTCTCACCAGTGGTAAGATGACATCCATACGGATGTTGCTTGGGTTGGCGGCTAGCATGCATGGTGACCTGAAAGAATAGATCTACATGCATCAACCAGAGGGGTTCGAAGTCAAAGGCAAGGAGCATGGTGTGTAGGCTGAGGAAGAGATTGTATGGGATGAAACAAGCTCCACGGCAATGGTACAAGAAGTTTGACTTGTTTATGTTAAAGCATGGATATGACAGAACGAAGTCGAACCACTGTGTGTTCACGCGCAAGTTCTTAGATGGTGATTTCTTAGTTCTGCTATTATATGTTAATGACATGCTCATCATGGGAAAAGACATCAAGAAGATCGACAGGCTGAAACAAGAATTGGACAAGTCTTTTGTGATGAAAGACTTGAGCCTAGCTAAACATATCCTAGGAATGGATATAACCCGTGACAGAAGCACCAGGAAGCTTTGGCTGTCACAAGAGCGGTATATTGAGAAAGTCCTAGAGCGGTTCAATATGAATGCAGTGAAGCCAGTCAGTACTCCACTGGATGGTTACTTTAGATTGAGCGACAAGAAGTGCCTCAAGACAAAGACAGAGGTGGAAGAGAAGCAGAAGATACCCTATGCGTCAGCTGTAGGAAGTTCGATGTATGTTATGGTTTGTATACACCCAGACATAGCATATGCGGTTGGTGTTGTCAGCCGGTATCTTGCCAATCCTGGCAAAGAGCATTGGGCAGCGGTGAAATAGATACTGCGGTATCTAATAGGCTCATCCAGGTTGAGCCTATGTTATGGTGACGGTAAACCTGTGTTAGAGGACTACACAGATGCATATATGGCAGGTGACATAGACTCTAGGAAGTCTACATCGGGGTTCATATTCACGTTTGCAGGGGGAGTAGTTTCTTAGCAGAGTAAGCTACAGAAGGTCGTAGTATTGTCGACGACAGAGGCTGGGTACATTGCAGTCACGGAGGCATGTAAAGAGATTCTTTAGATGAAGAGGTTCTTACAGGAACTTAGCCTGAAGTAGGAGCAACACGTGGTCTATTGCGATAGTCAAAGTGCAGTACGCTTGAGCAAGAATCCAAGTCAGCACTCCAAGTCGAAGCACAAAGAGATTCGGTATCACTAGATCAGGGATACTTTGGAACAGAATGTGTTACAGCTTGAGAAGGTTCACACGGACGATAATGGGTCAGACATGATGACCAAGGCTTTCCTTAAGGACAAGTTTGAGGTTTGTAGAAACTGGGCTAGCTTGAAGAAGGTGGATTCCTCCTAAGTCGAAAAGGGGGAGATTTGATGGGGATTTTCTCCTCATTGTTCGGTTCGATGAAATCGAACAGGTTTCAATAGAATTGATAATTGCATATTTTTTCACTGCTGGTTGCTGGATTGTTTTTGGTACTGTCGATATCATCGAGAGACATTCAGATGATATTAAGACTGTCATCGAGAGTGGCTCGATGACATCGATAATTGTTGAATTTTTCACCCCTGGTCGCTGGACAGTTTTGGTCCAGTGTCGATATCATCAAGAGACCTTCAGATGATATCGAGGCTGTCATCGAGAGTGGCTCGATGACATCGACGAGTTCCGCAGATGCGATTGCGGAAAAACAGATTTTGCGGATTTTGTTTCCTATTTGGGTTATACCTCTTTCTATTCTTATATAAAGGGGTGTATCTGGGATTGGAGTGTAATTCCAGGGCATTCTAAGTTTCCTAAAGGTTTTCAAGGAGGGCTTAGGGTTATCAAAGGTGAGAGAGAGAGAGAGAGAAAGAGAGAGGAAGCTTGTAGAAGGGAGATTCTGCTCGTGGAGGTGATCTACTTCGCAGTCCACGTCTCAGCGCTTCTACGTCCTCGTGATCGGTGAGATCTCTCCATTTTCTCTTATTTCTCTTATTGTTTATCCACTCCTGCATGAGTGAAGAAGGTTTGATCCAAGCGGTGTGTGCTTGTGATCGGGTGTAACGTTCTGCTTTATAGTGAATTGTTGATCTGGACGAGGTCCCGTGGTTTTTACCTCTTTGAGGGTTTTCCACGTAAAAATCCCTGGCATGGTGTGCTTTATGTTTTGATTTAGTTCATTGCATTATTATTCCATAATTCTGGTTTGTTTTGGGAGGCTAGATCCTAAGGTTTTGTGCAAGGCCCCCAACAATGCTCCTTATAAATAAGGAGCAAAGGAAGAGAAGTAGGATGTGCAGTGACGTGAGAAGAGTGAGGAGAGACAGAGAAGAGAGGGAGAAGAGAGAAAAAAAAAAGAGGTTGCTGGCCATTTACGTTGGAAAGAGGGGGAGAAAGAAGAGAGAAAATGGGACAAAGAAAAGGATGAGAGAGAAAAAGGAAGAGAGAGGAAGAAAAGAAAAGAAAGAAAATACTTTTTTAAGAAAAAGTGACTTTCTCTCACTTAATATTTTTTTTCTTTATTTATTTTTTTCTTATAATAAATTTCACTTGGTTTCCTTTTATTTTTTATCATTATGCAAATAATTCAATAATTGTTTATTTTGCTTTTATGGATTTATTCATTTGATTCATAGTTTGTCATGTTTATCTAACGTGATTTTTTTCTTTAGTTCCTTTTATTTCAATTAGCAAGCCTTAAATTAACTTTAAATTTAGATTATTGTGTACCCATGTATTAATAATTCTTTTATTATTATTATTTTTTGTAATTTTAAGAAAATCACAATTTAGAACATCTTTTTTAGAAACTTCAAGTTCAATATACTTTTCCAGACTATCGGATCGAATCTGATGGATTGCATTGCATAAAAATACGTAGAACTTTAAATCATGTATGAGCTGTCTACAATGATTAGAAATAATTTTTCTTAGAAATATTTTGCTCATGAAATATTAAAAAAAAAAATCCTTCGAACAGTTTTTGGAATGCCAGAAAATAGGTGGGGCGATCAAGTCCTTTGGGTTGAAAATCCCTAAAGCGTAAATAGGTGGGGCGATTAAGACCCTTAGGTTGAAAGTCCGAGAAACCCAACTTGTACCTTTTGAAACCTCTACCGTACCCTTTGAGTGGGTGTGCATGTTAGGATTGCAAAAGGTTCCCACTGTCAGGTTTGGTAGGGTAGTAGTCTGACTAGCTAACGTACAAATGAGTCCCTCACCAAATGCCCTTTGGATGGGCAAGAATGTCATGCAAGAGGTTCCCATTGCCAGGCTAGGTGTTGTATTGGCACGGGCGTTGGCCAACCGGTCTAAACTGGCCCTAGTATTAAAAAGAATAAACCGCACTTGTTATTATGGAGTATAGCATATGTTGATTTCGTTCATTCATTTTTCTTTGAATTTACATTGAAAAATCTTGTTTATTAAATTTCATCATTTGTTGTTTTACCTAAATAGGTATTGTATCTTTTAATGCATTTTTATTCATGTTATATGAGGTTATTTTGAAACCTGTGTTGAGATTACTCACTAGGCTTCGCAGCTTACCCTGTTGAGATTTTAAAATTTCAGGATTGGGATCTCATGGAGGAGCTTAAAGAGATTTTCTTTTATTTATTTTTTTTTTCTTTACCATTTTCTAAATAAGTGCAATGAACGTTAAGTATAGTATGATAGCATGACAATGACATGTGTTTGATGATAATCTTGAATAATCGGAACATGGGCATTTTATTCTTCTTTAAATAAATGTTTGGTTATTTAATTTTTGGATTGTTATATTTTATGAATGAGATCATTTTGTTAATATATGTGTGGCTTATGAAATGTAAACAGACAAAACATAAGTCATGCCTTCGGGTATGGAATCGGGGTCGGATATACCCAGGTGTCAGATTTCGGGGCGTGACATGTCGATCATGAAGAACGGAGATAACACCCTATTTGTTCTCATAGTCAAGTTTACTGGAACAGGGTATTTGTGTCGTGGCCAATGAATTTGCTGACCATTACCTTAGATGGAATTAAATCAGCCGTAGTCTTCCCTAATTTTGGCACCATTCTTAATGGTAGAAGATTGACGGAAATTCCATTGACGACTAAAATCCTGGTGACTCGGCAATATTCAAGATGAGCCGATATATACAACAGTTTGAGATGTTGTGTCATGCCATGGGTAGGCCTTTCTATGACCACCCCTTCAGACGTTGCTCCTTATTCTACTGTGATGGTAGTTACTTGTGGAGCTTTGCTAACTTCCAGTGTCCATTTTCTTCTGGAGGGAAGGAAGCATGTTGTATTACCACAAGAGAACTAAGTTCTTGTACATTGCCCACCATCTCACTTGGCTAGGCTGGCTTGGTATGAAAACTAGAGGGTAAAGTGAACACCAAATTACAATGAAATACTACGAGTGATGATGTCCTAAACACAATCTCCAAATCTGGACATTGCCTCCTAGTGTTTCTTAAACGACTTGCATATTAGAATTCGTATAAGTACGCCCAACATTCTCGTCCTCAGCAACATCCTGTTGCATGAGAGTAGGTGAAGACACCTGTAATGCTTTAGTCATCGCTACTAGTCCTTTTATCAACCAATCGTCCCCTGAGAAGCATTCATTATTGATATAATCATACAAATTATTATAGTCATCATTATCCCCTAGTCTTGCTGGCCCATTGGGTCGAGTAGCCTCCTTCATGCCCCGATGGTATAAAATAGTCAGTTGTTCTTTTGACTGAGGAAGTCTTCAGAATGGTCATGGCTGCACGATTTTTGACCGAGAAGCGTTCTTAACCTCTACCAATTCATGCTTCATGGCTGATTTGCGTCATTGCCAACTACATTTATGGGCTCGGGTCATTACTTCGAGAACAACTAGGAACTTAGGATGCATGACCCACTTCCAAACTCCTTTTTGAGTTGACAAGGGTTTGACCATCCTTTGACTTGAAACGCTCTCCTGAGGGTGGCGACTAAGCGGTGGAAACATTCCCTGCGGTCGATCGCCTGGCCGGTTAAAGTGGGAGGTTGATATCGTGTTAGCCTCGACTGTCGCGATGTACCATGCATCATGGTTACTCAGACAGAGATCATCCCTTTGTCGCGGTCGATCAACCTTTCATATATTTGTTGTAGCCATATTAATGTCAAGGTTAGGCGGGAATGGGTTAGTATCGATCAACATTGCTTCTTTGCCATTTTCAAGGGATTTCAATCATCCATGATCGATGTTATCCTGAATAATGTTCCTGAACACAACACATTTGTTAGTTGAATGGGAACGAGTTCTGTGCCATTTATAGTATTCAATCTTTTTCAATTTATCAACCGAGGGAATCTTGTGGTTTACAAAAACCTTGATATAAAATTCACAGATAACATAATTTTGAATATCTCATTGGTCCGAGTAATATCAAAAGTATATACTTTTTAGGCCTTTTGTGTAGCTGACGCGGTTGATTCTTCCTTGACCAACACTAAATATATAAGTGGCCTTTTTTACACTACTTTGGCAATCACGACCTTGTAATTAGGGTTTGATAATATGTTCCAATTGACGAATTCTTTTGCCTAGCTCCTTCCTGAAGAAGTTCTTCATATGGAGACCTTCCTAGTCAGGTCATATAGGTTCATGAACTCTATTCCGATAAATTTCTTATGGAATTTGTATTCCAGGCCACCTTATGCAAGTTGCACAAATTCAGCCTCTGTCATGAAGACTTTATATCGGCTCTTCGCTCTCTTGAACAGAGCAATGTAGCTCTCGCAAGATTCCCCTGGTAATTGTCGAAAATGTGTGAGATCGGCCATAGCCATTTCTCTATCCTTGGAAAACAACTGTGCATGGAATTTTTCTTCCATCTCTTGTCAGGTATGGATTACGTTTGACAATAAATTGGAATACCATGTAAAGGCTATTGTCATCAATAAATGACTGAATAATTGCAATTTATGATAGTCATTATTAGCCAATTCACCACACTGCATAGTGAATCAACCAATATGTTTGATAGTCGATAGATCAGGATCACCCATAAATAGGATAAAGTCCGATCGATAGTTCCTTAGCAACGGGTGTTGTTAGTCAATCCATTCGGGATATGGTTTCTGATAAAATGGGATAGTATTGCGGCTGAGGACTAGGCCTACTACCTCTTGAACCATCTGCATGATCTGGTCATGATTCCCTCACTGAGGTTCAGCCATTGGCGGTGGGTTACGACTTACTCGATTCTGTCCCTCATGGAACAACATGTTCCTTGGGAATTGCTGGAAAAGTTGTCCTCCAGGTAAACCATGGATTCGAATTTAATGAACAAAATTTCTAGCCTCTTGCTTAGGTCGTCTAAACTCGGAGGGTAGCAAAACATTATGTACTTCCTGAATTGAAATTGACAGTGGATTCCGCTGCAAGGGAGACATATATGGCGACTACACCACGTTACCGATAGAATTTCCTTCGACATTATTCTACGTCACCATAAGTGCTCTTTCAATAATGATATGGCCATCAACTGATGCATGACGTCGATCTGGCTAGCCATGTATTTGTTAATGTTCTCAGTTTAAATATGGAACTGCTTGGCGTGGGTATGCACCAACTCCACCTCAGTTCTCCCATATTCCTGAATGTGTTGGATACTCAGTTGCACATCTTGGAGTGCGACCGTTATCTCTTCAGAAGAGATAGTTTGAGAGGTCGAGGCCAATTCCTGATTTTCGGTATTGAGTGTCGAAGTACTATTCACATTTAACATTTCGGGGACCGCTCGAATCGACACGTCCTTGGTTGAAGGTAGTGCGGTCAGCGTGGAGGGCTCAACCCCAGCTATTTGATTACTCATTTTATTCATATTCCCAATTGGCAATATCGCACTAATAAACTAAAGATACCCACCGGGCATGTGCTAAAAGCTATTGTGGTTCGATTTACAAATTTGGTCACATGGTAAATGCGGGCATGCCAGAATTGAATGTGCGGCTCAATTCAAACCGAACAACTATGACCCCAAGCATTAAGATAGGTAGATACGTAGTATGTGACTAAGATCAAATAAGATCAGTTGTTTATTCAGTCACTCGCACAATGTTTTAAGACGATGAGATGAAAGTTAAAGGGTAGGGTTCGTCATCTGAGAATGGGTTACACTCTTTCCTTCTGTATGAAGGGACTTTTCGATATAGATAAAAGAACAAAAAGAAAAGAATTATTATAGTCGGTTGAGGAGAACAACAACAACACACATTCCTGGATGGAGAACTATGCTTGATACTTTAACTGAATCCAATGTTTGAGCGTAGACTCAAATTACAACTAATGTTTAATAGCTACCTGATTACCGACACAGATTACAGTTAAGTAATATAAATAACATGTAAAAGTAAAAGATTACACTAAGGAATGTAAATGACAGATAACTACAAGGATAATTAAAAGATAAATTTGGTTTGGTTTAGTTGGTATGAAATGATTTGCTTTGCTGAATTCCTTTGTTATTTATAGCCTTGATTAGGCCATTTGGATGCTTTCCACTCTCTGATGGTTGCTATAACTATTTGACACTATTTGACCCTCTTTGCTTCTAAACTTGCCATGCATTTATCTTATAATTGCTTCAACACGATCACTCTTAACTTGACCGTTTAATAGATAATGTGGCATTGCCCGATAAACGCCAGCTGTATTACCATAAAATCCTCTTCGTATATCCCGAAGATCCTCAAATACACTGCGCAAATCCATCCTAATTATACGTAATTCATTCTAATTTGTTCTCACAGGAATTGATGACAATAGGGATGAACAATGATGTGCATCTCCTAATATCTCTTAAGATCCCTTACAATTTATCCATTTCTTATGTATATTCAGTTTTTATTATAGAAATAATATACAAGTTAAACTTTCCACAATTTAGTTTATATGGTTTAACATCTGATAAGCAGACAGAAATCTTCAACAACACCTTTTTTAATAGCTCTTTATGGCCTGCCATGTTTTACATGTAAATCCACTCCGTGCACAAAGGTGAGAACCATTATGGGAATAGTGCATACAAAATAGGGGTGCACATAAAACCGTGGAACTAAACCAGAACCAATCAAACAGTCTGGTTTGGTCTGGTTCTAAAGTGTACCGGTTCCATTTCCTGTTCCAAAAATCAAAGAACCGTTTAGATTAGTTCGGTTCCGGTTTAGGGGTATGTAGAACCGAACCAAACCATAAACCGAACTGTGGATCCGAACCATGGAACCGAACTTACATTTAAAACAAAAAAACAAAACCCTAAGTCTACCTGACCCTGCTACGTGCGTGCGGCTGCCCCTGCCCTCTCTCATCTCTCTCCGCAAGTCCTCTCTCTCTCTCTCTCGCTGCTCGTCTCTCTCTCGCTGCTCCTCTCTCGCCGGCCCCTTATCCTCTCTCTCGCTGCTCCCTCTCTCTCTCTCATTGCTCCTCTGGCGCATGTGCGCCAGGAGTCAGAATGGGGTACTACAGATGCTGTCGGCACCGAATTCGGTGATCGGAAATTTTGTGAACCCGGTTTCCGGGTTTGGGGTGTGACAGCTCCTCTCTCTCTCTCTCTTGCTGCTCCTCTATCTCTCGCTGGTCCTCTCTCTCTCCATACACCACAGAACCGTGGAACCGATCTGGTTTTCACGGTTCAGTTTCGATTCAGTTCTAAGGTGCTAACGGTCCGGTTCCGATTCCAAAAATCTTAGAACCATATGGAACGGTTCAGTTCCGGTTTCACCCTAGAACAGGACTGAACCGATCCGTGTGCACCCCTAATACAAAAGAACAACCCAGTAAAAAATATGATGAACCACACAAATGAGAACAATGTAAAAACTACTAAAACATCAATTCACATGTGTCATGCTAATATTCATATGAAGCTGATTTTTCTATTTTCAGAGCATCCTTGTGAATTACACTGATTAATAGGTTTAATGAAATATAAACACTATAGTGGCCCAACACACAAACCTGTGGTTAGCATCCCATCAGCATTGTTCCCTGTGGTGTTTCATATCTTAGTTGTGTATTGATGTAGAGTGGGTCGCAGACAGTTACATGGCCAAGATGGATCAGAAAAGGCTCAGTCGACGACAGAAGTGATCTAGACCATCGGACCTTAAATCAGGCATATCTCGCAATCTGGAATGAGTTATCTGACGTAAAATATATGATTTTGAGGTAGAGGAGACTAGAGAAGTTCTGTGGATTTAGAATAGTTATCCTCTTAAGGAAGACAGTGCTCGACCTCACGTCCTTCCCTGCGTCAATTTGGTATCAAAGTGAGGTTTTTCCTACGATTGATGGCTTTTAACAATGGGTCGGGCAACAATCCCATGGGCAGTGCTCCAGGAAATTTACTTTTAATGGCGGCAGCTTTCGAAGCAGCACAGCAAGAGAATCGGCAAGCCATGCAAGGGCTGCAGGCTTCCATTGACCGCATAATGGATCTCTTGGCGGAAACCCTAGGGCAACTCCGTGTTCCTAGTGGTAATCCTCCACTGCCAATTGCTGAAACTCGTAATCGCCCTGATCGTAGGATAGTACCGGCCGTGCATCCAAGGGTCATTCCTGAGGAAAGGTGATCCAGTGAGGAGGAGATCGACGACATAATCTTTCGATACCCCAGACAAGGCGGTGATCGAGTAGATCGAACAGATCGAGAATTCAAGATACGGGTTGATATTCCTAACTTCAATGGCCAACTGCACATTGAGGATTTTCTCAATTAGCTTTCTGAAGTTGAGTGATTTTTTGACTATATGGACATCCCTGAAGCAAAGACGGTCAAGCTTGTGGCCTATAAATTGAAAGGCAGAGCTTCAGCTTGGTGGGAACAACTGTATCTCGCACGAACCAGGCAGATGAAAGCACCAATCCGCACATGACAGCGGATGTAACAGCTGCTATGTGCCCGATTCCTCCCTAGCGATTACGATTAGGTATTATTCCAACAATTCCAAAATTGTTGATAGGGTAGTCGCTCGGTGAGAGAATACGCAGAAGAATTTTACCGCCAGACGGCGCGTAACGATTTAGTCGAGACTGAATCGCAGCAAGTCACCCGATTCAAAGGTGGATTGCGTATGGCGATCCAGGATCGGGTCCAGATGCAGTCCGTCTGGATGATGAATGATGCGATCAAGTTGGCTAATCGGCCGGAAGCGCAACTTGAATGTCCTAACACACGGCCCTATCCTACCGCAAAGATCGCCGCGACAGGTCCTCCCCAGGGAGCTCCACAGGGTATGGGGAAGGAGCCCGTAGGAGCACGCACTTAACCTCCTACGTCTGAGAGCCGAGATCAGGGAAGTGGGCAAGCTAGACCCTAAAGGGGCGTATCGACTACTGCCAGTCCAAGTAGAATTCTGAACCCCTATGCTCGACCAAGGCCCGACAACTGCTATCATTGTGGCCAACCAGGCCACCTATCAAATACTTGTCCCGAATGAAAAGTGACGAACCTTGCCATCAATGATGGTAGTGCTGATAACGCCTATGAAGATCCAAAAGCATACCACCGAGGACGAGGCAGATGATTCAAGTTGGGTTCAACAAGATCGCGGTGAGTCACTCGTCATGAGGCGGCTATTATATGCGCCAAGAAAAGAAGTGCATCCACAGTGACATAACATCTTCCACACTAGGTGTACGTTGAATCGAAAAGTTTGTGACGTGATCATTGACAGTGGAAGCAACGAAAACATCGTCTCCAAGGTCATGGTGGAAAAATTGCAATTGAAAACGGAGCATCATCCCTCCCCATATACAATCGGTTAGATTAAGAAGGTTAGTGAAACAAATGTAACTGAACAGTGCACCATATCCTTTTCAATTGGCAAATATTATAAGGATGAAGTAGTATGTAATGTGGTTGACATGGAAGCATGTCACATACTATTCGGTCGACCCTGGCAATCTAACCGTAACGCCACTCATAAAGGGCAAGATAACATATATATCTTCATCAAGGATGGCCGGAAGACCATATTGACCCCTATGGATCTAGAGGGACCACTTGAAACTGCTAAAGTTGAGGGTCATTTTCTCTTAACCATACGGAACTTCGTGGAAGAATCCAAAGAAACAGGATAGGCTTATGCATTAATTGTAAAAGGAGAAGAACTCGAGCCTACCTTGTTACATGAATTCAAAGGAATCTGGCCTGATGACCTTCCCAATGGGTTACCCCCCATGCGGGATATCCAACACCATATCGACTTTATTCTCGGGTCCAGTTTACCCAATCGTCCTCATTATCGAATGAGTCTGAATGAGTGCGAGATTCTACAGGGGCAAGTGAAGGAGCTGATCTGTAAGGGTCTTGTTCGAGAAAACATGAGCCCATGTGCCGTACCAGCTTTATTAACTCTAAAGAAAGATGGGAGTTGGCGCATGTGTGTCGATAGCCGGACCATCAATAAAATCACTATAAAATACAGGTTTCCTATACCACAGTTGGATGATATGTTGTACATGCTAGATGGTGCAAAAATATTCTCTAAATTGGAGCTAATGAGCGGCTACCATCAGATTCGAATACGGTAGGGTGATGATTGGAAAACGACCTTTAAAACAAAGGAAGGATTGTACAAATGAATGGTCATACCCTTCGGTCTTTCGAATGCGCCTAACATATTCATGAGATTGATGAACCAAGTTCTGAAACCTTTTATTGGGCGGTTCATTGTGGTTTATTTCGATGATATTTTGATATACAGTCAAGATGAAACCACCCATATGGAACACCTCAAGAAGGTCCTTCAAGTGCTCACTGAAAATAAACTGTATCTCAATTTTAAAAAGTGCAGCTTCATGACTGATAGCCTACTGTTTCTGGGTTTTACCATAACATCCACAGGCATTCGGGTAGATGAGAAAAAGGTGAAGGCAATCAGAGAATGGACGGTTCCCACAAATATTCACGAAGTACGAAGTTTTCATGGTCTGGCGACATTATATTGTTGGTTCGTGAAAAATTTCAGTACCATTGTGTTACTAATCACAGATTGCATGAAAAAGGAGCAGTTTCAATGGATTGATGAAGCCGACAGGAGCTTCGCCGAAATCAAGCGCAGATTATCCACAACCCTGGTTCTTGTACTTCCCAACTTCGACAAATTGTTTGAAGTCGAATGAGATGCCTCATATGTAAGACCCGTATCCTAGTCCGTACTGTTCCGGCTACCCCCTGCGATCTGTTATCGGCGTTTGCGCACGATCACGAGTCGTGTCTCGTATATTAGAGTCGGCTCGACCCGAGACTTGTACCAGTGCGACCGCGCCGTCGCTGCGGTTCCGATGCCGCGTCTCACGCAACAAGGCGATACCCAGGCCAGGAGATGTGGGCCCGCGTTCAGTTCGAGAAAAATGCCGCGCATTGCAAATCCCAAGAGAATGTCCCATCAATCCTATCTATCACATCAATCAAGTACCCATCACTCCCATCACTCACACCCATCCCCAAGTACAACCACCTTTCCCCTAAAGTCAACATTTTCTTACAACAAAGTACATGCTTACATCACTCACCATCACTTCTCTCCCATCACTCTCTCTCTCTCTCTCTCTCTCTCTCTCTCTCTCATTTCTCTCTTATTTCTTTTTCTCAAGCAACTCCCATGGAGCAATCGTCCATGGCTTCCATGGAGAGCAAGTGTGGCCCACCTTCCTACCTCCCATCTCCACCCTCCAATGATCATCTCCACCGTTGAAATGCGTCTCTCGGAGCTTTAGGATGCGTTGATGGAAGTGGAGGACCAAGAAGATTAAGGTGGGTGCTCATCATCTCGTTGTTTTGATTTAGGGCCCACATGTGGTGGGACCCATCTTGATGTATGCATTGCATTGAGGGGCCCATAGTGGCGGGCCCCTCCTCCATTCGTTTGCCCTCCATCTCATCGAATTCTCTCTCTCTATCTCTTGCTTTTCCATCTAATTGCCCACCTTGATGCATGATACTATCCACTCCGTCCATCATATGGACGATGGAGTGGAAACCCCACCCTGATTTATGTTGTTGTCCACCGTTCCAGCAAGTTTGGATGTTGGAGTAAACACAAATGTCAGCTTGATTCAAGCAGCTGGTGGGCCACATGTTCTGGCCACCGTAATGTATATGTTTCACCTGTACTGTCCAAATGTGGTGGACGTGGGAGCCACCATGATGTCTGCATTTCATCCACGATGCCCACCATGAGGTATGTCATTATCCACGCCGTTAAATCTGGTGGGTCCCATCTGGAACCACAATGATGTATGGGTTTTACCGGTACCATCCATCGGGTGGGGCCCACCTTGAGATTTGTGTTACAGGCCAACCGTCCATCCATTTGCAGCTGGGACGGGCAGAGCTTTGAGTAACCACTGTGATGTATGTGTTACATCCATACCGGCCATCTGGACATGTGTGGCCCACCTTTGATGAATGTATTAACCCACGCCGTCCATCTGTTTGATCTGGTTCATGCACCCCGCCATGATCCCGTGCATTTGATCAGCACCGTCCAGAGCATCCAGGGGACTCTGGACGATGGCTTTTCTTTATATGCCATGTTATAATATAATATAATGATATTACAATATATTATATTGATATTATAATATATTATATGATATGTGTGCTACTACGTGGACCGCACCATGATGTATGCCTATATCTGCACCGTCCAATTGCTGGACGGTGCAGTGGTTATGTTATCCAGACCGTCTATTCAATGAACACGGTCATGGACACCATGTATTGTATCCTTGCTGTCCCACTGATTTTGGACGTAGGGATCACATGTGATGTATGGGTCTTATACAACATCCGTAGAAAGCTGAGACGGTGGGCCCCTTGCAGCAAACGCTGCTACTGGATTGTTAAATCCACACCGTCAGTCCATTCTCTTGCACACGTGGAACTCTCCTACGGTTGGAGCAGATTCAACTATATAACTGCTGTGTGTGTATAAATAATAATAATAATAATAATAATATAATATTATATATATTATATTATATCTATATAGCTGGTGGGCCCCACGTGTATAACCCACCAGATGTAAGTATTTTATCTCTCCCATCCACCGTCCAGTGGATTGGACGGTGGGTAACCCACCATGATGTATACTTTCATCCGCACCGTCCACTATTTGGGACGGTGGGACCCACCTCCATGCACGTTAAATCCACACCGCGCATCCATCATGATGCATGTGTTTCATCTGCACTGCCCATCTGGACGGTGCCATGCACAGCCCTCCCCCTTGCGTGTTTCATCCTGCCGTCCATCCGTTTTGATGGTGGGACCCATCTGTCCCACTGACGTCAGCAAGTTCCGTGGGTCCCACGTGATGCACATGTACGTCCCAACCATCCTGATGGTGGGACCCGCTGTTGGACAAATTTGGTTGGTGCCAATTTACCTGGGCAATGTTTGGACCGTGTTGATCAGCATACGTGTGCCATGTGTGCGGTGATATACATGTTACACCTACAATTATTGAAATGATTTTTAGTGCGACCCATATGATGATGCCCACCTTGGTGTATTTGTGGCCGTCCATGATGCCCACCTTGATGTATTTGTGGCCATCCTTTGTGGTTGTCCATGAGGCCCGCCTTGATGTATACGAGGCCCGTTGTCATGGCCCATCTGATGTATATAAAAGCCCATGTAATGTGAATTAGGCCTATGAGATGCGGCCCATTGCAATGTGTAAGGCCCGCATGGTGCGGCACATTGTGATGGATGTGGCCCATTGATGCAGCCCCCTGATGTGCACGAGGCCCATTATGATGTGTATCAGGCCCTTATCGTGCGGCCCATTGTGACGTGTATTGGGCCCATGACACGTGACCCATTTGATGTATTCGAGACCCAGATATATGGCTCATTTGATGCATATGAGACCCAGGTGTGAGGCCCACTTATTGTGTATTTGAGGCCCATGGGTTGTGGCCCATTGGGATGTATTTGAGGCCAGGTGCAATGCCCATTATGATATATTTAAGGCCTAGGTGTAAGGTCCGCCTGTTGTGTATTCGAGGCTCAATGAAATGTATATTGGCCCACATGACGAGGCCTATGTGATGTAAATGAGGCCCATCGAGATTGTACGTAAGGCCATGGGCCCACTATATGTTTAGCTTTGGCTCTATGTGGGCCCCTCCTTGGGAGCAATGTTGGTTAGATGTCCGCGTTGATGGGGCAATGATGGTTGAAAGTCCTCATTGTGACCTTCCCTTAGGCCCTTGATTAGACCGATTTGTCGATTCTGATTATCTATCGATTCTGATTGTCATGACCGATTGTCGATTCCGATTGTCGTGGTTGATTGCTGATTAGCAATCGAGGCCGATTATTATGACCGATTGTCAATTTTGATTGAAGTGACCGATTTGCCGATTCTGATTATCGATTGATTTTGATTGCCTTGACCAATTGTCGATTTTGATTAACGTGACCGATTTGCCGATTTCGACTATCGATCGGTGCTATTGTCGTGACCGATTTGCTGATTCTGATTATCTTGACCGATTACCGATTTCGATTAACGTGGCCGATTTGCCGATTTCGACTATCGATCGGTGTGATTACCGTGACCGATTTGCTGATTCTGACTACCTTGACCAATTACCGATTTCGATTAACGTGACCGATTTGCCGATTCCGACTATCGATCGGTGCGATTATCGTGACCGATTTGCTGATTCTGATTATCTTGACCGCTTGCCGATTCCAATTGATGTGACCGATTTGCCGATTCCGATTATCGATCGATTTCGAGTATCAAGGCCAATTTCGATGATTTCGATTTGTCGAGGCCGATTGTATATTCCGATTCTGATTGTTGAGGCTAAGCATCGAGGCCGATTTTGATTTGTCGAAGACCGAGTATCAAGGTCGATTCCGATTGTCGAGACCGAGTATCGAGGCCGATTATCGATGTCGATGCCGATTGTCGATTCTGACTCCGTTTGTCGAGGCCGATTGAAGCTGAGTCCGATTCTGATTATTGAGGCCGATTCTGATTTGTCGAGGCCGATTGTATAGGCCGATTGCGATTGTCGAAGTCAAGTATCGAGGCTGATTCCAATTGTCGAGGCCGCGTATCGCGGCCGATTCCGAGTGTCAATTCGATTGTTGAGGCCGAGGCCGATTGTCGAGACCTATATGATGTATATGCGACCCGTAGTTGGGGCCCACTGCGATGTATTCGTGGCCTATGGGCAAGGCCCATTGTGATATGTATTAGGCCCATGATGCATGACCCATTTGATGTATTCGAGACCCATGTGTAGGGTCCACATGTCACGTATTTAAAGCCCATGAGCAGGACCCACCCGTGGTGTATATATGGCCCTTGAGTAAGGCCCATTGTGTTGTATATTAGGTCTTTGTGTGAGGCCGTGGGCCCATTATATGTTTGGCTTTGTGTGAGTCATTCCTTGGGGGCAATGTTGGTTAAATGTCCATATTGTCGAGGCCGATTATTGGTACCGGTTATTGATACCGATTATGAGTATGTGACTGCATAGCATCATAATACATGCCCATACGCATCATCTGCATGTTTGTTATGAGATGTGGTTGACCATTGCATATGTCATTAGGCAAATTGTTATGAGACTTCATGATAGGCAGAGGTTATCTCACATGAGCGCACGGTATGCGCATGATTGATGCATGACTGGATTGTATGGCTCATGCATCTTGCATTGTACGCCCTAGCGACATCAGGGTCGTAGCCTCCACAGGTATTTCGTGGATGGCCAGATGGGACACCGGAAATCTGTTCTACATGGGGTGCTATAGATATCCCTGGGTGAAAGTCCCTAAACCCTCTTGGTTCCAAAGGTTGCTCCAACGTCTAGACCGAGTGGATGCATGAGCGCATGAGGGCCATATACCGTTAGGCCGCGTCTCCCACTGTGTCGTGGTCGGTTGGAAGGGGGTACGGCCTTACCTGCCCGAGAGGAGGGGGCAATGCTAGGCTGAGTCTGACCAGCTCGAGGAATGGGTCCGCTATCGACGAGCCGGGCCCGATATTGGCAGGCGGATAGTGAGGTCTCTTCCACTCACCTTGTTGCGCGCGATGGGGCGGCAATCTGGTTTGGAGTGTAATAGACCCCGGTGATTTCCCAGAGAGGAACCGTACTGATATATGGACTTATTGAGCAGGATTTGCATACTCATACATGCATTTCATTCACTATCCACTCGGGCTGGTAGTGCGCAACTAATTGTTGTGTACCTTCGCATGGCAAGGATTTCGGTTGGGCGCGCGACTAACCTGAGATCAGGAGTTTACCACATTGAGTCTGACTATCCAAATTTAGGTATGGGACTGGTTTGGATAGAAGTTCTTTGTGATAGACCCCATAGCTTGTGATACTACGTACTATCATCCCGACTTCACACTCCAGCATGGTCATTTCATTCGCATCGCATATTGCATTACATCCGCATGTATATGACATTTTGGGTTGCTATGTTTCTGTACTTATATGGTCTAGACAGACTTAGCAGGATTTGTATAATTGCATCGCATCTTCAGCAGCTGATATTTGGCTCTTTATGACTCTTTATTGCACAGTTGTTCCATATTGCGTATTCTGATATTGTTTGACTTATGGACTTGTCCATACTTCCGCTTATTCTGTTATCGTATGATTTATGATCTTGTCAGTATTTCTGCTTATTCCGATAATGTACGATTTATGGATTACCTGTAATTTCGGTATTGTATGATGATGACATTGTATTGAGTACTTGGCACTTACCTTGTGCACACACTTACACCACCCTCTAAGCTTTCTATAAGCTTATGCACGATAGATGCGTGCAGGAGATGTTAGGTTGCAGCAGTGTCGAGCTTGGAGCATGCAGCGGTCTTCTGGAGCTTGATTTTCGATTTATGTATTTCTCTTTCAGCATTGTACTCAAATGATTATATTAGTGGATATGTGATGTTGATGTTGCCTTTGTGAATTGGGTAATCTTATGGTTATGCTTATTTTGAGTTAAATGTACATTAAAAAAAAAACAAAAAAAAAAAAAAAACCTCCTTGTAGGATCCCAGGATCGGAATCTGGCGTATGGACGCTAGGAGCCGAGAATGGGGTACTATGGAGGCTGTCAGCACCGAATTCGGCGATCGGGATTCCTGTGAATCCGATATCCGAGTTTGGGCGTGACATCATATGTCGAGGTTGGAGGAGTTTTGTCTCAAGAAGGTAGGCTGGTAGCCTTCTACAGTGAGAAATTTAGTGATGCATGTAAGAAGTGATCTACATATGAGATCGAGTTGTATGTGGTGGTCCAGGCACTGCGACATTATTTGATTCAAATGGAATTCATACTTTACACGGACCATCAAGCTCTCAAATTCATTAATAGTCAACCTAACATTAACCGTGTGCATGCTAGATGGATCTCATTTTTGTAGGAATTCACGTTCGTACTAAAACATAAGTCAGGGCAACAGAATAAAGTAGCCGATGCACTGAGTCGTCGTGCAACTTTGTTAGTCATTATGAGTAATGAGGTTGTCGGGTTCGAGCGCCTCAAAGACATATATGCTGACGACGACGACTTCAAGGACGCATGGGTTAAATGCCAAGAAGGTTACCCCGGTAACTTACATATGTAAGATGGGTTCCTTTTCAAGGAAAATTGACTGTGTATCCCCAACAGTTCGCTAAGGGAACAGATAATCCAAGAGCTACATGGAGGTGGCCTTAGTGGACACCTTGGGCGAGATAAGACGCGAGCTCTAGTGGAAGAACGGTATTACTGGTCGCAATTGGTATGTGATGTGAGAAAGGCAGTCTAACGTTGTTATATTTGTCAGACCTCCAAGGGGCAATCTCATAATACAGTCCTCTATACCCCATTACCCGTGCCTGACGGCCCTTGGGAGGATTTATTTCTAAACTTCGTGCTTGGTCTCCCATGAACACAACGCAGCATGGATTCGGTGTTTGTGGTAGTATATCGTTTCTCCAAGCTGGCACACTTTATTTCATGCAAGAAGACTCTCGATGCAACACACGTGGCGAATATATTCTTCAGAGAAATTGTATGGCTACACGAGGTTCCCAAGACTATTACTTCTGACCGTGACACGAAGTTCATAAGCCACTTTTGGCGAACTTTGTGGACTCGATTCGATACACGACTTCAGTTCAGCAGCACCTACCACCCACAAACTAACGGGTAAACCGAGGTTGTGAATCACATGTTGGGAAACCTCCTTTGATGTATTTCAGGAGAAAAACAGAAGCAGTGGGATTTGGCCTTATCTCAAGCGAAGTTTGTATTTAACAACATGGTGAACCGCTCGACTGGAAAATCCTCGTTCTAGGTTATTTACGGACGAGTACCTCGCCACACACTAGACTTGGTCCGTCTGTCCAAGCTCCCGGGTATGAACAACATATGGCAGGCAGGATCATGGGCATTCATGGGAAGGTACAGACCAAGTTATATGCCTCGAATGAAAAGTACAAGGAACAAGCGGACAAGCATTGACGGCAAAAGGTATTCGAGGTGGGGCGACCAAGTAATGGTCCATCTGCGTAAAGAAAGATTTTCGACCGAAACATACAACAAGTTGAAGAATAAAAAGATTGGACCGGTACCAATAATCTGAAAGATCAATGACAACGCTTATATTGTTGATCTTCCAGATGACATGGCGCTCTCACAGACTTTCAACATCGCGGACCTAACCTAGTATCATGAACCAGAGCAAGACGAGAACTCGAGGACGAGTTCTTTTGAGGTGGAGGAGACTGATGTAGAGCAGGTCGTAGACAATTACATGGCCAAGATGGATCAGAAAAGGCCCGGTGGACAACAGAAGTGATACAGACCATCGGACCTTAAATCGGGCGTATCTCGTAATCCAGAATGAGTTATTGTTCACTTCCCAAGTATAGGGTTGTGATGTAGTAATAAACTCGGTGAGACCGAGGTCGAATCCCAAGGGATTGAAACCTGTACGCTATCTGAAACTAAGTAGAACTAGAATAGACTATGATAAAATCTAAATCGAATGAATTTAAGGGAATAATGGTGAAATATTTATCTAAAATTTAGAGAGATCAGAGGTAGGAAACTAGGGATTCAGAGGATCCACTTGTAGAGATCAAGGAGATCTTATGCCTGCTTCAAGAACTCAACTAGACTTAGAGTCTCATCCAGTTGAGGGGTGTAATCATGAAAATCGAACTGATCTTCCTTTGATATAGTTTTCAAGAGATGAAAGGTATATGAATTAGAATGGATTCCATCACCAAACCATGCCCAGGAGACAAAGTGAACAACATAATTAAAATAATTAACAACCAATCAGAAGATTATGAAGGTTAGGGAGGGTAACGTCATCCGACCATGCCCATGAGACGATGGTGAACAACAGGGCTTCCTGACGTCATAATCACGAAAAGGAAAGGAACATTCTCAAAGCTATCATAGACCCATTGTAATTTTAGTCACAACAGACCATTAAAAACAAAAAACATTCCCTTAATTAAGCCAAAATCAATATCAGTTCAGTCTAAACAAAAGGCACAAGCAACAAGTTCTCCCATCTCGCTACAAGCTTCACCTCTTAGCCCTACCTAAGAGGTTTAGCCAACCATACACAAAATTAACTAATCTCTAAAAAAAGGAAAACATAAAGCAAAAGGAAAAGTAAAAAAAAAAAAACTATGTAAGAAAACTGCCCCACGTCCAACACTTTCTCTCTCTGCTCCACGTTCCCAGCCTGGATGATCCTCTCTTTCTCTTCTCTTCTCCTTTATATAGGCACTAGGGGCGGTGTTGTGGCTGCTGGAGTCGGTGTAGAAGCTTCTAGAAAGCTTCTTACGCAACAATAGGCGGTGTAGCGGCGTGCGCAACAAAGAAACTGCATGCGTATAACTGTTTACGCAACTAAGAAAATAGTCGTGAACCCTCTGCTTTCCTTGCTTTATTTCCCAAAAAATTCACGTCACCTGGGACGTTTGGATGACCAATATGATGAATGGATTGGATCATCTAATCGGCCAGCCGTGGTGGCCCACCTGGATCGACAGATCCGGCCGCAGCTCCCTGTTGCGAAACAGAGTCGTCGCAAGTCGACTCTGTTTCGCGCATTGGCCCATTTATTGAATCCAAGTAGAAAATTCACTCCATCCATTGGTTTCAAGACGAAAAACCATCTGGAAAGGAGTGTTTTTGGAGTAAAATCGGTGTGGCCCATGAGCTTGTTTACTCCGTTATCCATCTTACGTTTAACGGCTAGAATTTTGCAACAGCTTGCATGGTCTCGAAAGGTCACCTAGATGACGGTTCAGATCATCGAACCAGATGATGAGTGGGGCCCACAATGCAGATTAGCGTCTGCATGGTGCAGACGCAGCGGTGCAGGGCCTGTGGTCCCACTTTGGTGCTCGTGCATCACACATGTGGGTCCATCGAGATGTTTATAAGAAATCTTCTCCGCTCATCCCTTTTCGCATCTCATTTAAGGCGTTGAGAACAAAGTTGAAGCATATCCAGATACCAGGTGGGCCCCAATTCGCTGATTTATAGGTTGATCTATCTGTTGGGCCACTTCCAGAGGGATTCAAGGGCTGAAAATTGACTTGTACACTTAATTTATGGTCCTCAGGCCACGTATGAAGTTTCGAGTCGAACGGATGGTGGAAACCCTGTGATCTAGCATTCTGGCTGACTTTCAGGCCACTTGAGCTTCAATTTCTCGAATTTCTCGGATCACTGACGTATAAATCCGTCGATCTTGGTCCCCTTGGGTCCGTCCCTTACCTTGGTGAATTCTGAGCATTAAATCTATGCTTTTAGCACCCTTTTGTAGTCCAAGCTCCTAAATATACCTTACATCACAAACATGATTAAAGCAAAGAGTTAAACAGTATCATGCTTGTAAATCCAGGTAATAAATGGGGTCTAATATGCAATATTTGACCCTCAACAGTTATCTGACGTAAAATATATGATTTTGGGGTAGAACGAGCTACTTTAACCAACTAACCCTGCTACGCCGGGTTGCCCAAGCCGGATTTGCGAAATACCGCCAGATCGACGGTCGTTTCCCTATTTTAATTTCGTTTTTACTATAAATAGTAAGTTTTAGTTTGATTATACCTCTTTGTCCGTTGGGCTTTAGGAGTTGCGTCCAACGTGAAAAGAGCTTAGAAAAATTAGGAGAACGGTTTGGTGAAGCCAAATAGGACACTTACTATTTTTGGCCGAAAATCTTGCGCACTAGTGGACATCACGACTGTCTATAAATAGTAAGTTTACTATTTATAGTAAGTCGCGAATTCTACGAGTTTTAGTTATAGTTTGATTCTGATTTTTTTCCCATTGCTTAGTACTCCTATTAAAGGGTTGTGAACTCGTTTTTATTCATTCATTAATCAATTTCGAATTTATTAGAATTTATTTCTACTTATTGCTTTCTTTCCTTGTGGATTCGAGAAGTCTCTGTGAGGAGTCTAGAGAAGTTCGGTGTTCGGAATAGTTATCCTCTTGAGGAAGACGGTGCTCGACCTCACGTCCTTCCCTGCGTCATGTATCTTCCTAGTTTTTTTTTTTGCCCCAGGTCCTAGCATGAGAGTTGAACCTAACAGACGGAGTGGATTTTACATATGAAATATGTTCTATGTTTGCAGTAAACAGGTGCTGTAGATTATTTAAGTACGTCCTAAGCTCTTTTTCGACGGATGGATAGGATCCACTTGGTTGGAGATGGGACACGTGACATATAAGTAGGCCCATGCGAGCATGAATTTCGAAAAATAAGGTCGTCGGCTGGACAACCGTTTCTTTCACAAATACTAATGAGAAGCAAAGCCTTGCCTAATGAAGTATGATTTTTAAGCCAGTCTCGGCTGCAACGACGTGGAAAATGTGTCGTAAGTCGTTGTCGCAGATTTTCTAACAAGCATGTATGAAACCGTGTGGAAAATGGGTGCGGATTCAGTCAAGTCGTGTCTTGCCCAAGTGGCCAACCATGATGTATATGTTATATATCCATGCCGTCCAGTCATTTTACGAATTCAATTTAAGATGTGGGCTCAAAACTAAAAGAAAATCCAAATCTCAAGGGGACCACACAGGAAATAGTTGTGGGAAGCGGATTGCATCATGCCACACTTAGACGGAATCATTGTAGGTAGGGGGCTGTGTGGGATCCACTGTCATGTATAGGTATCTAATTTTCTAAATTATTTTAGGGGAGAAGCTTAAAAATGAGGCAGATCCAAGGGTCAAGTAGGCCAAACAGTAAGGATTGAACGCCCACCATAAAAACTTTCTGAGGTCACAAAAGTTTTGAATCAAGCTGATTTTTTTTTTTTTTTTTACTTCATTCAGGTCAACATGACCCTATGAACAGATTAGATGGCAAATAAACATTAGGGTGGCGCCTAGGAATGTTTCGATGGTGGGCATAATTATCACCACGGCTTCCTATGGTGTGGTCCGGTACTTGAGCTCTAGATCTGTCTCATTTTTAGCTCATACCCTAAAATGATCTGAAAAAATGAATGGTGGCATGGATAAAAGGCATACATCATGGTGGGCCCCATAGAGCCCCAGCATGGATTGATTTCCAGTCAAGACCAGGCCCAATCCGCTTCCAAAGTAGTGATTGACCATGGAATACTTCTTGTGGACCATAAAAAGTTTTAGATCAATCTAATTTGTATTTTCCCTTCATCCAGATCCATTTGACTCAATAGGTTGGATGGCAAATAAATATTATAGTGGCCCCAGGAAGGTTTTAATGGTAGGCCGTGTTTTTTTTGTTTGGTTGAAACTTGCATTAAAAGAGAAAGGAAATGGTAGGCTTTAGTCACCACTGTTTTCTATACAGAGTGGTCCACCCGGAAATTTGGATCTGCTTCAATTTTGGCCCACCTCCTAAAATGAGCTGGAAAATGGATAGATGCGTGGATATATAAGACGTGTACGAGGGGTTTGAGGATCACCACCTGACCAAAGTATGTGACTGAATCCGCATCCTGAAAGTGGCCTTTGCAAACAACCGCACTAAATTAGGAGAATTTATATCATGTTATTTCTTTCTTATGTTATAGCTTTTTTCATGCCCAGAGAATCAAAATTGTGCACAGACTGCCAATGAAGGCCATTTTAAACATTCACCTACTCGGCTAGATTTTTGTGTCAGGTGTCTTGTGGATAACTATAAAATCCTTACATTGTAATTGGATTACTAATAATCGGATTATGAGTATAAAATGCTTACTGCAGCCTATTCTATTTGGCTTTAAGATGTAATTTGTTTATAGATAAACGGTTGACTGTATTTAGATAATTTGTAAATTATTTACAGCCTGTAATTGGGTATTCATATATGACTTAACTTAGAATAATAAATCCTTTAAAAATCATCAAATAACATATATAGTTTTCATTTAAGATGGATAATTGGAATAAGCCCAGCTCAACGAAGCCTATAGCTAATTTTTATGTTAAATTAATCATTTGGTGGGGCTACAGAAGTGGGCCTACTAATTCAAAATCCCTTTTGTAATGACAAACTTTTGAATATAAACAACTAATTATTAAGTCACATGGAAATATAGTGTACTAGTGACGTGTATAGTATGTTCCACATGTGTAGCAGCATACATGGTCATACATATACAATTATCCATACATGCACAATTAACCCATGCGTACAATGGGCCATGCATGATACAAAGATAAAATCAAAGATTGATTACAAAGTGGGATTATGTGTACGTACAGAGGGATCATAGATGGATGACCCCACACATACAGTAGCCTAGATCATGATTGTTAATTCCTTGAACATAGATGGACGATGAACAAAGAAAATTATAGTGAACCACATGTCTGACGGTTGGAAGAAGGGGAGGGTGGGAATGTCGAAGCCATAATTATCCTTGTATTAAAAAATTCAAAAAATAATTATGATGACCATGTGGCCATCTAAAGGTCATGAGATGTACCCACAGTCTGTACCTTTTTTGGGGGGAGAAAGGTGGGCATTTGCCACAGGCATTGTATTGATGAAGAAAATTGTACATCCATTTGGGCGAGACCACGATGAACAAAAATAGAAATCGGGCCCCGACTATCATATACCGAAAGTAGAAAAAATAAAGCTGGAAAAAGAAGAGCGGCCGCAGTAGGGATGGAGAGGCTGGAAGAGAGTAGCCGAAGCTACACGCTGGAGAATCGACAAGCAGGGATAAAAACGGGGGAACAGGATGGTTGAGGAGGGGGCGAGGTTACCCAACTCCTTTTTTCATTTTGCGGTGTCTGATTTGGCCCATCCCTGCTTTGTCTAGAACCAGAGTCCCTTTTATGAGACGGGAAAGGCATGAGGAGTTGAGAAACAGGGAGTCGGAGGCACCGCTGCTGGCCAAGTTGGCTAGGTCATTTGCCACAGAATTCCTCTAGTGGAGGATGTGAGAAAAGCAGAGGTTAAGGGGTCGTGCGAGCTGGTGGATAGATCCAAGGTGGTACCAGAGTTTCCAGCCGCATGAAGAAGAAGGGCTTGAGGCCACGTCTAAGAGAGCTCATAAATCCGTTTCAACAATGATGGATGGTAGCTCCATATCTTTGCAAAGATGGAGGCCATCAACCATGGCTCGGGCTTCCGCAACCATATTGGAAACCTGGCCATACTAATTGTGGAAGGCGAAAATCATATTGCCCAGGTGGTCGCGGCATATGCCTCCACCTCCCCCAACACCATGGTTCACCTCACTATGTGAACTTAAGTGTATGAGTGGCCATTTGATTAAGTGATTATATGATGTGTGAGGCCCACCCCACAATGATAAAATATGATGAGGAGTGTGGCCATTAACCATGTGAACTCGGGGTATCTGTATGACCACTAAACTATGTGGAATTATTGGTATGGCCACTTGACTATATGATCTTGTGATGTGTGTGTGCCCACGTAGTCATGTGAACTTCTGATAATTTTGCGGCCATTTAACAATATAGATCAGAGATATTTGTGGGGCAATTTAGCTATGTAAACTTGTGATATATGTGACCACTTAGCTATTTGAATTGTTGTATAGTATGACCCATCTAATCACGTGACCTTGAATACTTAACTATAGGCAAAGTAACATTAAGTTATGCTATTATTTGTATATGTGTGATTATATTAGACCACTTGAATAGATGAAAAAATGTGAACACTTGCTTATAGTCCCGTGACCATGCATGTAGGGTGCACTTTGGACATGCATACATATGTATTATGAGTGAATCGAGGTACTAAATGCGATTTTGGACTATTCATTACTTTACATATTGGGACCACTGGATGGTTATATGTAATTAGCATCCATGGGACAGTGATATCAATTTCATGTGGACATAAGACCCATGGATGATTGGACCCTACTTTATTGGGTGTATTTGGTAGTATGCATTACACATGTATGATGAGACCTTGGTTGATTAGGTACATGATTGCAACACCGGTTGATTGACTACATTAATGTATGTGAGAGCATGTAATATGACGTTATGGATGCACTTAGATAAGGAGGGGTTGGGGTCCGTTAAAGAATCTAGGGTGGGGAAGGCGGTGTTGGGGGCCTTGCACAAAACCTTAGGATCTAACCCTCCAGAACAAATCAGAATTATGGATAATAAAGCAATAAAAACAATCAATGCATCAATCAGACACCACACAAGAGATTTTTACGTGGAAAACCCTCAAAGAGGTAAAAACCACGGGACCTCGTCCAGATCAACAATCCGCTATGAAGTATAACGTTACAAACTTCTTCACTCATGCAAGAGTGTATAAACAATAAGAGAAATAGAGAAAACAGAGAGATCTAACCGATTACGAGGACATAGAAGCGCTGAGACATAGATTGCACAGTAGATAACCTCCACGAGCAGAACCTCCCTTCTATAAGCTTCCTCTCTCTCTTCCTCTCTCTCTCACCTTTTGATAGCCCTAAACCCTTTAGCAAATCCCTTGTAAAGCTTTAGGAAACCCTCTTGTTATCTCTTGTTGTGCCTAGAAAACCCTAGGCATCCCTTGTAAAGCGTTTCCTCTGACCAAACCCTTTCACCACAAGTCTGGCCTTGAACCTCGTCTGTGAATTCTTCTACTCAATCTTCTTTCTGAACACCCACTTGTTGCTCAAAGCTTTCTTGCCCTTAGGCAATTTCACCATATCATAGGTGTGGCTCTTATACAAGGATTCCATCTCCTCTTGTATAGCTTTCAACCACTCCCCCTTATGCTCGTCGGCTAGGGCCTTAGAATAATCTTCTGGCTCTCCCCCATCAGTCAACATAATGTACTCATGTGGCGAGTACCTCTTGGATGACTGTCTGTCCCTAGATGACCTCCTCACCTGTGGCTCAACGGTGGATCAAGTGGGGGCTGCTCCCCTGGTCCATCTTCTGAAGGAACTCCCTCGTCCTCTGTACGTTGTTGTACTTCCCCATCATCAGGCACCACGGGAGGAGTAACCGGATCCATGTCATCTAGCTCACCTGAATTAGGCTGGTTCTGCTCTGGCTTACCAATGTCTTCTATACACTGATCTTCAAAGAAAACCACATCTCTGCTCCTGACGAGCTTCCTCTCGGTTGGATCCCACAACTTGTAACTTAACTTTTCATCACCATACCCCAAGAACACACACTGCCTGATCTTCATATCGAGCTTGGACCTCTCGTCCTTTGGTACGTGAACGGATGTCCTGCATCCAAACACCCTGAGATGACTGTACGATGGATCATGTCCAGTCCACACCTTCTCAGGTACTTCTCCATTCAATGGGGCTGATGGAGACATGTTTATCAAATACACCGCCGTGTGCATTGCTTCTCCCCAGAACGTCTTGGGCAATTTCGCATGGGATAACATACATCTGATTCTCTCAACAATGATGCGATTCATTCGCTCAGCTACACCATTATGCTGGGGGGTCTTGGGAACCGTCTATTCATGCCGTATATACAGGGACTTGCAGTACTCATGAAAGTTGCCAATATATTCACCACCATTGTCAGTGCAGATGCACTTCAATGGTCTACCGGTCTCTCTCTCAACCATATCATGAAACAATTTAAATACACCAAAGACCTCGTCCTTGGATTTCAAAGCATAAACCCAAACCCTCCTAGATGCATCATCTATAAAAGTAACAAAATACAATGCCCCACCGAAGGTTTTTGTCCTCATAGGACCACAAACATCAGAATAAACCAAATCTAATGCATGCACTTTGTTAACATGAGAAGCAGTTTTAACGAATGAAACTCTATGTTGTTTCCCTGATAAACAATCAAGACAGGTTTTGAGAGGTGTACCTGTTATGTCTGGAAGGAGCCGCTTCTTTGCTAGTACTTGAAGCCCCTTTTCACTCATGTGGCCTAGACGCCTGTGCCACATGTCAATAGCTGAATCTTCCGCTGCGTTCAACCCACCCTTGCACATACTGACACTTGCCTTGTACAGGGTGTAACATTTCTTCCCTTTGGCCACGATCAACGAACCCTTGATGAGCTTCCATCACCCACCAGCAAACCGAGTTTCATAGTCATCATCATCCAACCTCCCATCGACATCAAGTTGAGGCGAAGGTCTGGGATATGTCTCACATCCCTGAGAACCAATGTGCAGCCCACATTTGTCTTCACACAAATATCACCGACTCCCACGATTTTTGATACGCCAGAATTTCTCATCTTCACAGTCTCATAGTCACCTGACTTGTAGCTTATGAAGAAATCCCTGTGTGGAGTCGCATGAAAAGAAGCTCCCGAGTCAACCACCCAGTCGGTGTCCTGACTTGTAGCCGTTAGACATACGTCATGATCTGCAGAAAGAATGACTACAACGTCACCATCTGAAGCGACCGCAGTGGAATCTGATTCATCTTTTTTTCATTTTCCTTTCTTGTCGTTCTTCTTACCACGACATTCATGCTTGTAGTGGCCCTTCTTGCCACAATTTCAGTAATCAACATCTTTCCTGTTATTCGACTTGCCTCTTGATTTATCTCGGGCCTTCCCGCCCTTCCTGTTCTTTCCTCTCCCTCGTTCCTGTGTCACAAGGGCCTCTTGCTGAGTAGACCCCTGAGACTTCCTCCTTGTCTCTTCATTGAAGAGATAGCCGGTTACCTGTTCCATGGATATCTTTTCGTCTGGTGTAGAGTTACTTAGAGACACCACCAATGTCTCCCAACTGTCAGGTAATGAACTAAGCAATAGTAAAGCCTGCAATTCATCATCCAGGACCATCTTCATAGAGGTGAGTTGGTTAACTATATTGCTGACCTCATTCATGTGCTCGGCCACAAAACCACCATCCTTGAATTTGAGATTCACGAGTCGCCTTATTAGAAAAATTTTATTACCGGCTGTCTTCCTCTCATACAGCCCTTGTAATTTCAGCCATAGGCTAGCGGCTGAGGTTTCCGTGGACACATGGTGGAACACAGAATCATCCAACCATTGTCTAATAAACCCCACCGCCTTTCGGTCCATCTTCTTCCAATCATCATCAGTCATATCCTTGAATTTTGCTGATACGCCTAAAATTGGAGAATATAGGTCCTTGCAACAAAGCAAGTCCTCCATCTTAGCCTTCTATATGGTTCAGTTAGAACCATTGAGGCTGATCATCCTTGATGAGCCACCTTCCATAATTCAAACCGATCCTACCCGTTCAATGAACTTAGCTCTGATACCACTTTGTTAGGGGCCTTGCACAAAACCTTAGGATCTAGCCCTCCAGAACAAACCAGAATTATGGATAATAAAGCAATGAAAACAATCAATGCATCAATCACGCAACACACAAAAGATTTTTACGTGGAAAACCCTCAAAGAGGTAAAAACCACCGGACCTCGTCCAGATCAACAATCCACTATGAAGTAGAACGTTACAAACTTCTTCACTCACGCAGGAGTGGATAAACAATAAGAGAAATAGAGAAAACGGAGAGATCTAACCGATTACGAGGACATAGAAGCGCTGAGATATAGATTGCACAGTAGATAACCTCCATGAGCAGAACCTCCCTTCTATAAGCTTCCTCTCTCTCTTCCTCTCTCTCTCACCTTTAGATAGCCCTAAAACCTTTAGTAAATCCCTTGTAAAGCTTTAGGAAACCCTCTTGTCATCTCTTGTTGTGCCTAGAAAACCCTAGGCAACCCCTTTTATAGTTTTGGAAAACTCCTTTCCGCATCCCAGTTGCGAAAGGACTCAAATCCGCAGTTTTGCGCAAAATTGTGGAACAAACTGCGTAACCTACGACTAGTCGAGCCGAGTCTTCGACTGGTCGTAGGACCCCTTCGACCAGTCGAGACATCCCTTCGACCAGTTGTAGCTACAGTAAAAAACAGCAAAAAAAACTCACTGGACTTTGAGTCGTGTCACGACTCGAACCTTCGACTGGTCAATCACCAGCCTTCGACCGGTCGAGCAGGGCTCACGACCAGTCGAAGATGGGTCAAAAAAACCCATTAGGCGGCGGGCCGCCCCAGAACCCTGTGTAAATGGAAATGATAGGTAGCCACAGATTTACTTTTCCTTTTCTGGTGGTAGCAAGAAATGTCTGAGTCCGGTAAAGTTTTCTCCCTCGGTAACGGAGAATAGAGATAATTTGAAAAAAACGAAAAAAGAAGAAAAAAATAATTACATATGCATGATTAAACCTAGTTGATTGGGTGTGAACTGTATATTGGAACATGGATATTTTAGTTCTACATAGGAGAGTTAAAATACTTGGGCCTCGTGGATGAAATTTTGTAAACCTCGTTGGTATCAATCAAATATTCAATACTTATAGAAGTGGCCTGTGAAAATTGAAATTTCGCTGGTGCTAACATGGGCTGTTTGTACACTTTTTGAGATCCTCAAGGTGATACGAGCCATTGCGGGCCAATAAGTGGAGATTTTGGACCGGTGGGTAAATTTGACATTACTTTAGGTAAATTTGACACCTCAGCAATCACGAGGCCCGAGCTGTCAGTCCGGATTACTACTATGTGGCCAGCATGAATTGGATTCCCACTATTCATGTTTGGCCAATCTGGACCATGGATCGGTTCTGGATGGTCCGGATTGGCTTCGGATCTGAATCAGGAGAGTTTACTATGCGAACCATGGGACGGATCATGATTGAGAAAGGTCTGACCTCTGCAGTTCGATAATAAGGGTGGTCCAACAAAGAGATGTTGTGATGCACCTCGTCCATTCATTTTTTTTGTCTTTTTTTTTTTTTTTGGGAAGAACTGGCTTATATCCGTTGAACTTGAGATGTACTTACATTCGGGCTGGCCCAAACAAATAAAAGGATTCGGGCCAAGCCTATCATGTGGATCGCCTGGACAGTGAACAGAGAAAATTAGAAGAGGCTAAGGAGATAAGATCCCAGACGACCTGATCCGCAGAAATGGTAGACACCCCCAAGATGAGAGCCATCAAAACTGGCAATGAAAAACAGGTGGAGGCAGGGGGAGAACAAACCAGCCCAACCCGAGCAGGGGCAGCAACATCTATGAAAACAGAGCTCCATCTTTGGCCCCTAGAGGTGGCAGCTGCCACGCTCCATTCTCCGCCGAGAGGAAGAGAGGGAAGACGGGACAAGGATCCAAACCTTAGGATTCATCCAATACATGTCTTGTTTTTGCTGAGCCGGATCGATTTTTCCTTCTCATATATTAGGGACATGAGCACAAAAATGAAGCAAATGCAAAACTCAAGTGGGCCACATGGTAGGAAAAAGTGGGGACATAATACCTAACATTTAACAATTTCCGGATTCAAGATAACACCCCATGTGTGGACTTTGGTTTCACTAAGGTGGAGGTGGAGAACGACTCTAAGTCCGTGGTAGGGACCCTCTCCAACAAATTCCCTCGTGGACCATTTGGTACTCGCAAGCCAGAATCAAGTCGCTCATGGATATTATGGAGGTCAAGCTAACTCACATCCCTAGGGATGCTAACGTGGTAGCGGATGCTCTAACTTGCTGGTGTAGCGATAGTCAGACGCTTAGATTCCTTCAATTCCCGTCTGAACTCTCCTCTATCATTAAAGGTCTATTATTTATGGATAGATTGGGTTTGGAGAGTTGGAGGGAGGATTAGTTTTACTTTTGTTCTTTTTCTCATGATAGTCGGGCCTGTTTTTGTTTTTGGTTGACAGGTCTGCTCGAATCTTTCGGACTTCAAAGTTTTTTTTTTTTTCCTTTGAATGAATATATCATAAAAAATATATATATTTCCGGATTCCACCATGATATTTGCATGCTGTCCAAACCGTTCATGAGCTCATTCCCACTGGAATTAACTGAAAACATGAAAATATTTACCTGATCCAAAACTTATGGCCTGTGACTGTTTCGGCAGTAGACATTCAACCCCACTGTTTTCTGTCGCGTGGAAAAATATATGGACAGTGGATTTCTCCCAACACTACAAGAAAACTGGCATTTACCGGTGATCAAAACCGCCGGCAAAGGCCCAAAAAACTGCCGGTAAAGCATTTGACCGCAGTTTCCCAACAGCCGGTAAAGCCTCAGTCGGTAAAGGTTTTACCGGCGGTCGTATTTCCTTTACTAGCGGTTGTACGGGCCGCCACTGCATGTGGGACTTACTGGCGGCTGTACAGGCCGCCACTACATATGGGATTTGCCGACAGTTTGTACAGCACGTTGTGCTATTTGAATTTTTGGCTCTTGATCCCTGTGAGACTGCTATTTGAATTTTTGGCTCTTGATCCCTGTGACACTAATTTAACTTTACTAACACTTCAATTAGCATTCAAGTTCCTAATTCCATAATGCATATGCATTTGTAAACGCATCTATAACTGTGAATTGGTTTTTTTTTTCTCTACGCCTTACTAGTTAAGCTCTCTTTTCCATTGCATATGGCAGCTTCGTATTGCCTGCAGTTTCATGTACAGGCCCATTAGATTGCAAACATTCAATTTATCATTGACCCTTTTGGTCAAGGCCCACTTGATTTCCCATTCCTCTTGGGAAGTCATTGTGCCTAGTGATTGTTTTCCTATATAAAAAAATAAAAAATAAAAAATAAAAAAAATTACATGCCTATGTGGCCCTTTGACATGCATCGAGCTGCCACAAATAATATTTACAATAATAAATTGAATAGTTTCAAAAAAATAAATAAATAAATAAAATCCTTCTTCCACTGAAGCTACCACATTCTGAATGTTGTAGTCAATCCGATTGATGATGGTCCCCTGCTCATGGAAATGGACCCAATAAGCCAACCTAAAATAATGACGGTTGGAGAAGAGGGTGTAGGTGGTATACCTTCTAACCTGATCTATGACTAGGACTGAGAGATCCTTCATGATTTGGGCAAGCTCATTTACTGATTCGACAACCTAAGGACACTTCAGGTTAGACAAGGGCAAGGTCTATATCAGATTGAGAAAGGAATCAACGGCTGAATTTTTATTTTTATTTTACCTGAGTGATCTCTCTCTCCCTTTCTGCCGTGAATGCCTCACTACTTTTTAGCTTGGACATTTGGTACTCATTAAAATCCTGAAAAAATAAGAGATTCAATTAGCTCAAAGACTCGATTAAAAGAATTTGTATGCCAAGTATGTGATTTCAAAACTGTAGCTTTAAATATTTTCAGGTTGCTCGCCACCCAGATGCTGTCACAGTAGTCACAGGAATAGTGGTAGGTTTACCATTGAATACCGATAGATTGCAAACAGGACCAACTTAAAAGAATCTAAGTACAGCAGGGACTAGTAACAAAAGGAGAAGTGGTTTTTCTTTTTATCAATAGCAGACAGTGAGAAGCATCATTGAGTCCTAGACATAGGGAACAAAGTCATCCTTGCAGCAATTACCAAGTCATTATGCTACCTATTAATATATGCAAATATTTCATAAAAGAAAGCAAAAATCTTACGTTGGTTTAATTTCATTTACGTGTGAGTCAAACTCATGTGAATTCCAATTGATTGTAACACTTATGTTTATGTTTTCTCTTTCACTTGCATTCCCCTAGTTTACCTTCAATTGAAACAGGCCCTAAAGAGATGGTGAAAAATGGGTGTAGTAGTCTTCTACCTGTTCTCCTTTTCTTTTCATTTTTTTCATTTTTTTTTTCTTTTTACCTTTTTATTAGCAATGAGGAGATTAGTCAAGTACAAAACAAAACCAGCTCCGAAGGATCAAATGACATACAGAAATGAAAATAAACAAGTCAGGAGTAAGCTAAGTATCTAAGCATATCCATGACAATAGCAAACCATAAAAGATTGCATATTGATTAGAAATTAAAAATTACAAAATTAAAAATTTAAAAAAAAAAAAAAAGAAAAAAAAAAGAAAAAAAAAAAGGTACAGCTACACTAGTTCTTGTTTGCAAAGTTCCATCAAGCATAAGCAAATAGGTAACAGAAATGAAAGCAGAAATGCATTAGAGGCGCCACACAAAACTCCAAGATAGTTTAGGTACAGCTACACTAGTTCTTGTTTGCAAAGTCCTTATGATTGGTAAACAAGACAGTTATTTCATGTTTTAGAGGATTCATTTTGCAACCAAACGTAGCTTTAGATTTTTTTTTTAAATGCATCAAAGTTTACGGTTTTGAATCTTTGTCGTGATTTTTTTTTCCGCAGGGCTGGCAGCAAAAACTTGATCCAGCAAAAATCAGACCAGCCACACTCATCGGGAAGGCCACACTTGTAAATGGATGGTTGTAAAAAGATTTGACCCAGGGTCAACATTCAACAGGCAAAGACAGCCAACTGATAACTGGATGAAGCTGATTTTGGCAGCCAAGTTTTGTAAATAGTGGGGCCCAATTGGACCAGATCTCCAACATATGTTCCTGACGATAGGAGAGCCCACAAGCACAAGTAACCCTTGCATCTCAGTACTTTGCAGTACCTTAAGCAAAAACAAGCTCAACCAAAATATCAAGAGCTTCTTGATGGGTTGAGAAGGCTTAAAACACACCAACATGATATTAAAAGAAATTTGGAAAAAAAAAATGCATGTTTATTCTTTCATTAGCCTAGTGTTGTGATGTCCCACAGCTCTACAAATCATGTGCTCCCAATTGCATATGGCTACCTAGACACAGCAATCCCATTTTTCAGCTAATGCAGTAGCAATTTTTACAAGAGATATGCTGAAGGAGACTACAAGAAGTACAAATGTATCAAGCTTAACAAATATCAAGGCAAATCTAAACCCAAAAAAGCAATGAAAAGAAGAAACAATATCCCAGAGATGAAAATTGTAAGAAATGATGAGTACATAACTTTAAGAGAAGAAACATTCAATATGTGAAACACTTAAAGAGAAGAAACAGAAATGTATCAGAAGATAATAGTTTGTTCAAATTATTTTAATGTACTGAAAAGGGACGTTAGCATAGTTTACATAATAGAAATACAAACCTGTGAAAAAATTCTGTCAACAAATCCTGTATGTGAGAGCATGGTTACCGTACACTACCAGAAAAATGGGTAAAGGCTACGGACTAAATCCGTAGCCATAGACCTATGGCTACGGATCTAGTCCGTAGCACTACCGTAGTCGTAGGTGCCATAACAATAGGTCTGGAACCTATAGCTACGGATTTAATCCGTAGCTATAGGTCAAAATGGCCACGGATTTAATCCGTAGCAATTATATCCGTAGCTATAGGTCACAACAGCTACAGATTTAATCACCACCACTACGTATTTAATCCGTAGCTATATCTGGCAACCGCTACGGATCTAAGCCGTAGCAATTATATCCGTAGTTGTAGGTTACCACAGCTACGGATTTAATCATAACAGCTAGGGATTTAATCCGTAGCTATAGTTTACAACAGCTACGGATATAATCCGTAGCAAATTCTATATTAAAAAATATATATACAATTATTTGTTCATTCAATTACCACCTGCATAATCATTCATTCATTCCATTACAATCAATTATAATCATTCATTCATTCAATGACAATCTATAGCTACGGATTAAATCCGTAGCAAATTCTATATTAAAAAATATATATACAATTATTTGTTCATTCAATTACCACCTGCATAATCATTCATTCATTCCATTACAATCAATTATAATCCTTCATTCAATCAATTACAATCCTTCATTCAATCAATTACAATTACAATTACAATTAATTGCAATCCTTCATTCAATCAATTACAATTACAATCCTTCATTCAATCAATTACAATTACAATCTTTCATTCAATCAATTACAATTACAATTACAATAATGCTGAAAATACAAATCTTTGGCTTTATTAGAGAAATTTGCTCGACTTCACCCTGAAATTTCAAAGATAAAGAATTAAAAGAGAAGATATATTTTGATAGTATGATATTTTTTTCACAAGTAAATAGGCCTTTTTTAGCCATCACCCACCTGAAGAATAAAAAACCGGTTGTTGTCCAAGTCCACTCCTTTTCCTTTCAATTTCTTAGTGACCTCTGTAAAATTACTTCCACAGTCATTTATGTAGTACTTTGAAGAGTCGTCTCGAAATGAACCTCTAGTAATAACAAAGTCACTCCCTGCAACAGCTTCGTATATTCCATCATCCTACAAATAGTCATGACATTCATAAATCAGAATGACAATTGGAGGAAAGAAAAACAAATTGAAAGAAGTGCATCATGTATAACCATTTTCTTCTTCTTTTTTTCTTAATAAATTAATAAAACCTATAGGTTAAGGTTTAGGTTAGGGAGTTAGGTTTAGGTTAGGTTGTAGGTTAAGGTTTAGGTTGAGGAAATTGGGTTCGGGTTCGGCATCGGGTTTAAGTTTGGGTTTCCAAGTTTAGGTTTAGGTTTAGGTTTAGGTTAGGTAGTTGAGATTAGGATTAGGTGTAGGTTTAGGTTAAGGGAGTTGAGATTAGGATTAGGTGTAGGTTTAGGTTAAGGGATTTGAGAATAGGTTAAGGTTTAGGTTAAGGAAACCGGGTTTGGGTTCGGGATCGGGTTTAATTTTGGGTTTTCAAGTTTAGGCTTAGGTTTAGGTTTGGGAGTTAGGTTTAGGTTAGGTTGTAGGTTAAGGTTTAGGGAATTGAGAATAGGATAAGGTTTAGGTTGAGGAAATTGGGTTCGGGTTCGGCATCAGGTTTAAGTTTAGGTTTTCAAGTTTATGTTTAGGTTTAGGTTAGGGAGTTGAGATTCGGATTAGGTGTAGGTTTAGGTTAAGGGATTTGAGAATAGGTTAAGGTGTAGGTTTAAGAAATCGGGTTCGGGTTCGGGATCGGGTTTAAGCTTGGGTTTTCAAGTTTAGGTTTAGGTTTAGGTTAGGTTGTAGGTTAAGGTTTTGGGAATTGAGAATAGGTTAAGGTTTAGGTTTAGGAAACCGGGTTCGGGTTCGGGATCGAGTTTAATTTCGGGTTTTCAAGTTTAGGTTTAGGTTTAGGTTAGGGAGTTAGGTTTAGGTTACATTGTAGGTTAAGCTTTAGGGAATTGAGAATAGGTTAAGGTTTAGGTTTAAGAAACCAGGTTCGGATTCGGATCGGGTTTAAGTTTGGGTTTTCAAGTTTAGGTTTAGGTTTAGGTTAGGGAGTTAGGTTTAGGTTAGGTTGTAGGTTAAGGTTTAGGGAATTGAGAATAGGTTAAGGTTTAGGTTGAGGAAACTGGGTTCGGGTTCGAGACGGGGTTTAAGTTTGGATTTTCAAGTTTAGGTTTAGGTTTAGGTTAGGGAGTTAAGTTTAGGTTAGGTTTTAGGTTAAGCTTTGGGGAATTGAGAATAGGTTAAGGTTTAGGTTGAGGAAATTGGGTTCGGGTTCGGCATCGGGTTTAAGTTTTGGTTTTTAAGTTTAGGTTTATGTTTAGGTTAGGGAGTTAGGTTAAGGTTAGGTTATAGGTTAAGGTTTAGGGAATTGAAAATAGGTTAAGGTTTAGGTTGAGGAAACCGGGTTCAGGTTCGGGTTCGGGTTTAAGTTTGGGTTTTCAAGTTTAGGTTTAGGTTTAGGTTTAGGTTTAGGTTAGGTAGTTAGGTTTAGGTTAGTTTGTAGGTTAAGGTTTAGGTTTAGGAAACTGGTTTCGGGTTCGGGATCGGGTTTAAGTTTGGGTTTTCAAGTTTAGGTTTAGGTTTAGGTTAGGTTGTAGGTTAAGGTTTAGGGAATTGAGAATAGGTTAAGGTTTAGGTTGAGGAAATTTGGTTCAGGTTCGGCATCGGGTTTAAGTTTAGGTTTTCAAGTTTAGGTTTAGGTTTAGGTTAAGGAGTTGAGATTTAGGATTAGGTGTAGGTTTAGGTTTAGGGATTTGAGAATAGGTTAAGGTTTAGGTTTAGGAAACCGGTTTCGGGTTTGGGATCGGGTTTAAGTTTGGGTTTTCAAGTTTAGGTTTAGATTTAGGTTAGGTAGTTAGGTTTAGGTTAGGTTGTAGGTTAAAGTTTAGGGAATTGAGAATAAGTTAAGGTTTAGGTTTAGGAAACCGGGTTCGGGTTCGGGATCGGGTTTAAGTTTGGGTTTTTAAGTTTAGGTTTAGGTTTAGGTTAGGGAGTTAGGTTTAGGTTCTTTTGTAGGTTAAGGTTTAGGGAATTGAGAATAGTTTAAGGTTTAGGTTGAGGAAACTGGGTTCGGGTTCGGGACCGGGTTTAAGTTTGGGTTTTCAAGTTTAGGTTTAGGTTTAGGTTAAGGAGTTAGGTTTAGTTTAGGTTGTAGGTTAAGGTTTAGGGAATTGAGAATAGGTTAAGGTTTAGGTTGAGAAAATTTGGTTCGGGTTGGGCATCGGGTTTAAGTTTGGTTTTTCAAGTTTAGGTTTAGGTTTAGGTTAAGGAGTTGAGATTTAGGATTAGGTGTAGGTTTAGGTTAAGGGATTTGAGAATAGGTTAAGGTTTAGGTTTAAGAAATCGGGTTCGGGTTCAGGATCGTGTTTAAGTTTGGGTTTTCAAGTTTAGGTTTAGGTTTAGGTTAGGTAGTTAGGTTTAGGTTAGGTTGTAGGTTAAGGTTTTGGGAATTGAGAATAGGTGAAGGTTTAGGTTTAGGAAACCGGGTTCGGGTTCGGGATTGGGTTTAATTTTGGGTTTTCAAGTTTAGGTTTAGGTTTAGGTTAGGGAGTTAGGTTTATGTTAGGTTGTAGGTTAAGGTTTAGGGAATTGAGAATAGGTTAAGGTTTAGGTTTAGGAAACTAAGTTTGGGTTTTCAAGTTTAGGTTTAGGTTTAGGTTAGGGAGTTGAGATTTAGGATTAGGTGTAGGTTTAGGTTAAGGGA
Source organism: Magnolia officinalis (assembly GCA_021015155.1). Lineage (NCBI taxonomy): Eukaryota > Viridiplantae > Streptophyta > Magnoliopsida > Magnoliales > Magnoliaceae > Magnolia > Magnolia officinalis. The sequence goes on along the minus strand of JAJHSJ010000008.1, from coordinate 69,691,631 downwards.
TTTGAGAATAGGTTAAGGTTTAGGTTTAAGAAATCGGGTACGGGTTCGGGATCGTGTTTAAGTTTGGGTTTTCAAGTTTAGGTTTAGGTTTAGGTTAGGTAGTTAGGTTTAGGTTAGGTTGTAGGTTAAGGTTTAGGGAATTGAGAATAGGTTAAGGTTTAGGTTGAGGAAATTGGGTTCGGGTTCGGCATCGGGTTTAAGTTTGGGTTTTCAAGTTTAGGTTTAGGGATTTGAGAATAGGTTGAGGTTTAGGTTTAGGAAATCAGGTTTGGGTTCGGGATTTGATTTAAGTTTGGGTTTTCAAGTTTAGGTTTATGTTTAGGTTAGGGAGTTAGGTTTTGGTTAGGTTGTAGGTTAAGGTTTAGGGAATTGAGAATAGGTTAAGGTTTAGGTTGAGGAAACCGGGTTCGGGTTCGGGTTCAGGATCGGGTTTAAGTTTGGGTTTTCAAGTTTAGGTTTAGGTTTAGGTTTAGGTTAGGTAGTTAGGTTTAGGTTAGTTTGTAGGTTAAGGTTTAGGTTTAGGAAACCGGTTTCGGGTTTGGGATCGGGTTTAAGTTTGAGTTTTCAAGTTTAGGTTTAAGTTTAGGTTAGGTTGTAGGTTAAGGTTTAGGGAATTGAGAATAGGTTAAAGTTTAGGTTAAGGAAATTGGGTTCGGGTTCGGCATCGGGTTTAAGTTTGGGTTTTCAAGTTTTGGTTTAGGTTTAGGTTAGTGAGTTGAGATTTAGGATTAGGTGTAGGTTTAGATTTAGGGATTTGAAAAGAGGTTAAGGTTTACGTTTAAGAAATCAGGTTCGGGATTGGATTTAAGTTCGAGTTTTCAAGTTTATGTTTAGGTTAGGTTGTAGGTTAAGCTTTAGGGAATTGAGAATAGGTTAAGGTTTAAGTTGAGGAAATTGGGTTCGGGTTCGGCATCGGGTTTACGTTTCGGTTTTCAAGTTTAGGTTTATGTTTAGGTTAGGTTGTAGGTTAAGCTTTAGGTAATTGAGAATAGGTTAAGGTGAAGGTTAAGGAAACCGGGTTCGGGTTCAGGTTCAAGATTGGGTTTAAGTTTAGGTTTTCAAGTTAAGGTTTAGGTTTAGGTTAGGGAGTTGAAATTAGGATTAGGTGTAGGTTTAGCTTTAGGGAATTGAGTTTAGGTTATAGGTTTAGGTTTTGGTTTAGGTTAGGGGTTTTGATTTAGGTTATAGGTTATAGGTTATAGGTTTTGGTTATAGGTTATAGGATTTGAGAATGGGTTCGGGTGTGGTCCCTGCAAATACAAATATAATACAAATATAAACACGGCCTGTCCGAATGGCCAGGCCCTTCCAATGCCGTCCATAGGAAATGGACAGCTTCATCATGGTCATAACAGCGGTTCCCACCTTCCAGGGACCCCCGCTCTTCCAGATAGCTCCGACACACATCCGGGTCTGCTCCATTAATTTCAAGCAAAAATATAAGCACGGCCTGTCCAAATGGCCAGGCCCCTCCAATGCCATCCATAGGAAATGGATAGCTTCATCATGGTCATAACAGCGGTTCCCACCTTCCAGGGACCCTCGCTCATCCGGATAGCTCCGACGCACATCCGGGTATGCTCCATCAATTTTGAGCAAATACATAAATACGACCTGTCCAAATGGCCAGGCCACTCCAATCATGTGCATTCTTGACAAGAGACGTACCAGATGCTTAAATCTGAAATATGCAGCTCCAATCCTCCTACATGCAACATCCACCTGAAAGAATGCGCATAACTGTTATGCTTGAGTAATCAATACAGGAATGTACAAGTAAAACCATAAATGGCACAACATGAACATAGTCCGGGATAGAGTACTGCACACTCAAAATTCGCCGCAAGAAAGAAGAACATGATTGATTGATTGAATAAATAAAAACTAGTATATGTGCGGCAGTAATGACAAGCCAAGTACTAACCTGTATATGCGGCAGAATTTCTGTAATTTTCTTAAATATGATTTCAGATTTGATTACGCATAAATCTCTTTTATGTTTTTTCTATCAATCTTCTATTTTCTTCTTAACAAGAAAAGCCATATTTACTAATATTTCCATTTTTCTATTTTTCAAAAGAATGAGTTCGGATTCCGAAAGTATCGGCTCCAGCACTCATACTTTCAGCCCAAACCCTAACCTAAACCTAAACCCGATCCCGAACCCGAACCCGAACCACAGATGGTAGCGGTAAACAATACCATAACTCTCATGTTTTTACTGATTGGTGAAACAAGATTGGGTGTAAATATTAGTTCCCTTGATAGGAGGGAAAATCTCACATGATCCCTACCCTACAATAAGGCTATTTGGTAGACCCTAGTACAACATGACATGTGCACAGTTAAATCATTCATATGGATGGCCATTAGGATAGCCCCACTACTCATGGTCTATCATAACAACCCTAAGGTGACCACAAGATTCTAACCTTCAAAATCCAAGTCTCTCTTTTTGTAGCTGTTGGTTTGCCAGTTGTAGTATTCTAGGTGAACTCTAGACCTTTGAACTATACAATTCATCTTTTATAGCATTGATTGGATGGAATCCATGATGGGAACACTACAAGAAAAACAGGCATTACCGGCGGCCAAAACCGCCCCTAAAAGTCCAAAAAACCACCGGTATAAGAATTAGATTTGAGGTACCATTGACGATGGAGATGCAATCGTCTCCTGAATATCAAATACGTAAATATAGGACTTAGTATAGTTCAAGGAGATATATGAACAAAAGATCTAATTAAAAAAAAATAAAATCCATTTATATCTTTTACAAGTTTCTGCTTTGTCCCACCTATTTACAATCAGCTGGAAAAAAAAAATACTGATATATGAACAAAAGATCTAATTAAAAACGGAAAGCAGCAGTTCATGGAAATTAAAATCCAATTATATCTTTTACAAGTTTCTACTTTCACTGAATTCAACACAGAATGCATCTCATGCTCATAGAACAATTAAAATCCCATTGGCTTCTTTCCAGGGAATGATGGCCCGTTCCAAGTGGTTTGAGATTAGTAAAACACATGTAGAAAAAAGATGGACACGTTGCATAGGCAATCCATGTTGAACACGACTTCTAACATGCTTGAGATTAGTAAAACATGACTTCTAACCTGTATAATTGGCAGATTTTGAAGTTCTAGAAGAGCTTACAAGTGTAGTTGGTAGCTTTTGGATGAATCCAACAGTATCTGTTAGGAGAAACTCCTTCCCATTATGTCCTATGGTTGATGCAGTAGAGTAACTCCCTGTTCACTATCAGTTTCTCAAGTCTTTCTAACATTACACTAAGGAATCAAGTCTTTTTAATGTGAGGTGCATCATCATCACATCAATCATAAATATTTAGAATAATAAAGAAATTTACTATTGAAGATAACCCCAAAATCTACACCAAACAATGATCCTAACCTTCTGATTGGGCACTTATTAAAATGAAAAAAGCACACAAATTCATAAGAAATATACAATACCAGAAGCAAAGTGCCCATTATAAATGGAAGTAGCTAGAAAATACAGAGATAATAAGCAAAATTAGAATGCATCAAAATGTTATTAACTACCAACAACAAACTAGTGACAATGCAGCAAAGAAAAAAGCTATGATTACGAATCTCTAAAAACCATTATTAGCATGACCAAACCTGATTTGGATTACCCATTGGGAGCACTAACATGATTAAACTAATGCATAAATGCAAAAAAGAAAGGGAAAAAAAATCTTAAATAAAAAAATGAAAGTAGAATAAAAAACCATCAAATGCCCAATTATATAAATCCATATTTAAGATTAGCAAATACAAAACAACTTTGGAAAAGAAAGAGCCACAGATTCCAGGAGCATGATACCATCTGGTTGTTACATAATCCTGCAAATAAATACACGTATAAGACATGGGATCATGAGCACAAGTGCATAACACACATGGCATCATAATCAAACAGACATCAAGTACACAACGTAATATGTACTGCAACATATCTGTCAACAACTTCTCTTGATCCTCTCTAAATATATGATTTCCAACAAAATTTTATTAGCAAGGACCCGCATCGACCTTTACAATCATATATACATAGAGGTATTGAACGTATGACTCCTTGAGGATGCCTTCAAATGTAGTTGATTCCTATTGTCATACTTTGTAATCTGTAATTGTAGAAAAATGGGAATCCATTTATTAAAACAAACAAGATTGTCCCTTATAAATGTTAAAGAACTGTCATAAATTTATTCAGGTAAATGAGTCAAAGGAATGCATTTGCAGTTTGTTTTGTACAAGGGAGCAAATGATGATAGCTTGGTGTTTGTTCATGTGAGAAGAAATTTTTGTTCAATCTATTAATGAAGGCCCATCTAACCATCTTATATATATTAGCAGTAGAGAATCCAGGTGAAGATAACAGGGATGCTATCCATCATTCGGTAAATGAGGCACTTCGTGGACTTGAACATCCAGCGGTCATGGCAATTGTAGTCCTTTTTTTCCACATTTGGATTGTGATGTCCATCTACTGACCATTAATACCTTGGATTGTAAATGTTGGGACTAATGTTCTTGCCATTTCTTCTGGTAACTCCAACAGGAATGTTGCTACCCATTTTAAAAGTCACACTTTACAATTCAGATTGAGATCCAAGTAGTGAATCAGGTGGGCCCTTTCATGTTGCTACACATTTTTAAAGTCACATGATTAGTTAGAACAATCAACTAATGAACACCCATGGATAGAAATAAGCTATAGCCCGCATTCAACCAGAACAATCCTCATTAAACGGCTTGAATGGTCTGATCATTGTTCTCCATTAGCAAAACTAATTGCTAGGGCAAACATGTCTAGGACCTGCTCACATAATATATCATCATCATCATTATCATCTAAGCCACCACAGTACTTACCTGATGCACTTAAAATTAAAATTTTTAAGCCTATGATCCTTATGGAGATGGAGTCGAAAGGATGGAAGGGACAGAGTAATCAGCCATTTTTGTCATTTCAAAGGATACAAACATCTTTTGCAACCATGCTATTGCACACCCAGGAATTTTCTTACTCAATTGCTAATATATATCAAAGCTTGTTATGAAACTACAAAAATACAGTAATGGAAACTGATTACCAGAGTGAAATGGGCTTTTTCCTCTTTCCTTAAGCCTTTTTAATAGTCAAGGGGCTGAATAGTACAGACATTTTAAAAGAATAAAGCTCTGATGAAATAGTCACATATATTCATATTTCAATATGTCATTATAAAGTCAAGGGGCTGAATATTGATATCAAGTGACTGCATTCCTATTTGAAACAAAATATCATATTTATCTCAAAATACTCGCTTAGTTTTTAATGCCAAAAATCCAAATTCAATACTTGCATAAAAGCTCACCTTTGAATAATGGATACTCCACACAACTTCTTGTAGAAGTCTACTCCAGTGTACACGGACCCTGGATAGAGAAAAAGGAAGTCTACTCCGATGCATCTCTCATGTTAATGATGCATTGTGATCAACTGCAAGCAAACAACATGCCCCAATATTAAGATAATCAAATGCAAACATTATTAGTTAGAGGAATAATAAACTACTCAAATGCAAACGTTGTGACCCACCTTTTTTTTTTTTCATATCGATATTGTCGCCGTTGTCATCATCATTCATCAGATAGTTGAAGAACCAACAAGCTCAAATAGGCAACGGAATCGTCTTTAGCTCTAAAAAAAAAAAAATCCTACAAGTTATGTTAACAACCTCAGAGGTTTCCCCATCTGCATCAGTCGGCTGGCGACGGCCACCACCACCCCTCAGTTTGCCTCTCCTTCAGAGCCTTTCAAGTAGAAAGGTTCAGTCCCATCTCTACTCTGGCCTCCTGCATTCCCAGCCGTGGACCCCACACCTACCGCATCCTGCTTGCCTGCACCTGTCATTCCTCAGTTTGCAGCCTGCAAGCCCTCCCCAGTGCTGCGGCCGAAATTGGGGAAGCCCCTGGCTGCGAGCATGCTGCTATTGCCTCCCAAACCAGTCTCGCTGTGCAGCATGTGGAGTCCATTGCTTGCTCCAGAGCTCATGCCCAACTGGCTATGAAGAGCTTGCTGCTGCAGTGCAGACAGTGGCTGCTGTGTATACAGCATTGATGATCGGGCGGCCATGAGTGACTGTGGTGTCATCTGTTGTGCTTGCTGGTGTTGCAAGTAACGTGCCCCCGGTTGCATGGCAGCATTAGGAGGAAACTGAGAATGCATGGGGGGCGGTTGAGGTTGAGAATCTGCAATAGCGGCGAGGTACATAAGGTTCTGTTAAGCCCTTTCTTTGGATGCTCATTTAAAAATCGCCAAGGATATCCAATCCAATTGTGATTGGGGTGTATACAAACAATAGCTTAATCATTGCAAATGACCCAAACCACAATCAAAGAAACAGATCGCCAACCTGACAGCCACATTGAAACTGATTGCAACCATCAGTGTCCACACCTCCAAGTTCATACTACAAAAGAAAAAAAAAAGATTAAAAAGGTGAATTTGGGTCTGCAAGAATTCAAGAACCACTAAAAAAATCACATTGAATGCAAATGGGTTGGAAATGTATGAGTAACTCACCAGATAGAGACAGCATCAACAACTATTTCTGGCTTATTTTTCAAGGAACCCACTAAAAGGATCACTGCAGTAAGTACCAGAAAAGAAAGACGAAATAAGCTTCAAAGGATAGATTCTGATAAATGTGGCGGCTGTTACAAATCCAGTCTATTAGATGGGTACAAGAAACAACCGAAATTGCAAGATTCTTGTGATGCCTCAAGAAGACAAGGGAGTTTGAGTGTATAATGTAGTTGTTTGTAGGTAGTTCATCCAATACTACCTCCAGAGTCATGGCATTTTCTTTTTGTGTCTCCATATCATCTACCATACACACAACACATTTGTATGATGATCTGTAACACCATCCCTTAGGCCTCCATTGTTTGGCCACTAACAAAAAGTTGCTTTACTTGGCCTATCCTAACCACCAAATTTGAAGTCAATGACCAACACTAAAGACCATAACTATAGCTTCATGTTTCCACAAATATCCAATCCTAGATGCATATTGAGAAAATTTTCACAAAAAATGGAATGCTTACATACTTTGAAATTTTTTTTAAAAGATTTTAAATACAAAATATGATAAAGGAGGGTAGATGAACAGGGGAAAAAGAATGGAAGGTATCTTTACGAAAAAAAAAAAAAAAAAAAAAAAAAAAAAAAAAAAGAAGAAGAAAAAGAATGGAAGGAAACCAATGATTGTTTTTCCAGGAAAATCATACCTTTTGAATAACATAATTGCCGAACACATCAGTCATCAATGTTGGAGCATGCAGGAGAACTTCTTCAAAAGCAGAATAACTACAAAGTGAATCAAGAATCAAAAGCAGCATAAAAGACAACAACTAGCATATGGTAGCCACATCCACATGAGCAGAGTACTGTTTAGAAGTTTTACACAATTGTAAAATCCTAGAAGGAACAAACTCCTCATCTTGCCACTAATCTATCTGAACATCCTCATTTCAGCTATAATCATCCTAGATATTTACAGAGTTGTGTCATTTTTTTGAATGATGGAATTTTACTAATAATCCAAAAGGCCATACAAATACCTGCAGTTATAAACAAACTACTGTTGCAAGCTTACCTGCAGGAGGAATTACTCAAAGCAGGAGGAATCGGACCAAGAACAATGTTAAATCTGACAGGCACCAACATAGATGTTTTCCTTCTCGATTGAAATTTAACTAATGAAACGAAGGAAATGGTGAAGTATCCAATCTTCAATCAATTTATTACTTATTGAAAAACAGAAAAGAAAAAATTTCAAGAAAGAAAAGGAAAAAAAAAAAAAGGAAAATTTCAAGAGTAAATATAGTAATATTAGAAGGAAATAGGATTGCAGCTGCAACATTTGCATCTGCTCTACAGCCACTGCATTATTCAAGGAAAAAGAAAAAAAAAAACAAGATTTGCCATTTTACTGAAATGTTCCCTTGTAATAAAAATGTAACTCAGAAATGACAAAAGTACATTTTAAAAGGTTGCTTGTATAAAGAGCGAAATCAAAGAATTATACCAAAAATAGCCAGAACTTAATATGGATAAGTAAACAATGACAACCTCTTGGAAAAAAATCAACCACCACAGTTATCAAACCAACCTATTTCCATGGCAGTAAATGACACATGGTAGGGGAATGCTTTCCAAGAAAGCTGATGGAACATAATGGATGCACTTCAAAGTATGGCCTCTTCGATTTTGAAGCCACCACCACCAGAAGCCACAACTTAATCCTATCATCATCTACTTCAGCTCCAACTGCAAACCCATTTACAGCAGCCACATTATTTAGGCCAATTAAATATTTTGAGAGAGCAGCTGAAAGGTGTCACACGGATTCACTATCCAGTATAGTTGCATCATGTTCTTGGGGTAAACATGTCGCCGTTGGCACAAGAACACCTTTCCAGATTATGTGGAGCAAGAAAGAGGTGGCATCAAATCTAGATGTTATAATAGATGTGTATGATTTCCTCCCTTTGGTAAGCACTATTTCTAGTGAAAAAGAAGTAAGTAATGAATGTCTAGGTGCAGATGTTGATGATCTTTACGAGGAAAATGGAAACATGGAGTTTTGTCCTTCACCGGAGCTCAACTCAACATCTGAGAAGCCAACGTTTGATGACTCTGTTGAGATTCAGTGCAACTTGGAGGATACGGAACTTGAGAATGGGAAAGCTAACATGTCATGCTGGGGACAAGCTGCAGCTGCAGAAGTGAAATCAAATCGTTGGGGTGGCTGGGATGTTGATAAACATCCCAATTCAAGCAAAATGATATAACACCATCCAAAACAAGTGTTTGGTCTAGTTGGGATACTAATAAAATGGAAACACAGGCAACTCAACCTATCCAATCATCAGAGTTGCCCGGAACTAGTTCTTGGAATAGTATCGGAGATGAGAAAAAGAAGCACCATACGCAATCAGATCAGTCTAATGCTTGGGGTGGCTGGGGCGGTAATAGTGTGGGAGATGAGGAAAAGATGCACTAGACACAAGCAGATCAGCCTAATGCTCACGGTGGTTGGGACAGTAATAGTATGGGAGATGCGAAAAAGCACCAGACACAGTCAGATCAGTCTAACGCAAGAAGTCATGGTCGTCATTGTATTTCTATAATTTAAATGTGGCCCACATTGGCAATTGATGAAAACCTAGGAAAACCACAATGAATAAATAAATAAATAAACCTCACAAAAATCACCATGAAGAGATCAATAAGATGGTAGCAGAAATCATCAGCAAAGAAACAGTATTATGGAAATTAAATGCACCCAAATTTGACTTTGTGATGCATGTGACTGTGTTCAAGTTACTTAGGATCTAGCCATTCTCAAACTGATTTTTTTTTTTCCTTTTCTATTCTAATCAAGTCATAAATAGTTAAATCAGCATTTATTCCAGCAAACTTGTCTTAACATGACAAAAATTTGCATGAACAGTCCACTCAACATGAATTCTAACATAGAAGTGAAAAATCAAAGTACATCAACTAAGAGTATTTATACTTAGACAATATCTACAAGCAGGAACAATGGGCCAGCACTAAATATCCATAAACTCTAGTGAGAAGATTAAATTGTGATGTAAGAGGAAGGCTATATAAAATTGCAAAGCGACGTATTGAACGATGTTACAGAATTGGCAAGTACCAGGCCTAATGCTTGCAGAGAAAGAGTTTGCAGCACTCCTTCTGACATGTCTACTGGAATACAGATTACACATCAGATCGAAAACATTACAGTCAAACAAAATCATGAAGATTATCAACCACGTGAGGAGAAAAAAAAAAGTGTAGTAGGTGAAACACAAGCAAAATTTCAGAAACAATAAGGAAACACAGTCAAAATTCACCTGTTTTCAATCTTTTCCTCCCCACTTTTCAGAAACGGTAAGTGTCTAGGACATTGAGTGACACATGAAATGGCCTCCCCTATGAAGATGACCATACACGAAAGAGGAAACCTTCAACAAGCATTAACAAGCAAGAGGAATTATAAACAAGAAGAAACGAAAGCATCAGTACAAGCATATGTATGCGGTGTGTACGGTGGTTGAGCCATAGTGCAAATCAGTTTCGGTGTACCATAACAGTCACCAATGATACTGGATATACTGATACGCCCCATTTTCTTTTTCTAAGAAAAAAATCCATTACAAAAAAATGTTAGATAAATAGGAGAGAATGGGAAGACCTATTCCTATAAGCCTAACAACAAATCTAAAAAATAAATCTCCAAAAAAATCAGCAATATATTTTGATTTTAAAATAAATAAAATTTTAAACCCACTAAAGAGTGGGTCTATTCCAATAACCTTGACAGCTAATCTATACAAGAGAACGCCCAAAAAAAAAAAAAAATCATCTCTATCTTTTTCTTTTTTCTTTTTTCTTTTTCTTTTTTAATTTACGGGATTTTCTAGCATTTTCAAGAAATGCTTGTAAACATTTATGATTTCAAATAGAAAAATCATAGGATGTACAAAAATGAAAGCACTATACAAGATATGTAACAATATATCCATAAAAGATTGCTAGAAATGTCCTTGTTTTTTAATACTTCCGGAAACCCCCAAAAAGAAAGAAACCCACTGTTGAAAAGAATAATCTTGGAATTTTTATGGGTTTTTTTTTTTTTTTTTTTTTTGCTGATTTTGTCATTAAAATCAAACTCAAACACTAGATCTGTACAAGCATAGAAAACCTGATCGTCATCGAGCAGCAGTGCTTCCCAATCACTTCTTCCGACCGTCGTGTCCTTTTCCAATCCAGAAATTCCAACGCCAGCATGCCCATCGACGCCTACTTCAGATCCCACCTACCATCCGTCTCTCCGACGTAGGACCGGAGATCGAGCAGATGGCGGACATACAATGGTGAGTTTGCGGCGAAATGGGGTTTTGAAAACCCTAGCGAGAGAGACACAGAGGTTAGGAAACAGAGAGAGGGAAATGGAACTGAGTGACAGGGAGAGGATGAGGGAGTGCGAGAGATCGCGAGAGGGCGAGGGAAAGGGAGAGGGTGAGAGAGAGAGAGAGAGAGAGCGAGAGAGCGCGCGCGCGTGGGGGCGGGTTTGGTTTTGGGAATTTGGGTGCCGCGGGAGAGGAGCGCTGATTGTTTTTAGGGGTGACGCGTGAGAGGAACGCGGATTGTATTTAGGGGTGCCACGGGAGAGGAGTGCGGATTTAGTTTCAAACTTGTTGGGCCCACCGTTGTCTATTTTATCTATCCCCTCCGTCCATTCATTTTAACGGCTCCTTATTAGAGTTTATCCAAAAAATGAGTCGGATCGAAGATGTATATGAACCACACCATATATTAACGATATAAATATATTTTTCATTGTTTCTTATAGTGTGGTCCACTTAAACTTTTGATCCTTCAAATTTTTGGGCTCTTGCACTAAAATAATATTTTAAAATTTATGAACGGCTTAGATAAAACAAATATATTAATGGGTCCCATAGAGCTCCTTAAGCATCATCCAATGGGGGAGGTATGTTTTAGTTACAGATTAAGTAGGTTTTAGCTACGGATTAAATCCGTAGTAACATAGCTACGGATTTAATCCGTAGCTAAAAACCTACATAGTCCGTAGCCTTTACTCATTTTTTTGGTAGTGGTATCTAATAAGATTCTCTTTATCAATCAAGAAATCATGATCCGTATCTATCTCCCAAAATTTGCATTATATCACATAGAAATGTTCATAGGAGAAGTACCTATAGAAAATAAATAAATAAATAAATAAAAGGAAAAAACAAAACAGGAATTTGACAGATGAAGTTAACTCTTGTGCCATGAATCCTACAGCAGGAAGAGTTACAATGGACAGATGCATTAGGTAGTGTCACCTTTAATCCATAGTTGCTGCATTAATATATAAGAATCAATTCTCTTATGCTTAACCATGATAAGAAATCATCCTATAAGAATCAATTCTCTTGTGCTTTATAGATGATTTGATGGAATATATCATCTTGATCATCATGTTAGCCTCTCTAGCAGCAATATGAAGCATCAGCATCCTGGCATGTCTATGAACACCCTGAGTCAGAGAAAGACCCTATAGGCTTCTGTCCAAATGATGTTTATTCACATATTCCCCAACAATAATAATGATAATGAAATGAATAATAAAATAAATTGAAACGGTCACTAATAAAGAAGCCGTAGCGGCTTAAAATGAATGATAAAATTCATTGATTCTCAAGCATGGGAGTTGCCATAGAAAAAGTTAGCTTACTCATGCACCACACAATTAGCTGTCCTGATGATGATTTGATAAAATTAGACAGCCTTAATAATTAATATATATTCACTACATATGAAAAATAAAAATAAAAAGTCTACGCGATGAATAAGGTAGACAAAAGTAAATACATCCCCTTTTTGAGAAGACTGCAAGGTGTCAGTTGCATATACATGATTAGATAGATTTGTGAACAAATTAGTCCGTGCTACCAGTACCTTGACAAGAAGAAACTTGATGGAGGGCGGAAGCAAACAAAGAATATTTCTTTCAGTCTGTTATTTTTGGTAAGTCTAGATTGACTTTTCACTTTTTCTTGTTCCCTCTCCACTAATTTTTGTATTCTGTTAGGGCCTGTTTGGGAGCATCACAATGCTTCTACGGTAATGCATCTCCATGGAAATCTGGTATTTCGAGAGTTTGGGAGTTGGCGGAAATGTCCCATTTCCGCTAAAATCGGCTTCTGCTTCACATATCAATTCCCAAAATACCACTGATGAGATTTCCACCAAAATATTGCAACAGAAGAGGCCCAGGATCAAATACACTAGTTTTGAAGGAAAGTTTCATTGCCGCATATCCGAATCCCGCTTAGAATGTAACCACCAGATGCACTCATCTGCATGAATGGATGCGTTCTGGATGGAAGAACCTGCAAAATCAATAAAAAGGAAAGCAAAAGTTTTAATCCAGGTAGAAAATTTCGAAGGTTCTAATGCTCAAGAATACATAAGATATTGAACCGAAACAGATACCAGTTCTGGTAATGTTGCGGTCTCGACATAATTTTCCCAAACAAGTGGTTTCAGAGGAGCATATTAATCATTAATAGTATTGCTATCTGACACAATAACCACGAAACAAGCTGAAACTCTCTATTTTCATAATTTTGCTAGAGGTAGTCTCCTACAATACCATGATACTGCATGTGATACAACATCTAATTACCATATGTAGGCTCCATTTTGGATTGGTACGTTGAACTGTGCAACTTGTCGTTGGACCGGTCAGTTCACAAGATTGTTTATAGAGCTTCATGAACAATTTGGGAGTGTTTCTATGGCTAGCTTAGAAACTTCCTTTAGAACTACAGTGAGATTTTTTTTTTCCTGGGGTGATATTATAAGTAGTTGACTAGCTTATCATGCATAACTCAATTTCAGATCTAGAATACAAGGATTTTCATTTTGCAGGTTCTTTTGTGTACTTCTGGCTTTTCTTCCTGTGTCAACTTGGATTCTCTGCCAACCCAAAATCAATGAACCATACATCATCATCATCATCATCATCATCATCCATGTCCCAGGAATCTAGGGTCGGCTGACCTACATTTACTTGGGTTACCAAATACAGAGCAGACTCTGCAGCAGGACGATATGAATCGTGAAAGGCCCTAACATCAGACACAATCGTATTCTCCGAAATGACATGAAGAGAACCCAGCTTGACATGCATTTATGGGTATCGATTTAAACAAGACAGGTTTCTATGTATTTAAATTCTGCATGTGTTCAGGAAACATGCAGATTTTTAACCAGATGTGCTAGCTAGTTTTACAATCACCTGTATGAAGCAGTAAAAGTAAATGAATCTCTAAGAAGAGACAAGTATAACTGAAAGTAGTGCAATAGGAAAGCTTCAAATCTGTGAAAGATTGTATAAGAATTTGGTACAACCTGATATTCACGTAGCCATGGTTCAGAAATTTGTAAACCAATTGCCATTTTCGCAGTCTGTAACTTATGCATGCATGTTGCAAGAGGCTGCATAGTTTGAATGGAAGAGTTCAGAGACTAATCCCATCACTTTCCAAACAATCATGAAACAAGGCAATAGAGGAAAAGAAACCAATTTACTAAACCCAGAGAGAAATAAAGCTGCAGTGAACACACAAGATGGTAGAGGTCTAAATAACAGGCATTTGGACTGACACAAAAATAAATAAATACATTAAATTAAAAGTCTGCCCAAACTGGAAGTAACAACTTTGGTCCTGTTCAGTAAGATGCCTAAAACTGAGATCTCATTTTACTTAACATGCAATACATGATTAATGTTAACAAGAACTCATTCTATTTAGAGATCAAGAAATCGAATACATAATTACTATTAGCTAAAATGAGATGAAATCACTTTTAGGTGTCTACCAAACAGAGTAAGAAGATGGGAAAATAATGAAAATTTTCCATAAACAAGAACTCAAGGTTGTTTAAAAGAAAAGTTTTGTAGCCAACATTTTTAGGCCAGTAGCAGAAAATCATGCCAGGCCTACCGTTATCCATATATTAGGGAGTCCAAGTCACTAATTGGGCCTTTCCTAGTATATGATAAATATTCATGCATTTCCTATCCATTGAGTGGATGGTTACAAGCATCTGATCACAGTAATATTTAGGAGGAGCCAGTAATCAATGGTTGGAATCACACCAAGTCTATACACAATATATATATATATATATATATATATATATATATATATATATATATATATATATATATATATATATATATATATATATATATATATATATATAATATATATATATATATATATATCATCAAAAGTTTAGTAAACTATCCATTGAAGAAGACCATGAAGGAGAAACCAGCAGCAATCAAGACTACCCCCCATCAAATAAATGTAAGAGATCTAACCATCAAGAAAAAGAGAGAGAGAGAGAGAGAGAGAGAGAGGAGAGAGAGAGAGAGAGAGAGAGAGAGAGAGCCATCAGACACCAGTGTTCATCCCCGTAGAGCAAACATAGTTGTTGTACGGTCCGCATCATGGTTAGCCATTTTCAACAGAAAACAGCTACATCATTTGGCAATCTTTTATTTCATAAAATAAAAAGAAAAAGGACACAAATAACAACCAAAAAAGTCAAAAAAAATTACACAACCAAAATAGAAAGGGAATTAGAAATCCAAAAACCCTAACTCTCGGAACAAAAGAGAGAGAGATGAAGAATGGCTCAGATAGAAATGGGTATGTCATATATCAGCACTGAAAACATCAGAGTGGTGCATGACTTCCATTTCCTCATCACAGGCATCCTTCACCTGCATTTCCTTTAACCGAAAAATCTACGCGCACTAATTAAAACGAGAGAGATGATGAAAACCCTAACCTTCTTAGGAACCAGAAGGAGAGCGAGGGAGAGCTTGAGGGAGAGCGAGCGGAGAGGGAGACGGAGAGGCAGAGAGAGAGAGGGGGAGGGAGAGCGAGCGGAGAGGGAGAGGGAGAGGGAGGGAGGGAGAGGGAGAGGGAAAGGGAGAGGCAGAGAGGGAGCGAGAGGGAGAGGGAGAGGGAGAGGGAGAGGCAGAGAGGGAGCGAGAGGGAGAGGGAGAGGGAGAGGACGGCGCCGTTTGAGATGATTTAGGGCTTTTTATTTTCTTTCGTTTCTTGCCCGCGGCCGTTTAAATGGGCAGCCGGCAAAGGCTAGCCCCATCGGTCGGCTAAAACCCTTTTTCTTGTAGTGCAAACATCATGGTGGGCCCCACTTAGCTACCAAAGTTGAAGGTGACAAGCAATCCACTTCCCAATAGAAGAGTGCAAGTCGTGAGTTGATCTAGATCTAGAATGGCAAATTTTGGATGATTGGGGTTCATCATCGACGCTGGTGAAATTAGGAACGGTTTGGATCTAAGGCCCTGACGTACGTGGAGTATGGTACTATGTTATAGTTGTTGGGACTACATTTTGAAATTTTTCATCATATATACTTTATTGACAATATGAGGAATACATAAAAGAGACCAACCGATAAGTAGGGGATCTCTATCCATATAATTGCACATATATGCAACTTATACATGCGTACTTGAACGCACCACATTACGGTGGACCTAGGCGAATACCTTTCACTACATATTAATAGCTTGTATCCACAGGTGAACATGAGTAGTTGAAAACGCTTACTGACTTGTAGTATATGAATCATATCTCCCTTAGCACAATACGACACTATTTTACCTGAAATGTTAACAAAAAGTCAAATATGAAAAGGGAGCCACAACTTACACCCACTTTAGTAATTTGCATACACCAGTTACCCATTCTGAGAATTGAATGGGGTTACCACAAGTGGATTGGATGCTACAATGTATCAACCCAAAAGAACTGCAATATGGTAGAGCCATCTCTCCACATAACACGTGGCAGGTTAATGCACCTATTACGTCACTGGCACCGGGATGGATAGCTTAGATTGAATAACAAAACATTTTCTACAGTTCATCTCACTTCATATTTGATAGTTTTAACTATTTCATTTTTGGACACTATAATGGCCAAGATTTGAGTGTTTTTTTAGATAAACCATCCATGCTGACCCTGAATCTAGGTGGACCCAATTCGCACATCAGCCTGGCACATGTAATGCAGAGAGATGGCTCCACTATATGTTGGAAAATTTACAGAATTTTTTTTTTTTTGTAAAATATGGAATTCGAAAAATGCAAATTAATCTGAAATAGGGACAGGCTGAAGCACGTTTGGAACGCTGTCCTTAAAGCGTTATTTGCCTAAGTGAATTGAGTATGCTGAAAAGGTTATAGGCAAACCGCTTTTAGGATACGACGAGCCCGGTGTGGGTCTGCGTTCAGCAAACACGAAGGCCCACCAATGGAACTCTGTTACACAGTTTGACAGAAATACATAAAAAAGGAAAAATCCCAAAATAAAAAGAGAGAAGAAGAATTTTTAGAACTTAAACCACTGCACTGGTTTGTTTTTACTGATCTTCAGCAGTTGCTGGTTCAGATGAACGTTCTAGACCACACCTCTGGTCTAATTTTCAAGCAATGGTTCAGACGATCCTTGCTATACTGCTGGAATCACTGTTGTATATGAGAAGAGTGACTTAATCTTAGTTCGTATGGGTCTGCTGGAGTGGGTTGAGAGATGGTTTGGAAACCCATCTAGACCCTCCTTTTATAGGCTATGGTGGCTGGGGGTTATGGTCCAGGGAAATAAATCCCATGACCGTTTTCTAGCCGTTGGAGAAAACTAGCTGTTTTATGGCCATTTTTTTACTGTTGTGCATGAGCTATTAAGCTGCTGCATGTTGACTGTTGTGAGATGGCAGCTAGCCGTTTTCTAGCTGTTGGGCTAGCCATGCAGCAGTTACAGTTGGACCCTGCACTAATGGCACAACTGTTACAAATCTGCTGCAACATCTCTTTTTTCAGCTCTCTATATATACTGGAGGACCTCTCTCTCAGTCCTCTAGTCTCCTTTCTAACCAGCCACTCACCTTAGCCACCTAGTCACACTGCGACTCGCACATGTCTCACTCCGGTTAGCGAAGGGAGCAACACGATGTGCACGTACGAAGTGCAAAGTGCGTCACTAGCGCCTCTACAACCACACTACCTCACATGCCCACGCCCTCACACCGAGCCCGTGCCCGTGCCCGTGCCCGAGCCCGAGCCCGAGCCCGAGTGCGCGCTGGTGTTCCAGTGCTACGCATGGAACACGCAAGATTCATTCTCCTTTGGACCATGTGGGTAAGTATTATAATACTTCACTACTCTCATATAAACTACTTTTTCTTCTCCTCTTTTTCCAATGTGGGACTATTCCCAAAACCCACCAAAAAAGTATTTTTTCAAACTTTTTTATAATATATATATATATATTATATTATATTTTATTAAAACATATTTTAAAATCGATATTTTTTTGCAAGAATCCTCCACTGATTTTTAAAAATATATTTTTCTCGATTAAACATTTCTGCCAGAATAATCAGCTTATATGCATAAAGAAAGATATCTTTCGATTTTATTCTTTTCTTAGTTTAAGTATCTCAAAACTCTGTCGAAATGACTGGTAGTCGTAGCGTTAAACCAATTATTCCTAGATAACAGAGTCAGAGAAACCACACATATTCGTTATGTATTTGTTAGAGTTCTCACAATCTTGCTCAGTACAATTAATGGTCATGTGCTTATCCTAATTCGTGAACGATCCCGAGAGAAAACTGACAACTCTCATGAGAGACGACACCATCTCTACATTAATATAGGTGAAATCCTTCCAGTGTCTTCGTTACTATAAGACACTTGTCTTTTAGACTGGAATTCATTAAGAGTTCTAAGACTCAACCCTCTTGTAATGCTCAGCACTTTATTTATTATGGATGAGGTTTTATAATTTAGTACTGAAAACTTTTCACATATCAGTGACTTGTTTTTACCCATTAAACCCAAAATTAGAGATGTTCTGACTTTAGGTTGGGTTACAATCATTGGTGGAACTTTGATTGAAGAGTTTCAACCCCATCCCTCTAGATGTAACATTTACTACCTCTCTTGGTAGAGGTTTAGTGAAAGGGTCTATCAGATTATTGCTTAATTTCACATAGAAAATAGCAATGATTCCATCTCGAATCAATTGTCTGACATAATCATGTCGAAGACTGATATGTTAGACTTACCATTATATGTGCCGCTATAGGCTCTAGCTAATGTGGCTTCACTATCACAATGTAGTGACATAGCCGATATAGGCTTTCCACATAAAAGGATTTCTAATAGAAGATCCCTTAGCCACTCAGCCTCTTTGCCTGTTGCAGTCAAGGCTATGAATTAAGACTCCATAGTCGAGTGCATTATGCAAATCTGTTTCTTGAATCCCTAAGATACAACTGCACCTCCTAGGGTGAATACCCACCCTGTAGTAGATTTGTTGTCCCCTGCATTCGATATCCAGCTCGCATCGGTATATCCTTCCAATACGGCAGGAAATTCTGAATAAAATAGTCTTAAATCTTTGGTTGCTTTTAAGTAACCAAGGACTCTACTGATTGCATTCCAGTGTTCATTACTGGGGTTACTAGTAAACCTACTAAGTTTACTCACAACATATGCGATATTAGGTCTAATGCATTGCATATCATACATAAGAATCCCTATCGCACTCGCATATTCCAATTGTGCAACTGTTCTTCCGTTATTCTCTTTTAGCTTGATACTTGGATCAAATGGGGTCTTTGCTTCTTTTATATTTAGATGGTTAAACTTGTATAGT
The DNA here is from genome assembly GCA_021015155.1 of Magnolia officinalis. Classification (NCBI taxonomy): domain Eukaryota; kingdom Viridiplantae; phylum Streptophyta; class Magnoliopsida; order Magnoliales; family Magnoliaceae; genus Magnolia; species Magnolia officinalis. The sequence continues at coordinate 69,672,249 of JAJHSJ010000008.1, read as the reverse complement.
ATCTTCTCAATATAATGATATTGACACAAAACATAACCCCCACAATGTTTTTTTAACTTTGATACCTATGATGGTATCAACTTATCCAAGATCCTTCATTTTGAATACGGAAGACAAAAACTTCTTTGTTTCAGTCACGCCTTCCATTTTATTACTTATTATTAACACGTCATCAACATACAGACAAATAATAACAATATAACTACCATCTACTTTAGAATATATGCATTTGTCAGCTACATTATGCATGAAACCATGAGATAGTATTTTGGAATCAAACTTCTCATGTCATTGTTTTGGTGCTTGTTTTAATCCATAAAAAGATTTGACTAATCTATATACTTTGTTTTCATTTGCTAGTAGAACGAATCCTTTAGGTTCTTCCATGTATACCTCCTCATTGAGGTCACCATTCAGGAATGCGGTCTTTACATTCATTTGGTGGATGTGAAGACGATGAATGGAAGCTAGCGCAAATAATATCCTAATGAATGTTATCCTAGCTACAGGAGATTATGTGTCATAGTAATATATCCCTTCTTTTTTAAAAAAAAAACCCTTAGCTACTAGTCGAGCTTTAAAGGTTGGATAGTCCCATCAGTGTGATATTTCTTCCTAAATACCCACTTACAACCTATGGGTCTAGAACCTGGAGGTAAGTTAACTAGTTCCCATGTTTGATTTGACATTATGGATTCCATTTCATCGTTTATAGCTTCTTTCCAAAAAGTTGAGTCTCTAGAGGATACAACCTCTTTATATGTTTTAGGATAATCTTCTATAGTCATCACTATAGGTATTTTTCTTATAATATTTTCTCTATCTCCTTCTACAAGATAGAAAATGACGGGTTGTGAGTATATGTAGTCATCTCCTAGACTCTTCTCTATTCTTGTCCTTTGACTCTTACGAGGTTCAACGGGAGTTTCCATTATTTGTGGAGCTGTGCTATCTGGTTCTCTATCAGGAGTTTGGACTTCATTATCCTTTGACTTCAAGGATAATGAGTTCTCAAAGAACTCAACGTCTCTTGATTCTATTATTGTATTAGACTCTATATCTAGAAGTCTATAAGCTTTCACTACCAAAAAATCGAGCAAAGGATACAGACTATTGCGGATTTTTGCTACGGATTTAAACCGTAGCTATATTACTACGGTTTTAGTCCGTAGCTGAAAACTAGAGCTACTTGATCCTATATGGGTACCTGTACAGCCCAGTTTATCTAAGCCGTCCATCAATTTTGAAACACCTCATTACTGACATTAGCCTAAAAAATGAGGCAGATCGAAGGCTCCAGTGGACCACATCGTAGGAAACAGTGTAGATTAAGTGCCTGTCGTTGATCTGTGGTGTGGTCCACTTGGGCTTTTGATCTGCCTTATTTTTGGTAATATGCCCTAAAAATAACTCGTAAAATGAATGGATGGCGTGGATAAACCACATACATCATGATGGGCCACATGGAGCGTCTGCTAGCACCGTCCGTCTCCAACTTCATCTCGCGCACAAAAGAGAGATGCTCGCACCCAAAAAAAAAACAGCCCCCCACGCCCAAATCAAAGAAACCCTAACCTTCGAATGCCCTCTCTCTCACGCCTCTTCCTCCCTCTCAATTTCTTTCTCACGCCCTTTCCTCCATCTCAATCTCTCTCAGCCTCTTCCTACCTCTCAATCTCTCTCCCGCCTCTCCCTTTCTCTCCAATCCCAGTAACAACCCTTGCTTCCTATTGCGTCCATCTATCTTCGATTTTTTTTTCTTTGATTTTTTCTTTTTCTCCTCTCATTTCAGGTTTTTTGATGCGCTAATTGATTTCTTTTTCTCTCCTCATTTCAGGTTTTCTGATGCGCTAATTGATTTCTTTTTCTCTTCTCATTTCAGGTTTTCTGGTGCCTTATCAACGACCCTATTTTTGTGCATAGAGAAGCAGAGGCAAGCATTACGCTTCTCCAATTTCAACAACCTCTGATCATATCCCATGGGATTTCTATGTATTTTTCTAGAAAGAGCCTTGAAATTTTCACAAGGTATCAGATTTTATTGATTCCGATTACTATTTCTCTTCATTTCTTCAATCTTAGATCCATTTTGTGATATTTCTCTTCAGATCTGCGTATGTGATTTGATTAGTTGTTGGTATTTCATTCATTTTCGTTTCTTTTTTTTTTCCTTAAATTTTGTTGAGCGGTTAGCTTTGGATTCTCAATTGAATAAACTTCCCTGGATCTGTTCATTTGATTGGGTTTTCCCTTCTGATTCTTCTGATATTTTTTTTTTCAGATTTTTATTCTCCTTTTATGAATGTGTGTTTTGTTAGATTTGGAGAGATGGGTGTCTCTGGATTTATTTATTTATTTATTATTATTTTAGATTTTAGGGAATTGATGCTTTCCATTAACATGAGGGCCATTTCTTAACTTAGAAAGCTATAACATTTTGTTGTCATGTCGTTCATATATTGCATGTCTTTGTTTCTCTGAACATATGTATGTAATGCAACTGGTCATAAATCGACCTTCAGTTAAGTCTGTGCAGCAAGTGATAGATGAAGATGGCTCTGTCAAAGACTCTGTGGTGTGTTCTCTACCAGAGTATAGAACTGAATTGCAATCCATTTGGTTCCAGGTTGTTGCAGCTTCATCTTCCCATGAATCAATACATTTTTTTCTTTTTCTATTTTAGGTTCTGCTTATTCAAAGTAAGTTCTTTCAACAGGTACTGTATCAATTTTAAAAAATCTTACTCCACAACATGTTTTCTTCTTCTTTTGTTGGTCCTTATAAAATTTGAAGATCTCGTTGAACTTTAATCAAGCTTTTAGGTGTCTAGTAGAAAATGAATTACCATCTTTAAATTGAGTTGACTCAGCAAGTTCTCCAAGTAAACATTTTTAAATACCACCCATGTATTTAAGTTTTATGGTGCTTAATTCAAATAAGTTTTATGAAGTGCCATCACCTTCTCACATGTGCCAAACATGCAAGGTGATTGGCATTGTTGATCAACCGGGTCACTACATGATGGATTTTAAGCCAAAAGTCGGTGGTTGTACATCATTCATTATATAAGTTGCAGCTCCTTTCTCATTGATATGTTTCAGAGCTAAGAAATAACCTTATATAGATCATTAAGAAGTTGTTAAGATGAAATATGTAGTAGTTATGCCTATCCAAACTACAGAAATGGATTGATTTGTCCAAAGAGGTAACCATTTCCAAGTATTTACTCGTAAGTCAATCAATTTAAAGAGCTTTCTTTAGTTGCAGAGAATGCTATTTGGCTTCCTCGTGTAGATGAGTGAGTAAACAAGGCGGTTATGGTAGTGAATCGGGCTGCCACTGCTGCTAGAGTTGCTGCAATCAACTTTTGCTTGACTTCTATTTGGTGTGGGTTGCATGATGAGTGAAATCAGGTGTCCTTCATGAGTGGAACACATTCCATTTTTAAGTGCTACCTGCAGTCTATGGTGTGGGTCGCATGATGGTTCGGGTCTTTCCAGGCCTAGATCTTCAACACCTAGACCAAAAATACAATCAGCTGGAGTGATTTCTAAATATTACATGTAATTAGAAATATTAATGCTTAATTCTCAACAATCAGTTTGCAGTTTGGAGCCCATGGAATCAATCTTGTGGTCTTCAATTTCATTGGTGTTTACTAGTTTAATTAGTCTTTAGGTGAGAATGAGTCATGATATCTTTAAATGTTTTTGCTGCAGAGGCTACTGATTTTATTCTTCCCATTTATGCTAGTTCACTGGTCTTTTTGTTTAACCATTTCTTGGAACGTGGAACTATTTTTGTCATGTGAAAGTTGAAGTATTAATCTGATTAACATTGATTTTGGGATGCTCCAGATATGGAGAATCTTTCTCTGTTTCAGTGGAAGTTCTTGATTCCAGTTTCTACCTTCCAATAGGAAAAGCTAAGGTATGAATTTTTGGAGTGCTAAGTACATGTTTTGTCTTCTATCAGTATTTACTTATGATGTAGTGCATCTTGATTTTCCAAAATCAATTGAACTCCATTGCTTAGCACTTACTATCCTTTCTTTGAATTCTTGAGGATGTAATGAGACTTGAAAATCTCAAGCGTTTACAATCCAACAACTGCTTTACATTCCATCACATGTGCCTAGATAGAAAACAACTGCAAGATCCAAACTGTCCATCAGTTGGGCCCTGTTCCTAGTTAAATCTAGCAGTCGAATATCCATCAGATGGGGCAAAGTCTAGAAAACAAATGGACAGCTAAAACATGCTTGGTCAGCCATCAATTTGTCCCATATGTAGTGGCCTACACAATCATTGTAACACCCCGTACCTTCCAGTACTCGGGTGTTACTATTATAATCTAGATTAGCGTATTTATATGAAGATACAAGTAACATACACTGTTCACCATCATTTGATAAAGTCACAACCCATTACTTAGTGTCAATAGTCAGAATGCCAATATCTCACATCCCGCCATTGATTTAAACAAATTGATAACTAAACGTTAAAAAAAAAAAAAAAAAAAAAAAAAAAAAAAAAAAAAAAAACCCATGTATTTTGGCCCACTTACAAGCCCGAATGATTTAATCCTTACAGCCAAATACTTATAGGAGACTGAATGAAAGAGTAAACGACCTTAATCGGGCTATGACCCACGTGAATAATTTAGAAATATACATATAATTGTGTGTGTGTGTGTGTGTGTGTGTGTGTGTGTGTGTGTGTGTGTGTGTGTGTGTATACACAAATAAATAATCTCTCCTTGAAAAGCATACAAAACATCTCCAAAAGAGAGAACCATGAGAAGTTAATATGAATAATTGACAATTGAAAATATAATAATAATAATAATAGTAACAATAATAATAATAATAATAATAATAATAATAATAGGTGTTAAAATCATTCTAAAAGTAGCATTTAGTGTCTTAAATTTATAGAACTGGTGTCCCAGTCATCTAAATAAATTCTTGGACCTTTTGAACCATTGACGTTCAGTTTCGAGCCGATCCAACCATGAGATTAGCAGGAATCCACAAATGTAACCCAAATCAAATGGTGGGCCCTACCTGGGCCTCGGCCCTGCCCCAAATTGGGCCGGGACCCTTATGACCAGTCCCCAAGACAGTTGAATGGGGTGGATCAGGCACCAGAATCGTGATGAACCCCCAAAGCTAGGTGCATGTACACCCCAAACACTAGTACACGATGAGTGCTGGACGGCCACCTGTGGTCAAACAGTGATTGACTGAACTCAAATATAAAATTCTCAAAACCATTCCCGCCAGCACCTTATTTGAAAACATTGGCTTTGAGTTTTAAAGTGGGCCACCATAGTCACTTTCTGGACGATCTAAACCGTCCATTTTAATCACGTGAGTCCACTGAACAAAATGGTATAAGATCTTAGACCTATGCATTAAAACCGTGAAGATCAGTCCCAACCGTTCAAGCCCTCCAAGTGTTGTTAACATTCATTGCGAGACTTGCGTTGCACACTAGCGTGCCGATTTCAGCCGCCTGGTCGCTAGCACGCGAGCTGCCGAGGTCTCCTCGTCATCATTGCTTTGTCAGGCACCACCCTAGCCATCCGATGATATCATGTGGACTCATCTCGACCGTCCTACACTCCCAACCATTGAGTGTGGAAGGCTTTTGCCTACCGTCAGCCTCTCCTCTCTCTGCCTATATAAGGAGAAGCTCAGCTCTCTTAGACCACACACACAAGAAGAGAGGTGAGAAAGGAAGGGAATGGAGTGAAATAGAGGGTCGTGAGCATCTCTGTCCGGCTAGGTAACACCGCACCATTTCCTTCTTCTTCTTCTTCATTTTTCTTTTGCTAAAAAATAAATAAATAAAAATAAATCAGCTTCTGCTGAGGCCAAATACGGCCTTTAGTCGAGCTCTGCTTGAGGCCAAAACATGGCCTGAGGGCATACCTCACTTAAGATAAAACGGTGGCTTGCAAATGACCTCAGCATAAGGCTGAGAATCAGCCCAAGCTCGGCCTACGAACGGCCCTGTTTGAGCTGCATCACGCCCCTGGGATCGGACTGAAAACGGTCCGGAAACGGGATGAAAAACGTCCTGTTTCGGCCATTTTTTTTGTCCGCAAGTAATGGCTGCCACCATACCTCCGTTGTGCCCTGAGATGGGTTGGAAAACATTATAGGAGAGTGCTGTATTTGAGCCGAAATAGGGGCTGGAAGCAGCTGCAAAAACATGCACTACAGGAGGAGCCTGTGCATACCACAGTTAAGGAAGAAGCAGATTTGGGCCTCACCAAATGCAGGTGGGCCCTGCACAAATGCAGGTGGGCCTCACCCAAAACTAATTAACCGCCCCAAGTTTGGGCTCTGCATGTGTGTAGGTGGACCTCACCCTGCGTCAGCAGGTGGGCCCCACTCTACAGGAACTGTGGGTCATGTATGTGGACCCCACTTTGATGGTAAAACTCGACCAGGGCCATCCGTCTATTTCCTCCGGGCCCTGTACACCAAGGAGAGAGAAAAAGATAAGGAATGCACCTATGACGTGGTGCGGAACTTGTTCACACAGGCTACCCACGAACGTTTGAAAACTCATCATATCTGATGATTATCAAAAATCTGAACGGTCCACTTGATGTAGAACCTCATAAAATCCCCTGGTGCCAAATTTTACTTTGAACCAAAACCTTGGTGGGCCATAAAGATGCAAATAGTTTCTTCCCTTGATTTGAAAATTTCTTTACTATGGCCCACTAAAGTCTTAGATCAGGGTGGAAATTCACCACCTAATATTTCATAGGATTCCACATCTTATGGACCGTTCGGATTCGACATCCATGGCACGTGTGGAAAGGTGTACACGTGCATAGGTGCTTAGGAAAGCAAGCCTCATGTTAACGTTGCATGCATGTGGATAAAATGTTATATGCAACCATGCATGACTGGAGTACCTCCAGTACGTGTATGAGGTATTACATGTGGGCCCCACATCCACGTGGGATGGGCTCCACTAGCAGGTATATCCCATGCATTTCAAAAACACATGGACCCACTCAAATCATCTTGACCGTCCATCCATATTTCAAAAACACATGGACCCACTCAAATCATCTTGACCGTCCATCCATATTTCAAAAGCACATGGATCCCACTCAAATCACCCTGACCGTCCATCCACTTCAAAAACACATGGCCTCACTCATATCACCCTGACCGTCCATCCCTTCATGAGAGTCCAGTGATGGATGTTTGAATACTTATATCTATAGATATAATATAATATATAAAAAGGAAAAAGTATCTGTATATATGCACATATGTACACCTGTGCATGCAGGCAAACCTTAATTTATATCATATACCTTTAACATATGGGATCATCAAACGTGAGGCACATATTGACCGTTCATCATGATCTCCAACACTGGGCCTTTTATAACATATGCTTGCGGTGAGTCCATGTGGACCCACGCTGATATCACGCTCAAAAAGAAATATCAAATGCATGTGTTATACATGCTATCTAAACATCAGATGAACGTGATATATGTAATATTTAAATAGTCAGATACATGAAATAATACTTTAATATATCTTACGTGCATAAGATGTTAATATAATATTTACATATGCTAGACACGTGTGGGTGGCCCTGTGTGGAACCCACATTAATAAAGTCCCACCTGCACCGTCCAAAACAAATCTGACAACGGGTGCCCACCACAAGTTCTGCTGCAATCCAAGCCTCCCACCTATTAAATCAGCAAATGGGCCCCCACCTCGGATGTATTTAGGACTGATCCAGTCCATTTGAGCGTGGGAACTCTTCAAATGCGGGGCCACCATGATAAGTTTATCCAGATCCAAGCCGTCCCACTTGTTGTGAACTGTTGGAGATCCCCATTTCAGCACTAGAAATCTTGATGTCAATGCAGGGTGACTAACCTGGCATGTGTGTACCAACATAGGTGGTGTTAGTACCATTTGAACCATTAGACGCTCCCCACGTTGTTCACATATGGACTCCACCGTATACGAGGTTCATCCAAACTGTCCATCTGTGCGGTAAATTCCACCTCATGATGTGTTACACCATCCATGGAACCGTACTATGATACATCTGTTAATCCAAGCCGTGGAAATACCTGACAAACGTAAACTGTAATTTTTAGGAAATTACCTGAGTAACCCGAGACCACAAGGAGGCTCAGACCAAGTTCAAGAACACTATCATACAGGTGATGACTTTCCCCTTGGGCTTTCCATTTCTTAATTAGCTAAACTTAGTTTGCACTAGATTACCATTATTGTATACTTGTTTCCACTATATGCAAGGCTCACATGCTAGTTAATCCTTGATCACTATTCACATGACTTGGTAATTTATCTCCATAAGTTGTTAACTCCTGATGCTTATTTACATGCTTTACTCGAAGTCATATATTGTCACATGTTAACATGATTTGCTTCTGTACACAACCTTTTGATGCTACACATAGAGGATTCCATGATCGTATACAAGCCACACTTGGGATTGTAATTAGACAAATCGTGTGGGAAATAGGGACCTTGAACTGGTGTCACTTGATTAAGGCACCCTATTAAAACATCCCGAGGTGGAGGACCTCATGAGCCGGGGATGGTGGTAATGGGGCACTATGCCCGAGCTGTCGGCCTACGCTGAGCCATGTGCTCCCCGTAGTGACCGTGAGCTCATTTAAATTGGCTGGTTGTAATTGGACTAATAACGGGTTGGCTAATCATGCATGCATAGCACAAACCAGCATCTATTACTGTTGTACGTGACATACGGATTCGCCTGACTGGATGTTTTGCCCAGGGCACAAACCATCATCTATTGTCATCGTACGTATTGCCTGTCTGGATGTTTTACCCGAGGCATAGACCGTCTGGATGTTTTACCCGGGTCGACGATTGCATGGGTGACGACCCCAATGTCTGTCTGGATGTTTTACCCGGGACAAATATAGGCCGTCTGGATGTTTTACCCGGGCCGACGATCGCATTCACGCATCCATGCATCTAATAAGATTGCATATTGTTTGTTTTGGGTTACTGCTTGTTTCTCCTTTAACTATGTTTGCTAAGGCAGATGTGTGTAATCTTGAGGGGAATTCACACTGAGCTGGCCACTCATCCATCAAATATACAACCGTACAGGTAGTACAGGTGGCTTCAGTGATATACATGTTCAGACTTGATGAGGAGCAGGGTACGATCGCCAGGGATGCATGACTGTATTTGCCTGGAGGAGCTGCGTGGTCTTGCGGCTTATATTTATATGCTTTCTTCTATTCTTCATGTATTAAATTCTTATAAATCTTGTACTTAATAAATTCTGAGACATTGGTTTGTATAAGTCATTATGGGCATCTTCTTGTATATTTGAATGAAAATGAAATTTTCCTTTTACGTCAATTTGTCTACACTACGCTCATTTGCTTACTCTGATAGTTGAAAAAAAAATGTATGTACACTTGGATTTGACCATCCTTTAAGGTTAACACTCGGATTTTTGGGAAACGAGTCATATACTCGGGTCCTGAAAAGTCGAGGCGTTACAATCATACAGATGGGCCATAGCCCAAAAATCAGGGAATCGACTATGTTAGTCATCTGATCATCAGGTGGGCTGTTGTGTGTGCAACTGCTATTTGGATCCTCAGCCATCCAGTTTTCAACAGTCTATATTGCTGGATATGTATCATTTTGAACAACCTAATTTTTTTGGAATCATGCAAATTCACTAGAAGGTTGGTGTGATTAGTGGCTTGGATCCTGCATGCGTTTGGGTGCTTGTTTTGCAGTTGCAGCTTGCAAGTAGCATTCCACAAATTCCATACATTGTTATTTTGAAAATCTTGCAATAATATCACAAAGAATACACTTAAACGATATTATCGCGAGAATGTGAAAATCTCAGCATAATTTTAAATATTGCATTTTTTTCGCGATATTATCAATCAAGATGTAAAATCGAAAAATGGTAATAACCTAATGATTTTGTTATATCAATTCATGTAAAATCTCTTTGAAATTCGTGTGTGTGTGTGTGTGTGTGTGTGTGTGTGTGTGTGTGTGTCTGACCATCAATGTAGAGATTTAGCTTATGTGTGAGGTCTCTTTACCTTTATTTCCAGAAACCTTGGTTGAGGAGAAGTCCTGTGCTCAATGTTGGCTATTATGATTGGATCTGCTCATTTCTGGTTTTTCCTATGTAACAGGGTACTTCACTTCTTTAAATTTTACTGCGTTGATGCTTGTCCATTTCTGTGCACCCAACAATCCTGTATGCGGCTCATATAAAGATGTTTTTTTTTTTTTTTTTCCTTTCCTATCTCAGGCTAAAAGAAAAGAATGGCCGATTGAGAAGCTGAGGAAGTTTGCAGTCCCCAAAGCTCCAAAATATATTTTCCTATCATTTGTCTAATGGGACATGCACCAATACACTCTGCCAACACTCTTATGTAACCTGTCTTGCTGCAGCAGAAAAAAATGTCCAGTGGTGTAAAATTTTGATAACCCAATAAGAGTTAATTTTTTGTTCATGGATGGTTTAGTTTGAATGATTTGTAGTTGATTTATGCTTGTTTCAAATATAGGTCTTGTCCATCAGGTGGGCCTTGCAGTGAACATGTGAATTCAGGTTGGTTGTCATTAGCTGAAGGATAACTGGGTTTCTACTTGCCCATAATCTGTATCTGGGTAGCTAAAGCTAATGTGGTTGTCATTAGCTGAAGGATAACTGGGTTACTATCATGGTAGGCTTTTTCTGGTTTGAACTTGCTAGCTATTGTATCTTGTTTTTCATAGATTAATTTTAATGGGCATTCTTGTCTGCAGTGGACGACACTTGAAAGGCAAGCCCTCTGGCAATAGCAGAAGCTAAGCGTTATGCCCACATCTATAGTGGTTCTGATTCTGTGATATTTTTTATACTACACAAGGATCAAAGCATGGCCACGTCTATTTTTGTTTGAAGGGAACCAGTTGGACCTGGGGACTTGGTGGTTGCATCAATTCCCAACAGAAGGTAGGTGTTTCTGCTCTTGTTATCTATTGTTTTGTATTGTCTTTCCTTTTCAACCAACCCTCTCTTTTTCTATTGCAATCTCATCTTTCTGTTTTCTTCTAGTAACTCAGGTGATGTAAGTCTACTTCGTTTATTCATGGGTATTTGGTTCTTTCTCATGACTGAGATTGATAGGCCATTTGGGCATTTGTTATAATGTTGAATGAGTCTGGAGAATTTCTGTTAGCATTTGTCGCCTGTTGGTCGAATCCCGATCAAGGTAAACGAATCGATGTTTCAATTTTACTAAAATTGTATCTTGAATTCAAGCGATTTCCATGAACACAACATTTCTTATTGTTTAAAATTCTTTTGTTATTTGTTATCATCTTGTTGGTTTACGTTTAAAATCAATTCCGTTTTGTTAGAGTTGTTTGGAGATTTCACAATGATTCCTGTCACAAACATGTGTCATAGGCACGGTCATGTTAACAGTCCTCGTAACTGAAGAGCCAGGATCATGCACATGTGCCAATACTTGAGAAAAACTTTGATACTCTTGCAGAGGGTGATGGATGTTATGCACGCATTTATAACTTAGAAATTGCACGCAAGTGAAATTAAACCGTCCAAATTATGTTTTCTGGTTTAAATGTATCATGAACCAAAAATCTGTGCTAATTTGATTATTGACTGTCAGATTGGTTGGTACTCAATGGACAGTTAAAACTGAAAAATATCCAATGGTTCTATTTCAACAAAAAAGTGTCCACAAATCAGTTTTGGATCGTTCAAACACTTTAACTTTGGGCCTATGACTTAATGGCAGTAGGTTCCACAATCTAGACAGTTTAATTTGAGTTAATGTATGCCTCATGTACTGAGGGCTTGCATATTGGGTGTCATAAGCTGCTTGAGTATCATATAACTCCCTTTAATGCTTTTCACTACTACTTTTAAGGGCCTGTTGGAAGCACCATGAAAAGCAGATTGGTTCAGTTTGGCTTTATTTGACTTAAATGTATGCCACATGTACAATCTCTGAGTGCCTGCATATCAGACATCATAAGTTACTTGAGTATTATATAAATCTCCTCAATGCTTTTCATTACTACTTTAAAGGCCTGTTAGAACTTAGAAGCACCGTGAAAAACGGATTGGTTCTGTAACTTGAGTGGAACCTCTCTTCTTTGCATTTGGGTGGTGTGGAAAATGGAAAATTGCATTGCCTATTAAAAAAAAGTGAACTGTGTTATTTGGGATTTTGGTTTGTTCCTTTTTCACTTCAATTGGCAACTGGGATAAGAATGGGTTCACTTGATGTTGGATGGTGTGCATTCCACTCACTGCTTACTTCTTTTTTTTTTTTCAAAAAAGAAAGAAAGAAAGAAGCAGAATGGCCATTGGCCCAAATGATCATTTTGCTTGTTTCTTCTAATCAAGGAACCCAACTCACTTGCCATTTGGAACTATTTTGGTGAACTTTCTCCATTCAGCTCAATACAGATTGAGTTTCCAACCTTTCCAAAAAAAAAAAAAGAAAAAAAAAAAAAGAGTAAAAAAATGTAGAAGATTTTTTTTTTTGCCTTTTCTTTTACACTTTGGTTCTACCCAAGCTACGGTGCGTGTGGATTTCTGACACCCTTATTAACTCGTAGAAACTTGAAGCTTTTTCTCAATTTTTCTTTCAATGCAGGTGCCATTCTTCAATGATGATGAAGAAACACCAAGTACGCCGAAGACAGATGCTCTTATCATTCCTCGGGAGAATCCAAGGGCATTGGTTATTCGTCCCATGGACCAGTGACCCACAAGATCTGGTGCAGAAAAGCACTTCCCAACTGCAGTTCTCATCGCCAGGAGCCACTTCCCAAAGCTGTTCACTGATAAACCAGAGGTCATAAGAGAAACAATCAAGCCCGGGTATCTTCTGGCGGCCACAATTTTTCTCAACAGCCTTCAACCTGTTCTACATGGTAACTTTTCTGGCATGGCTCTAGAACTCATAGCAGAAACAGATCTCCAACAGATGGGATTAAGCATTTATGAAATGTATGATCTTCAGCCCTTGATATGTTCAATATACTTAAGGGTCCTATAATTCATCTGATGAAGCTTATATTTTCGTTTTTTTGTTTTTTATTTTTTTAATATTTCAGCTGATGAAGACTGAGATATTCAAATTCATTGAAAAAATGGTTTACATGATGCCATTCATGATAAGGTATGCTATGCTGATATCTGTTCAGGTAAAAAGTTCTATGAAGAAGTTATTCTTCTATAAATTTTCATACTAAACAAAAAACGAAAAAAGAAAAAGAAATGTTGATCAATTGTCTTCTACCAGGGCATGTACTACAATGGTAAGAGATGCCATTACTATAATTTCTTTTTTTTTTTTAAATAAAAAAAAATAGGTCTGTTTTTCTTTCATGATAGGCCACGTGATCAAGGGATGGGATCAAGGTACCAATAAAATGAAGAAGGGTGAGAATGCCATTAGAGTAAGTATTTGTTCTTAAGCGCGTTAGCTTTAAGCTCCATGCTTGTCTTTTTTGAGGTCCTTGATGCATGTTTGAATTCTTTTGTACCCTTCAGGTTTTGAATACCTAGAAAGAGTCTTATCATTAAGCTTTGTCTTTCTCGTCTTTTCTATGTTAATTTTTCATTACTTGTATTGGTCGTCTACAACATATCATTTGGTCTGCTTCCCTACAGAAGATCAGTTTCAACTGTATAATATTAGTTACAGTGGTAAAATCTGAATGGCAAGGACATGAATGTCAAGAGCACAACAAGTCTTTGCTTTTGGATATGTTCAAAATTATGGTATTAGCTAGAGGGATAGGATCCAAGGACTGCTGCATATAATCCTATCTTCATTTGCCTTTGCAAACATCGAATGCTCAAACATGCTCTCTAGTTGGGTGTGAACTACAGTTGACATTGGTATTCTGTGCTTATGTGATACCATGTGGTGGGTATGAGCTACAACAGAATGATCATATGCACTGCTCCTCGTGGCACCATCAAGGTCAACCAGAGGTACTTGTATCATGCATGCCAATGAGGAACACCCATATGAGGTCTGGGGCATTGGTTGAGTGGGTCATGAACATGTCGCATCTCATAAATCATGCCTTTTCAACCATTAAGTGGGTGAAACTCACAATGAAAAGATGGTCAATTGGAGAATTTTTTTTTTTGAAAAGCCAGTTGGAAAGAAAATCACCAATGGCCTAGATTAAATTTACAGAGGTGACCCACATGATTACTAGACCGGCCTAGATTGGGACCCACATGTTTTTTGTTTTTTAAGTTTCACATGTGCAGCTGTGGACCAATCAAGTACAACCTGTGCGTTACAGCTGTGGCCTGCAGTTTGGATTATGCAGACATGACAAATTTTCTCCTTTTTGTTTTGATTTTGGCAATAGAACTGTCTAGCAGGCATGTTCTAGTCCATTTTACTGCTAGCTGAAGTGACTTGGGAACACCTTATCTACTGTTTTAGCTTTATTCTCTTTTAACAGATTAATCAATGAAGGGAAATTGGTGGATGCTCTTATAATAGATAATAGGTTTTGCCATCCATCCAGTTTGAAGTAGTCAGATCACTGGATAACATTTGCTTTAATAGGCCATTAAATGGCCATCTGCATAATTCTCAGTTTATCCATCAATCACAATCTGGACAGTTTGAATTAATTTGATGCCATTTCATGGTGCCAACCTATCTACCATCATTTCTTCCAGGGTATTCGATTTTATCCACATTACAGAGTTCCCAGAAAAGGCACAAAATGGAGTCCCTTTGTTATGAAATCAGTAACTTTGCAATGAAATTCTACTGTAGAAATCTGACAACTTTACAGACAAGTGTGATCATATGCACAATCGAATCGCGCTACAACAGCTACTGCTCAAACATTGGCAGAACATTTCTCATTGATGCAAATGCAACGCAGATTAAGGCTTATGAGGTTCTCCTCAAGGCCCATGAGGCAGCGATAGGTGCATTGAAGGCTGGGAATAAGGTCAGTGTTGTTTACTAAGCAGCAGTCTTGGTGGTAGAGAGGGATGCTCCTAAATTTGCCTCTCATCTTACAAAGTCAGCAGGAACGGGAATTGGTCTCAAGTTCCGTGAGTAACGATTGAGTTTAAATGCCAGGAACGATCGGGTGTTGAAGCCTGGAATGGTTTTTAATGTATCTCTTGGGTTCTAGAACTTGCAATCAGAAACCAACAATCCAAAGACTAAGATGTTCTCGTTGTTGCTTGCAGACACCATTATTGTCAATGAAAAAGCTGCAGAAGTTGTGACTTCAATCAGCTCCAAGTTAGTTAAGGAACATGATATGCATAGCTATGCATAGCTATACATTTATATACCATTAGACTTGACCCAAAATCCCCAAAAACATCCTGATGCTTTTCCCATATACACGCCTAATGGAACATGCTATGCATAGCTAATATTTCTTCTTTAGAAGTTCACATTTGCTAGAACATTTCCCAAATTAGTTTATCAATAGATCTAATTAAAAGCTTGTGAAACTAATTAGAATGCCAATCAATCTCATTTCTTTACAGGGTTCTCATCATTGATAGATACTTTGCTACTGCACATGTTTCCTTTGTAGATATTGATTGATCTCTAACTGGTTTTGGGCCTAAACCCGAACCCATTATCAAATCCCAAAACTTATAACCTAAACCGAAACCAAAACCTATAACCTAAACCCGAACCCATTCTCAAATCCCAAAACTTATAACCTAAACCGAAACCAAAACCTATAACCCATTCTCAAATCCCAAAATTTAAGTCATTTGGTGTTTGTTAGCTACTCAGTTGACACAAATTCAGAACCAAGCCCAAACCATGCCAGTCACCCCATGCATGCATATAGGCTCAAAGCCTACAGTCAAACCCAATCCAAGCATGAACCCAACCGGCCCAAACTAGAGAACAATCCAGTCAGCCCAAATTCAATGAAGACCACTTGAATCAACCGTCCCAACTAACAAACAAAACAATATAACCTAAAGTTCCAAGGCATGTTTTGTATATGTCTTATCTTTGTGGATGGAGGAAATGGAGATACAACAGATGACCATTACCATCGTTACATGGTAAACATCTCCCTTCCTTTTCTATATGAGGATTTCTTCATCAATTAAACTCAAGATGTATTTTTCGATGTAGGAAGACATAGAGTTTAATGCATTCTCTTGGTATAAATGCTTACCGTTTCTCAATTACCTGGGCAAGAATATTACCTTGTGAGTAAGAAAATTTTCACTTCATACTAGTATTAGATTTTTTTAGAACATGTTATTAATTTTCTTAAACAATCACAGGTGGAAGAACCAGGGAAGTCAATCCCACTGGAATCATGTTCTATAAAAAGCTTATAGATGCTCTTATACTCAGAGGTATTGTTACTCAAAAGGCTTCACAATCATGCACATGGCAAAGTTTTTAACTATTTATTTTATCTTTGAAATGGTTATTTTTTCACTCAGATGTACTCAAATTTTAGCTCTTTATTTATATTTTCAGATACACAATTTTCTAGTTGTTGCTTCTGTGTTGCAAATTGGCATTCATCTTTTACATCCAAGTAAATTTTTGTTTTATTAGTGTTGTTTATTAATCTGTCCTGCTAGTGCAGATAAAACCTTTGGTGAAGCCAACCAAAGACATAATGAAAGTTCGTCGCATTAAATATGCTTGGCATAAGTTTTTTCTTGAGAGTACTCATCTTCCTCTTGGTCCATGATATCCTGGCTTTTTGTCATTTCATTCATATAATTTTTTTGTTCTGTCAATGCAGCTAGGTACAACATTGGTGCAGTTATCTTGCTTTGGGCACCTGTAGTCTTGGTATGTCTCATTGTCCTTCAATAATTTAATATATTGAGATTTATTTCCCATCATCATTTACATTTTTCTTCTTAATCGATACTTGGAAGTTAATATAATCATTTACACTGTTTTACAATCTTTAAAATCTTTATATGTAAATCTGTGCCCATATGCATTATCGAAGAAACTAAAAAACTTACTCATTCTCATATTGCATTGTGGAATATGCATTCATTATTCAAAGAAAGGGCGACATTCCAAGCACTCACACTTTCTCTCCTTGCTAGCTAAATTGGCGAGACTTCTTTCCTTCATACTATATGATTCATTGATGAAGTGGCCTGGCCATTTGGACAGGCCCATGTTTATATATTATCTCAAAATTGATGAAGTAGATCCGGATGTGCGTCGGAGTTATCCGGATGTTGAGCGGGGGTCCCTGGAAGGTGGGAACCGCTGTTATGACCATGATGAAGCTGTCCATTTCCTATGGACAACATTGGAGGAGCCTGGCCATTTGGACAGGCCGTGTTTATGTATTTGCTCGAAATTAATGGAGCAGACCCGGATGTGAGTCGGAGCTATCCGGATGAGCGGGGGTCCCTGGAAGGTGGGAACCGCTGTTATGACCATGATGAAGCTATCCATTTCCTATGGACAGCATTGGAGGGGCCTGGCCATTAGGACAGGCCGTGTTTATGTATTTGTTCGAAATTAATGGAGCAGATCCTGATGTGCGTCGGAGCTATCCGGATGAGCGGGGGTCCCTGGAAGGTGGGAACCGCTGTTATGACCATGATGAAGCCGTCCATTTCCTAAGGACAGCATTGGAAGAGCCTGGCCATTTGGACAGGACATTTTTATATCTGTATTTGCAGGGACCACACCCTTAACCTAAAACTAAACTTGAAAACCCAAACCTAAACCCGATCCCAAACCCGAACCCGCTTTCCTAAACCTAAACCTTAAACTATTCTCAATTCCCTAAATCTATAACCTAAACTTAAACCAAAACCTATAACCTTAGCTTAAACCAAAACCTATAACCTAAACCTTAACCTAAATGTATTCTCAAATCCCTAAACCTAAACCTTCACCTAATCCTAATATCAACTCCCTAACCTAAACTGGATCCTAAACTTGAAAACCCAAACCTAAATCCGATCTCGAACCCGAACCCGATTTCCTAAACCTAAACCTTAAACTATTCTCAATTCCCAAAATCTATAACCTAAACCTAAACTAAAACCTATAACCTTAACTTAAACCAAAACCTATAACCTAAACCTTAACCTAAATGTATTCTCAAATCCCTAAACCTAAACCTACACCTAATCGTAATCTCAACTCCCTAACCTAAACCGGATCCTAAACTTGAAAACCCAAACCTGAAGCCGATCCCGAACCCGAACCCGATTTCCTAAACCTAAACCTTAAACTATTCTCAATTCCCTAAATCTATAACCTAAACCTTAACCAAAACCTATAACCTTAACTTAAACCAAAACCTATAACCTAAACCTTAACCTAAATGTATTCTCAAATCCCAAAACCTAAACCTACACCTAATCCTAATCTCAACTCCCTAACCAAAGCCGGATCCTAAACTTGAAAACCCAAACCTAAAGCCGATCCCGAACCCGAACCCGATTTCCTAAACCTAAACCTTAAACTATTCTCAATTCCCTAAATCTATAACCTAAACCTAAACCAAAACCTATAACCTTAACTTAAACCAACACCTATAACTTAAACCTTAACCTAAATGTATTCTCAAATCCCTAAACCTAAACCTATACCTAATCCTAATCTCAACTCCCTAACCAAAACCGGATACAAAACTTGAAAACCCAAACCTAAATCCGATCCCGAACCCGAACCCGATTTCCTAAACCTAAACCTTAAACTATTCTCAATTCCCTAAATCTATAACCTAAACCTAAACCAAAACCTATAACCTTAACTTAAACCAAAAGCTATAACCTAAACCTTAACCTAAATGTATTCTCAAATCCCTAAACCTAAACCTACACCGAATTCTAATCTCAACTCCCTAACCTAAACCGGATCCTAAACTTGAAAACCCAAACCTGAAGCCGATCCCGCACCTAAACCCGATTTCCTAAACCAAAACCTCAAACTATTCTCAATTCCCTAAACCTAAACCAAAACTTATAACCTTAACTTAAACCAAAACCTATAACTTAAACCTTAACCTAAATGTATTCTCAAATCCCTAAACCTAAACCTAAACCTAATCCTAATCTCAACTCCCTAACCTAAACCGGATCCTAAACTTGAAAACCCAAACCTAAAGCCGATCCTGAACCCGAACCCGATTTCCTAAACCTAAACTATTCTCAATTCCCTAAATCTATAACCTAAACCTAAACCAAAACCTATAACCTTAACTTAAACCAAAACCTATAACCTAAACCTTAGCCTAAATGTATTCTCAAATCCCTAAACCTAAACCTACACCTAATCCTAATCTCAACTCCCTAACCTAAACCGGATCCTAAACTTGAAAACCCAAACCTAAAGCCGATCCCGAACCCGAACCCGATTTCCTAAACCTAAACCTTAAACTATTCTCAATTCCCTAAATCTATAACCTAAACCTAAACCAAAACCTATAACCTTAACTTAAACCAAAACCTATAACCTAAATGTATTCTCAAATCCCTAAACCTAAACCTACACCTAATCCTAATCTCAACTCCCTAACCTAAACCGGATCCTAAACTTGAAACCCCAAACCTGAAGCTGATCCCGAACCCGAACCCGATTTCCTAAACCTAAACCTTAAACTATTCTCAATTCCCTAAATCTATAACCTAAACCAAACCAAAACCTATAACCTTAACTTAAACCAAAACCTATAACCTAAACCTTAACCTAAATGTATTCTCAAATCCCAAACCTAAACCTACACCTAATCCTAATCTCAACTCCCTAACCAAAGCCGGATCCTAAACTTGAAAACCCAAACCTAAAGCCGATCCCGAACCCGAACCCGATTTCCTAAACCTAAACCTTAAACTATTCTCAATTCCCTAAATCTATAACCTAAACCTAAACCAAAACCTATAACCTTAACTTAAACCAACACCTATAACCTAAACCTTAACCTAAATGTATTCTCAAATTCCTAAACCTAAACCTATACCTAATCCTAATCTCAACTCCCTAACCAAAACCGGATCCTAAACTTGAAAACCCAAACCTAAAGCCGATCCCGAACCCGAACCCGATTTCCTAAACCTAAACCTTAAACTATTCTCAATTCCCTAAATCTATAACCTAAACCTAAATCAAAACCTATAACCTTAACTTAAACCAAAAGCTATAACCTAAACCTTAACCTAAATGTATTCTCAAATCCCTAAACCTAAACCTACACCTAATTCTAATCTCAACTCCCTAACCTAAACCGGATCCTAAACTTGAAAACCCAAACCTGAAGCCGATCCCGTACCTGAACCCGATTTCCTAAATCAAAACCTTAAACTATTCTCAATTCCCAAAACCTAAACCAAAACTTATAACCTTAACTTAAACCAAAACCTATAACTTAAACCTTATCCTAAATGTATTCTCAAATCCCTAAACCTAAACCTAAACCTAATCCTAATCTCAACTCCCTAACCTAAACCGGATCCTAAACTTGAAAACCCAAACCTAAAGCCGATCCCGAACCCGAACCCGATTTCCTAAACCTAAAATATTCTCAATTCCCTAAATCTATAACCTAAACCTAAACCAAAACCTATAACCTTAACTTAAACCAAAACCTATAACCTAAACCTTAGCCTAAATGTATTCTCAAATCCCTAAACCTAAACCTACACCTAATCCTAATCTCAACTCCCTAACCTAAACCGGATCCTAAACTTGAAAACCAAAACCTAAAGCCGATCCCGAACCCGAACCCGATTTCCTAAACCTAAACCTTAAACTATTCTCAATTCCCTAAATCTATAACCTAAACCTAAACCAAAACCTATAACCTTAACTTAAACCAAAACCTATAACCTAAATGTATTCTCAAATCCCTAAACCTAAACCTACACCTAATCCTAATCTCAACTCCCTAACCTAAACCGGATCCTAAACTTGAAACCCCAAACCTGAAGCTGATCCCGAACCCGAACCCGATTTCCTAAACCTAAACCTTAAACTATTCTCAATTCCCTAAATCTATAACCTAAACCTAAACCAAAACCTATAACCTTAACTTAAACCAAAACCTATAACCTAAACCTTAACCTAAATGTATTCTCAAATCCCTAAACCTAAACCTACACCTAATCCTAATCTCAACTCCCTAACCTAAACCGGATCCTAAACTTGAAAACCCAAACCTAAAGCCGATCCCGAACCCGAACCCGATTTCCTAAACCTAAAGTATTCTCAATTACCTAAATCTATAACCTAAACCTAAACCAAAACCTATAACCTTAACTTAAACCAAAACCTATAACTTAAACCTTAACCTAAATGTATTCTCAAATCCCTAAACCTAAACCTACACCTAATCCTAATCTCAACTCCCTAACCTGAACCGGATCCTAAACTTGAAAACCCAAACCTGAAGCTGATCCCGAACCCGAACCCGATTTCTTAAACCTAAACCTTAAACTATTCTCAATTCCATAAATCTATAACCTAAACCTAAACCAAAACCTATAACCTTAACTTAAACCAAAACCTATAACCTAAACCTTAACCTAAATGTATTCTCAAATCCCTAAACCTAAACCTACACCTAATCCTAATCTCAACTCCCTAACCAAAACCGGATCCTAAACTTGAAAACCCAAACCTAAAGCCGATCCCGAAACCCGAACCCGATTTCCTAAACATAAACCTTAAACTATTCTCAATTCCCAAAATCTATAACCTAAACCTAAACCAAAACCTATAACCTTAACTTAAACCAAAACCTATAACCTAAACCTTAACCTAAATGTATTCTCAAATCCCTAAACCTAAACCTACACCTAATTCTAATCTCAACTCCCTAACCTAAACCGGATCCTAAACTTGAAAACCCAAACCTGAAGCCGATCCCGCACCTGAACCCGATTTCCTAAACCCAAACCTTAAACTATTCTCAATTCCCTAAACCTAAACCAAAACTTATAACCTTAACTTAAACAAAAACCTATAACTTAAACCTTAACCTAAATGTATTCTCAAATCCCTAAACCTAAACCTACACCTAATCCTAATCTCAACTCCCTAACCTAAACCGGATCCTAGACTTGAAAACCCAAACCTAAAGCCGATCCCGAACCCGAACCCGATTTCCTAAACCTAAACTATTCTCAATTCCCTAAATCTATAACCTAAACCTAAACCAAAACCTATAACCTTAACTTAAACCAAAACATATAACCTAAACCTTAGCCTAAATGTATTCTCAAATCCCTAAACCTAAACCTACACCTAATCCTAATCTCAACTCCCTAACCTAAACCGGATCCTAAACTTGAAAACCCAAACCTGAAGCTGATCCCGAACCCGAACCCGATTTCCTAAACCTAAACCTTAAACTATTCTCAATTCCCTAAATCTATAACCTAAACCTAAACCAAAACCTATAACCTTAACTTAAACCAAAACCTATAACCTAAATCTTAACCTAAATGTATTCTCAAATCCCTAAACCTAAACCTACACCTAATCCTAATCTCAACTCCCTAACCTAAACCGGATCCTAAACTTGAAAACCCAAACCTGAAGCTGATCCCGAACCCGAACCCGATTTCCTAAACCTAAACCTTAAACTATTCTCAATTCCCTAAATCTATAACCTAAACCTAAACCAAAACTATAACCTTAACTTAAACCAAAACCTATAACCTAAATGTATTCTGAAATCCCTAAACCTAAACCTACACCTAATCCTAATCTCAACTCCCTAACCTAAACCGGATCCTAAACTTGAAAACCCAAACCTAAAGCCGATCCCGAACCCGAACCCGAACCCGATTTCCTAAACCTAAACCTTAAACTATTCTCAATTCCCTAAATCTATAACCTAAACCTAAACCAAAACCTATAACCTTAACTTAAACCAAAACCTATAACTTAAACCTTAACCTAAATGTATTCTCAAATCCCTAAACCTAAACCTACACCTAATCCTAATCTCAACTCCCTAACCTGAACCGGATCCTAAACTTGAAAACCCAAACCTGAAGCTGATCCCGAACCCGAACCCGATTTCCTAAACCTAAACCTTAAACTATTCTCAATTCCCTAAATCTATAACCTAAACCTAAACCAAAACCTATAACCTTAACTTAAACCAAAACCTATAACCTAAACCTTAGCCTAAAAGTATTCTCAAATCCCTAAACCTAAACCTACACCTAATCCTAATCTCAACTCCCTAACCAAAACCGGATCCTAAACTTGAAAACCCAAACCTAAAGCCGATCCCGAACCCGAACCCGATTTTTTAAACCTAAACCTTAAACTATTCTCAATTCCCTAAATCTATAACCTAAACCTAAACCAAAACCTATAACCTTAACTTAAACCAAAACCTATAACCTAAACCTTAACCTAAATGTATTCTCAAATCCCTAAACCTAAACCTACACCTAATTCTAATCTCAACTCCCTAACCTAAACCGGATCCTAAACTTGAAAACCCAAACCTGAAGCCGATCCAGTACCCGAACCCGATTTCCTAAACCTAAACCTTAAACTATTCTCAATTCCCTAAACCTAAACCAAAACTTATAACCTTAACTTAAACCAAAACCTATAAATTAAACCTTAACCTAAATGTATTCTCAAATCCCTAAACCTAAACCTACACCTAATCCTAATCTCAACTCCCTAACCTAAACCGGATCCTAAACTTGAAAACCCAAACCTAAAGCCGATCCCGAACCCGAACCCGATTTCCTAAACCTAAACTATTCTCAATTCTCTAAATCTATAACCTAAACCTAAACCAAAACCTATAACCTTAACTTAAACCAAAACCTATAACCTAAACCTTAACCTAAATGTATTCTCAAATCCCTAAACCTAAACCTACACCTAATCCTAATCTCAACTCCCTAACCTAAACCGGATCCTAAACTTGAAAACCCAAACCTAAAGCCGATCCCGAACCCGAACCCGATTTCCTAACCTAAACCTTAAACTATTCTCAATTCCCTAAATCTATAACCTAAACCTAAACCAAAACCTATAACCTTAACTTAAACTAAAACCTACAACCTAAACCTTAACCTAAATGTATTCTCAAATCCCTAAACCTAAACCTACACCTAATCCTAATCTCAACTCCCTAACCTAAACCGGATCCTAAACTTGAAAACCCAAACCTGAAGCTGATCCCGAACCCGAACCCGATTTCCTAAACCTAAACCTTAAACTATTCTCAATTCCCTAAATCTATAACCTAAACCTAAACCAAAACCTATAACCTTAACTTAAACCAACACCTATAACTTAAACCTTAGCCTAAATGTATTCTCAAATCCCTAAACCTAAACCTACACCTAATCCTAATCTCAACTCCCTAACCTAAACCGGATCCTAAACTTGAAAACCCAAACCTAAAGCCGATCCCGAACCTGAACCCGATTTCCTAAACCTAAACCTTAAACTATTCTCAATTCCCTAAATCTATAACCTAAACCTAAACCAAAACCTATAACCTTAACTTAAACCAAAACCTATAACCTAAATCTTAACCTAAATGTATTCTCAAATCCCTAAACCTAAACCTACACGTAATCCCAATCTCAACTCCCTAACCTGAACCGGATCCTAAACTTGAAAACCCAAACCTGAAGCTGATCCCGAACCCGAACCCGATTTCCTAAACCTAAACCTTAAACTATTCTCAATTCCCTAAATCTATAACCTAAACCTAAACCAAAACCTATAACCTTAACTTAAACCAAAACCTATAACCTAAATGTATTCTGAAATCCATAAACCTAAACCTACACCTAATCCTAATCTCAACTCCCTAACCTAAACCGGATCCTAAACTTGAAAACCCAAACCTAAAGCCGATCCCAAACCCGAACCCGAACCCGATTTCCTAAACCTAAACCTTAAACTATTCTCAATTCCCTAAATCTATAACCTAAACCTAAACCAAAACCTATAACCTTAACTGAAACCAAAACCTATAACTTAAACCTTAACCTAAATGTATTCTCAAATCCCTAAACCTAAACCTACACGTAATCCCAATCTCAACTCCCTAACCTGAACCGGATCCTAAACTTGAAAACCCAAACCTGAAGCTGATCCCGAACCCGAACCCGATTTCCTAAACCTAAACCTTAAACTATTCTCAATTCCCTAAATCTATAACCTAAACCTAAACCAAAACCAATAACCTTAACTTAAACCAAAACCTATCACCTAAACCTTAGCCTAAATGTATTCTCAAATCCCTAAACCTAAACCTACACCTAATCCTAATCTCAACTCCCTAACCAAAACCGGATCCTAAACTTAAAAACCCAAACCTAAAGCCGATCCCGAACCCGAACCCGATTTTTTAAACCTAAACCTTAAACTATTCTCAATTCCCTAAATCTATAACCTAAACCTAAACCAAAACCTATAACCTTAACTTAAACCAAAACCTATAACCTAAACCTTAACCTAAATGTATTCTCAAATCCCTAAACCTAAACCTACACCTAATCCTAATCTCAACTCCCTAAGCTAAACCGGATCCTAAACTTGAAAACCCAAACCTGAAGCCGATCCCGAACCCGAACCCGATTTCCTAAACCTAACCCTTAAACTATTCTCAATTCCCTAAATCTATAACCTAAACCTAAACCAAAACCTATAACCTTAACTGAAACCAAAACCTATAACTTAAACCTTAACCTAAATGTATTCTCAAATCCCTAAACCTAAACCTACACGTAATCCCAATCTCAACTCCCTAACCTGAACCGGATCCTAAACTTGAAAACCCAAACCTGAAGCTGATCCCGAACCCGAACCCGATTTCCTAAACCTAAACCTTAAACTATTCTCAATTCCCTAAATCTATAACCTAAACCTAAACCAAAACCAATAACCTTAACTTAAACCAAAACCTATCACCTAAACCTTAGCCTAAATGTATTCTCAAATCCCTAAACCTAAACCTACACCTAATCCTAATCTCAACTCCCTAACCAAAACCGGATCCTAAACTTAAAACCCAAACCTAAAGCCGATCCCGAACCCGAACCCGATTTTTTAAACCTAAACCTAAACTATTCTCAATTCCCTAAATATATAACCTAAACCTAAACCAAAACCTATAACCTTAACTTAAACCAAAACCTATAACCTAAACCTTAACCTAAATGTATTCTCAAATCCCTAAACCTAAACCTACACCTAATCCTAATCTCAACTCCCTAAGCTAAACCGGATCCTAAACTTGAAAACCCAAACCTGAAGCCGATCCCGAACCCGAACCCGATTTCCTAAACCTAACCCTTAAACTATTCTCAATTCCCTAAATCTATAACCTAAACCTAAACCTAAACCTATAACCTTAACGTAAACCAAAACCTATAACCTAAACCTTAACCTAAATGTATTCTCAAATCCCTAAACCTAAACCTACACCTAATCCTAATCTCAACTCCCTAAACTAAACCGGATCCTAAACTTGAAAACCCAAACCTAAAGCCGATCCTGAACCCGAACCCGATTTCTTAAACCTAAACCTTAAACTATTCTCAATTCCCTAAATCTAAACCTAAACCTAAACCAAAACCTATAACCTTAACTTAAACCAAAACCTATAACCTAACCTTAACCTAAATGTATTCTCAAATCACTAAACCTAAACCTCCACCTAATCCTAATCTCAACTCCCTAACCTAAACCGGATCCTAAACTTGAAAACCCAAACCTAAAGCCGATCCCGAACCCGAACCCGATTTCTAACCTAAACTAAACTATTCTCAATTCCTAAATCTATAACCTAAACCTAAACCAAAACCTATAACCATAACTTAAACCAAACCTATAACCTAAACCTTAACCTAAATGTATTCTCAAATCCCTAAACCTAAACCTACACCTAATCCTAATCTCAACTCCCTAACCTAAACCGGATCCTAAACTTGAAAACCCAAACCTAAGCCGATCCCGAACCCGAACCCGATTTCCTAAACCTAAACCTTAAACTATTCTCAATTCCCTAAATCTATAACCTAAACCTAACCAAAACCTATAACCTTAACTTAAACCAAAACCTATAACCTAAACCTTAACCTAAATGTATTCTCAAATCACTAAACCTAAACCTCCACCTAATCCTAATCTCAACTCCCTAACCTAAACCGGATCCTTAACTTGAAAACCCAAACCTAAAGCCGATCCCGAACCCGAACCCGATTTCCTAAACCTAAACTATTCTCAATTCCCTAAATCTATAACCTAAACCTAAACCAAAACCTATAACCTTAACATAAACCAAAACCTATAACCTAAACCTTAACCTAAATGTATTCTCAAATCCCTAAACCTAAACCTACACCTAATCGTAATCTCAACCCTAACCTAAACCGGATCCTAAACTTGAAAACCCAAACCTGAAGCCGATCCCGAACCCGAACCCGATTTCCTAAACCTAAACCTTAAACTATTCTCAATTCCCTAAATCTATAACCTAAACCTAAACCAAAACCTATAACCTTAACTTAAACCAAAACCTATAACCTAAACCTTAACCTAAATGTATTCTCAAATCACTAAACCTAAACCTACACCTAATCCTAATCTCAACTCCCTAAGCTAAACCGGATCCTAAACTTGAAAACCCAAACCTGAAGCCGATCCCGAACCCGAACCCGATTTCCTAAACCTAACCCTTAAACTATTCTCAATTCCCTAAATCTATAACCTAAACCTAAACCTAAACCTATAACCTTAACTTAAACCAAAACCTATAACCTAAACCTTAACCTAAATGTATTCTCAAATCCCTAAACCTAAACCTACACCTAATCCTAATCTCAACTCCCTAACCTAAACCGGATCCTAAACTTGAAAAACCAAACCTAAAGCCGATCCTGAACCCGAACCCGATTTCTTAAACCTAAACCTTAAACTATTCTCAATTCCCTAAATCTATAACCTAACCTAAACCAAAACCTATAACCTTAACTTAAACCAAAACCTATAACCTAAACCTTAACCTAAATGTATTCTCAAATCACTAAACCTAAACCTCCACCTAATCCTAATCTCAACTCCCTAACCGAAACCGGATCCTAAACTTGAAAACCCAAACCTAAAGCCGATCCCGAACCCGAACCGATTTCCTAAACCTAAACTATTCTCAATTCCCTAAATCTATAACCTAAACCTAAACCAAACCTATAACCTTAACTTAAACCAAAACCTATAACCTAAACCTTAACCTTAATGTATTCTCAAATCCCTAAACCTAAACCTACACCTAATCCTAATCTCAACTCCCTAACCTAAACCGGATCTAAACTTGTGAAAACCCAAATAAAGCCGATCCCGAACCCGAACCCGATTTCCTAAACCTAGACCTTAAACTATTCTCAATTCCCTAAATCTATAACCTAAACCTAAACCAAAACCTATAACCTTAACTTAAACCAAAACCTATAACCTAAACCTTAACCTAAATGTATTCTCAAATCACTAAACCTAAACCTCACCTAATCCTAATCTCAACTCCCTAACCTAAACCGGATCCTTAACTTGAAAACCCAAACCTAACGCCGATCCCGAACCCGAACCCGATTTCCTAAACCTAAACTATTCTCAATTCCCTAAATCTATAACCTAAACCTAAACCAAAACCTATAACCTTAACTTAAACCAAAACCTATAACCTAAACCTTAACCTAAATGTATCTCAAATCCCTAAACCTAAACCTACACCTAATCCTAATCTCAACTCCCTAACCTAAACCGGATCCTAAACTTCAAAACCCAAACCTGAAGCCGATCCCGCACTCGAACCCGATTTCCTAAACCTAAACCTTAAACTATTCTCAGTTCCCTAAATCTATAACCTAAACCTAAACCAAAACCTATAACCTTAACTTAAACCAAAACCTATAACCTAAACCTTAACCTAAATGTATTCTCAAATCCCTAAACCTAAACCTACACCTAATCCTAATCTCAACTCCCTAACTAAAACCGGATCCTAAACTTGAAAACCCAAACCTAAAGCCGATCCCGAACCCGAACCCGATTTCCTAAACCTAAACCTAAACTATTCTCAATTCCATAAATCTATAACCTAAACTAAACCAAACCATATAACCTTAACTTAAACCAAAACCTATAAACCTAAACCTTAACCTAAATGTATTCTCAAATCCCTAAACCTAAACCTACACCTAATCCTAATCTCAACTCCTTAACCTAAACCGGATCCTGAACTTGAAAACCCAAACCTAAAGCCGATCCCGAACCTGAATCCGATTTCCTAAACCTAAACCTTAAACTATTCTCAATTCCCTAAATCTATAACCTAAACCTAAACCAAAACCTATAACCTTAACTTAAACCAAAACCTATAACCTAAACCTTAACCTAAATGTATTCTCAAATCCCTAAACCTAAACCTACACCTAATTCTAATCTCAACTCCCTAACCTAAACCGGATCCTAAACTTGAAAACCCAAACCTAAGCCGATCCCGACCTAACCGATTTCCTAAAACCTTAAACTATTCTCAATTCCCTAAACTAAACCAAAACTTATAACTTAACTAAAAAAAACCTATAACTAAACCTTAACCTAAATGTATTCTCAAATCCCTAAACCTAAACCTACACCTAATCCTAATCTCAACTCCCTAACCTAAACCGGATCCTAAACTTGAAAACCCAAACCTAAAGCCGATCCCGAACCCGAACCCGATTTCCTAAACCTAAACTATTCTCAATTCCCTAAATCTATAACCTAAACCTAAACCAAAACCTATAACCTTAACTTAAACCAAAACCTATAACCTAAACCTTAACCTAAATGTATTCTCAAATCCCTAAACCTAAACCTACACCTAATCCTAATCTCAACTCCCTAACCTAAACCGGATCCTAAACTTGAAAACCCAAACCTAAAGCCGATCCCGAACCCGAACCCGATTTCCTAAACCTAAACCTTAAACTATTCTCAATTCCCTAAATCTATAACCTAAACCTAAACCAAAACCTATAACCTTAACTTAAACCAAAACCTATAACCTAAACCTTAACCTAAATGTATTCTCAAATCCCTAAACCTAAACCTACACCTAATCCTAATCTCAACTCCCTAACCTAAACCGGATCCTAAACTTGAAAACCCAAACCTGAAGCCGATCCCGAACCCGAACCCGATTTCCTAAACCTAAACCTTAAACTATTCTCAATTCCCTAAATCTATAACCTAAACCTAAACCAAAACCTATAACCTTAACTTAAACCAAAACCTATAACCTAAATGTATTCTCAAATCCCTAAACCTAAACCTACACCTAATCCTAATCTCAACTCCCTAACCTAAACGGATCCTAAACTTGAAAACCCAAACCTAAAGCCGATCCCGAACCCGAACCCGAACCCGATTTCCTAAACCTAAACCTTAAACTATTCTCAATTCCCTAAATCTATAACCTAAACCTAAACCAAAACCTATAACCTTAACTTAAACCAAAACCTATAACCTAAACCTTAACCTAAATGTATTCTCAAATCCCTAAACCTAAACCTACACCTAATCCTAATCTCAACTCCCTAACCTAAACCGGATCCTAAACTTGAAAACCCAAACCTGAAGCTGATCCCGAACCCGAACCCGATTTCCTAAACCTAAACCTTAAACTATTCTCAATTCCCTAAATCTATAACCTAAACCTAAACCAAAACCTATAACCTTAACTTAAACCAAAACCTATAACCTAAACCTTAACCTAAATGTATTCTCAAATCCCTAAACCTAAACCTACACCTAATCCTAATCTCAACTCCCTAACCTAAACCGGATCCTAAACTTGAAAACCCAAACCTAAAGCCGATCCCGAACCCGAACCCGATTTCCTAAACCTAAACCTTAAACTATTCTCAATTCCCTAAATCTATAACCTAAACCTAAACCAAAACCTATAACCTTAACTTAAACCAAAACCTATAACCTAAACCTTAACCTAAATGTATTCTCAAATCCCTAAACCTAAACCTACACCTAATCCTAATCTCAACTCCCTAACCTAAACCGGATCCTAAACTTGAAAACCCAAACCTGAAGCCGATCCGAACCCGAACCCGATTTCCTAAACCTAAACCTTAAACTATTCTCAATTCCCTAAACCTAAACCAAAACCTATAACCTTAACTTAAACCAAAACCTATAAATTAAACCTTAACCTAAATGTATTCTCAAATCCCTAAACCTAAACCTACACCTAATCCTAATCTCAACTCCCTAACCTAAACCGGATCCTAAACTTGAAAACCCAAACCTAAAGCCGATCCCGAACCCGAACCCGATTTCCTAAACCTAAACTATTCTCAATTCTCTAAATCTATAACCTAAACCTAAACCAAAACCTATAACCTTAACTTAAACCAAAACCTATAACCTAAACCTTAACCTAAATGTATTCTCAAATCCCTAAACCTAAACCTACACCTAATCCTAATCTCAACTCCCTAACCTAAACCGGATCCTAAACTTGAAAACCCAAACCTAAAGCCGATCCCGAACCCGAACCCGATTTCCTAAACCTAAACCTTAAACTATTCTCAATTCCCTAAATCTATAACCTAAACCTAAACCAAAACCTATAACCTTAACTTAAACCAAAACCTATAACCTAAACCTTAACCTAAATGTATTCTCAAATCCCTAAACCTAAACCTACACCTAATCCTAATCTCAACTCCCTAACCTAAACCGGATCCTAAACTTGAAAACCCAAACCTAAAGCCGATCCCGAACCCGAACCCGATTTCCTAAACCTAAACCTTAAACTATTCTCAATTCCCTAAATCTATAACCTAAACCTAAACCTAAACCTAGAACCTTAACTTAAACCAAAACCAATAACCTAAACCTTAACCTAAATGTATTCTCAAATCACTAAACCTAAACCTACACCTAATCCTAATCTCAACTCCCTAACCTAAACCGGATCCTAAACTTGAAAACCTAAACCTAAAGCCGATCCCGAACCCGAACCCGATTTCCTAAACCTAAACCTTAAACTATTCTCAATTCCCTAAATCTATAACCTAAACCTAAACCAAAACCTATAACCTTAACTTAAACCAAAACCTATAACCTAAACTTAACCTAAATGTATTCTCAAATCCCTAAACCTAAACCTACACCTAATCCTAATCTCAACTCCCTAACCTAAACCGGATCCTAAACTTGAAAACCCAAACCTAAAGCCGATCCCGAACCCGAACCCGATTTCCTAAACCTAAACCTTAAACTATTCTCAATTCCCTAAATCTATAACCTAAACCTAAACCAAAACCTATAACCTTAACTTAAACCAAAACCTATAACCTAAATGTATTCTGAAATCCATAAACCTAAACCTACACCTAATCCTAATCTCAACTCCCTAACCTAAACCGGATCCTAAACTTGAAAACCCAAACCTAAAGCCGATCCCAAACCCGAACCCGAACCCGATTTCCTAAACCTAAACCTTAAACTATTCTCAATTCCCTAAATCTATAACCTAAACCTAAACCAAACCTATAACCTTAACTTAAACCAAAACCTATAACTAAACCTTAACCTAAATGTATTCTCAAATCCCTAAACCTAAACCTACACTAATCCTAATCTCAACTCCCTAACCTAAACCGGATCCTAAACTTGAAAACCCAAACCTGAAGCTGATCCCGAACCCGAACCCGATTTCCTAAACCTAAACCTTAAACTATTCTCAATTCCCTAAATCTATAACCTAAACCTAAACCAAAACCAATAACCTTAACTTAAACCAAAACCTATAACCTAAACCTTAGCCTAAATGTATTCTCAAATCCCTAAACCTAAACCTACACCTAATCCTAATCTCAACTCCCTAACCAAAACCGGATCCTAAACTTGAAAACCCAAACCTAAAGCCGATCCCGAACCCGAACCCGATTTTTTAAACCTAAACCTTAAACTATTCTCAATTCCCTAAATCTATAACCTAAACCTAAACCAAAACCTATAACCTTAACTTAAACCAAAACCTATAACCTAAACCTTAACCTAAATGTATTCTCAAATCCCTAAACCTAAACCTACACCTAATCCTAATCTCAACTCCCTAACCTAAACCGGATCCTAAACTTGAAAACCCAAACCTGAAGCCGATCCCGAACCCGAACCCGATTTCCTAAACCTAAACCTTAAACTATTCTCAATTCCCTAAATCTATAACCTAAACCTAAACCAAAACCTATAACCTTAACTTAAACCAAAACCTATAACTTAAACCTTAACCTAAATGTATTCTCAAATCCCTAAACCTAAACCTACACCTAATCCTAATCTCAACTCCCTAACCTAAACCGGATCCTAAACTTGAAAACCCAAACCTAAAGCCGATCCCGAACCCGAACCCGATTTCCTAAACCTAAACCTTAAACTATTCTCAATTCCCTAAATCTATAACCTAAACCTAAACCAAAACCTATAACCTTAACTTAAACCAAAACCTATAACCTAAACCTTAACCTAAATGTATTCTCAAATCCCTAAACCTAAACCTACACCTAATCCTAATCTCAACTCCCTAACCAAAACCGGATCCTAAACTTAAAAACCCAAACCTAAAGCCGATCCCGAACCCGAACCCCATTTTTTAAACCTAAACCTTAAACTATTCTCAATTCCCTAAATCTATAACCTAAACCTAAACCAAAACCTATAACCTTAACTTAAACCAAAACCTATAACCTAAACCTTAACCTAAATGTATTCTCAAATCCCTAAACCTAAACCTACACCTAATCCTAATCTCAACTCCCTAACCTAAACCGGATCCTAAACTTGAAAACCCAAACCTAAAGCCGATCCCGAACCCGAACCCGATTTCCTAAACCTAACCTTAAACTATTCTCAATTCCCTAAATCTATAACCTAAACCTAAACCAAAACCTATAACCTTAACTTAAACCAAAACCTATAACCTAAACCTTAACCTAAATGTATTCTCAAATCCCTAAACCTAAACCTACACCTAATCCTAATCTCAACTCCCTAACCTAAACCGGATCCTAAACTTGAAAACCCAAACCTAAAGCCGATCCCGAACCCGAACCCGATTTCCTAAACCTAAACCTTAAACTATTCTCAATTCCCTAAATCTATAACCTAAACCTAAACCAAAACCTATAACCTTAACTTAAACCAAAACCTATAACCTAAACCTTAACCTAAATGTATTCTCAAATCACTAAACCTAAACCTACACCTAATCCTAATCTCAACTCCCTAACCTAAACCGGATCCTAAACTTGAAAACCCAAACCTAAAGCCGATCCCGAACCCGAACCCGATTTCCTAAACCTAAACTATTCTCAATTCCCTAAATCTATAACCTAAACCTAAACCAAAACCTATAACCTTAACTTAAACCAAAACCTATAACCTAAACCTTAACCTAAATGTATTCTCAAATCCCTAAACCTAAACCTACACCTAATCCTAATCTCAACTCCCTAACCTAAACCGGATCCTAAACTTGAAAACCCAAACCTAAAGCCGATCCCGAACCCGAACCCGATTTCCTAAACCTAAACCTTAAACTATTCTCAATTCCCTAAATCTATAACCTAAACCTAAACCAAAACCTATAACCTTAACTTAAACCAAAACCTATAACCTAAACCTTAACCTAAATGTATTCTCAAATCACTAAACCTAAACCTACACCTAATCCTAATCTCAACTCCCTAACCTAAACCGGATCCTAAACTTGAAAACCCAAACCTAAAGCCGATCCCGAACCCGAACCCGATTTCCTAAACCTAAACTATTCTCAATTCCCTAAATCTATAACCTAAACCTAAACCAAAACCTATAACCTTAACTTAAACCAAAACCTATAACCTAAACCTTAACCTAAATGTATTCTCAAATCCCTAAACCTAAACCTACACCTAATCCTAATCTCAACTCCCTAACCTAAACCGGATCCTAAACTTGAAAACCCAAACCTGAAGCCGATCCCGAACCCGAACCCGATTTCCTAAACCTAAACCTTAAACTATTCTCAATTCCCTAAATCTATAACCTAAACCTAAACCAAAACCTATAACCTTAACTTAAACCAAAACCTATAACCTAAACCTTAACCTAAATGTATTCTCAAATCACTAAACCTAAACCTACACCTAATCCTAATCTCAACTCCCTAACCTAAACCGGATCCTAAACTTGAAAACCCAAACCTGAAGCCGATCCCGAACCCGAACCCGATTTCCTAAACCTAACCCTTAAACTATTCTCAATTCCCTAAATCTATAACCTAAACCTAAACCAAAACCTATAACCTTAACTTAAACCAAAACCTATAACCTAAACCTTAACCTAAATGTATTCTCAAATCCCTAAACCTAAACCTACACCTAATCCTAATCTCAACTCCCTAACCTAAACCGGATCCTAAACTTGAAAACCCAAACCTAAAGCCGATCCCGAACCCGAACCCGATTTCCTAAACCTAAACCTTAAACTATTCTCAATTCCCTAAATCTATAACCTAAACCTAAACCAAAACCTATAACCTTAACTTAAACCAAAACCTATAACCTAAACCTTAACCTAAATGTATTCTCAAATCACTAAACCTAAACCTCACCTAATCCTAATCTCAACTCCCTAACCTAAACCGGATCCTAAACTTGAAAACCCAAACCTAAAGCCGATCCCGAACCCGAACCCGATTTCCTAAACCTAAACTATTCTCAATTCCCTAAATCTATAACCTAAACCTAAACCAAAACCTATAACCTTAACTTACACCAAAACCTATAACCTAAACCTTAACCTTAATGTATTCTTAAATCCCTAAACCTAAACCTACACCTAATCCTAATCTCAACTCCCTAACCTAAACCGGATCCTAAACTTGAAAACCCAAACCTAAAGCCGATCCCGAACCCGAACCCGATTTCCTAAACCTAAACCTTAAACTATTCTCAATTCCCTAAATCTATAACCTAAACCTAAACCAAAACCTATAACCTTAACTTAAACCAAAACCTATAACCTAAACCTTAACCTAAATGTATTCTCAAATCACTAAACCTAAACCTCCACCTAATCCTAATCTCAACTCCCTAACTAAACCGGATCCTAAACTTGAAAACCCAAACCTAACGCCGATCCCGAACCCGAACCCGATTTCCTAAACCTAAACTATTCTCAATTCCCTAAATCTATAACCTAAACCTAAACCAAAACCTATAACCTTAACTTAAACCAAAACCTATAACCTAAACCTTAACCTAAATGTATTCTCAAATCCCTAAACCTAAACCTACACCTAATCCTAATCTCAACTCCCTAACCTAAACCGGATCCTAAACTTGAAAACCCAAACCTAAAGCCGATCCCGAACCCGAACCCGATTTCCTAAACCTAACCCTTAAACTATTCTCAATTCCCTAAATCTATAACCTAAACCTAAACCAAAACCTATAACCTTAACTTAAACCAAAACCTATAACCTAAACCTTAACCTAAATGTATTCTCAAATCCCTAAACCTAAACCTACACCTAATCCTAATCTCAACTCCCTAACCTAAACCGGATCCTAAACTTGAAAACCCAAACCTAAAGCCGATCCCGAACCCGAACCCGATTTCCTAAACCTAAACCTTAAACTATTCTCAATTCCCTAAATCTATAACCTAAACCTAAACCAAAACCTATAACCTTAACTTAAACCAAAACCTATAACCTAAACCTTAACCTAAATGTATTCTCAAATCACTAAACCTAAACCTACACCTAATCCTAATCTCAACTCCCTAACCTAAACCGGATCCTAAACTTGAAAACCCAAACCTAAAGCCGATCCCGAACCGAACCCGATTTCCTAAACCTAAACTATTCTCAATTCCCTAAATCTATAACCTAAACCTAAACCAAAACCTATAACCTAACTTAAACCAAAACCTATAACCTAAACCTTAACCTAAATGTATTCTCAAATCCCTAAACCTAAACCTACACCTAATCCTAATCTCAACTCCCTAACCTAAACCGGATCCTAAACTTGAAAACCCAAACCTAAAGCCGATCCCGAACCCGAACCCGATTTCCTAAACCTAAACCTTAAACTATTCTCAATTCCCTAAATCTATAACCTAAACCTAAACCAAAACCTATAACCTTAACTTAAACCAAAACCTATAACCTAAACCTTAACCTAAATGTATTCTCAAATCACTAAACCTAAACCTCCACCTAATCCTAATCTCAACTCCCTAACCTAAACCGGATCCTTAACTTGAAAACCCAAACCTAAAGCCGATCCCGAACCCGAACCCGATTTCCTAAACCTAAACTATTCTCAATTCCCTAAATCTATAACCTAAACCTAAACCAAAACCTATAACCTTAACATAAACCAAAACCTATAACCTAAACCTTAACCTAAATGTATTCTCAAATCCCTAAACCTAAACCTACACCTAATCGTAATCTCAACTCCCTAACCTAAACCGGATCCTAAACTTGAAAACCCAAACCTGAAGCCGATCCCGAACCCGAACCCGATTTCCTAAACCTAAACCTTAAACTATTCTCAATTCCCTAAATCTATAACCTAAACCTAAACCAAAACCTATAACCTTAACTTAAACCAAAACCTATAACCTAAACCTTAACCTAAATGTATTCTCAAATCACTAAACCTAAACCTACACCTAATCCTAATCTCAACTCCCTAACCTAAACCGGATCCTAAACTTGAAAACCCATACCTGAAGCCGATCTCGAACCCGAACCCGATTTCCTAAACCTAAACCTTAAACTATTCTCAATTCCATAAATCTATAACCTAAACCTAAACCAAAACCTATAACCTTAACTTAAACCAAAACCTATAACCTAAACCTTAACCTAAATGTATTCTCAAATCCCTAAACCTAAACCTACACCTAATCCTAATCTCAACTCCCTAACCTAAACCGGATCCTAAACTTGAAAACCCAAACCTAAAGCCGATCCTGAACCCGAACCCGATTTCTAAACCTAAACCTTAAACTATTCTCAATTCCTTAAATCTATAACCTAAACCTAAACCAAAACCTATAACCTTAACTTAAACCAAAACCTATAACCTAAACCTTAACCTAAATGTATTCTCAAATCACTAAACCTAAACCTCCACCTAATCCTAATCTCAACTCCCTAACCTAAACCGGATCCTAAACTTGAAAACCCAAACCTAAAGCCGATCCCGAACCCGAACCCGATTTCCTAAACCTAAACTATTCTCAATTCCCTAAATCTATAACCTAAACCTAAACCAAAACCTATAACCTTAACTTAAACCAAAACCTATAACCTAAACCTTAACCTTAATGTATTCTCAAATCCCTAAACCTAAACCTACACCTAATCCTAATCTCAACTCCCTAACCTAAACCGGATCCTAAACTTGAAAACCCAAACCTAAAGCCGATCCCGAACCCGAACCCGATTTCCTAAACCTAGACCTTAAACTATTCTCAATTCCCTAAATCTATAACCTAAACCTAAACCAAAACCTATAACCTTAACTTAAACCAAAACCTATAACCTAAACCTTAACCTAAATGTATTCTCAAATCACTAAACCTAAACCTCCACCTAATCCTAATCTCAACTCCCTAAACTAAACCGGATCCTTAACTTGAAAACCCAAACCTAACGCCGATCCCGAACCCGAACCCGATTTCCTAAACCTAAACTATTCTCAATTCCCTAAATCTATAACCTAAACCTAAACCAAAACCTATAACCTTAACTTAAACCAAAACCTATAACCTAAACCTTAACCTAAATGTATTCTCAAATCCCTAAACCTAAACCTACACCTAATCCTAATCTCAACTCCCTAAGCTAAACCGGATCCTAAACTTGAAAACCCAAACCTGAAGCCGATCTCGAACCCGAACCCGATTTCCTAAACCTAACCCTTAAACTATTCTCAATTCCCTAAATCTATAACCTAAACCTAAACCTAAACCTATAACCTTAACTTAAACCAAAACCTATAACCTAAACCTTAACCTAAATGTATTCTCAAATCCCTAAACCTAAACCTACACCTAATCCTAATCTCAACTCCCTAAACTAAACCGGATCCTAAACTTGAAAACCCAAACCTAAAGCCGATCCTGAACCCGAACCCGATTTCTTAAACCTAAACCTTAAACTATTCTCAATTCCCTAAATCTATAACCTAAACCTAAACCAAAACCTATAACCTTAACTTAAACCAAAACCTATAACCTAAACCTTAACCTAAATGTATTCTCAAATCACTAAACCTAAACCTCCACCTAATCCTAATCTCAACTCCCTAACCTAAACCGGATCCTAAACTTGAAAACCCAAACCTAAAGCCGATCCCGAACCCGAACCCGATTTCCTAAACCTAAACTATTCTCAATTCCCTAAATCTATAACCTAAACCTAAACCAAAACCTATAACCATAACTTAAACCAAAACCTATAACCTAAACCTTAACCTAAATGTATTCTCAAATCCCTAAACCTAAACCTACACCTAATCCTAATCTCAACTCCCTAACCTAAACCGGATCCTTAACTTGAAAACCCAAACCTAACGACGATCCCGAACCCGAACCCGATTTCCTAAACCTAAACTATTCTCAATTCCCTAAATCTATAACCTAAACCTAAACCAAAACCTATAACCTTAACTTAAACCAAAACCTATAACCTAAACCTTAACCTAAATGTATTCTCAAATCCCTAAACCTAAACCTACACCTAATCCTAATCTCAACTCCCTAAGCTAAACCGGATCCTAAACTTGAAAACCCAAACCTGAAGCCGATCTCGAACCCGAACCCGATTTCCTAAACCTAACCCTTAAACTATTCTCAATTCCCTAAATCTATAACCTAAACCTAAACCTAAACCTATAACCTTAACTTAAACCAAAACCTATAACCTAAACCTTAACCTAAATGTATTCTCAAATCCCTAAACCTAAACCTACACCTAATCCTAATCTCAACTCCCTAAACTAAACCGGATCCTAAACTTGAAAACCCAAACCTAAAGCCGATCCTGAACCCGAACCCGATTTCTTAAACCTAAACCTTAAACTATTCTCAATTCCCTAAATCTATAACCT
Source organism: Magnolia officinalis (assembly GCA_021015155.1). Classification (NCBI taxonomy): domain Eukaryota; kingdom Viridiplantae; phylum Streptophyta; class Magnoliopsida; order Magnoliales; family Magnoliaceae; genus Magnolia; species Magnolia officinalis. The sequence goes on along the minus strand of JAJHSJ010000008.1, from coordinate 69,631,981 downwards.
AAACCTAAACCAAAACCTATAACCTTAACTTAAACCAAAACCTATAACCTAAACCTTAACCTAAATGTATTCTCAAATCACTAAACCTAAACCTCCACCTAATCCTAATCTCAACTCCCTAACCTAAACCGGATCCTAAACTTGAAAACCCAAACCTAAAGCCGATCCCGAACCCGAACCCGATTTCCTAAACCTAAACTATTCTCAATTCCCTAAATCTATAACCTAAACCTAAACCAAAACCTATAACCATAACTTAAACCAAAACCTATAACCTAAACCTTAACCTAAATGTATTCTCAAATCCCTAAACCTACAACCTACACCTAATCCTAATCTCAACTCCCTAACCTAAACCGGATCCTAAACTTGAAAACCCAAACCTAAAGCCGATCCCGAACCCGAACCCGATTTCCTAAACCTAAACCTTAAACTATTCTCAATTCCCTAAATCTATAACCTAAACCTAAACCAAAACCTATAACCTTAACTTAAACCAAAACCTATAACCTAAACCTTAACCTAAATGTATTCTCAAATCACTAAACCTAAACCTCCACCTAATCCTAATCTCAACTCCCTAACCTAAACCGGATCCTTAACTTGAAAACCCAAACCTAAAGCCGATCCCGAACCCGAACCCGATTTCCTAAACCTAAACTATTCTCAATTCCCTAAATCTATAACCTAAACCTAAACCAAAACCTATAACCTTAACATAAACCAAAACCTATAACCTAAACCTTAACCTAAATGAATTCTCATATCCCTAAACCTAAACCTACACCTAATCGTAATCTCAACTCCCTAACCTAAACCGGATCCTAAACTTGAAAACCCAAACCTGAAGCCGATCCCGAACCCGAACCCGATTTCCTAAACCTAAACCTTAAACTATTCTCAATTCCCTAAATCTATAACCTAAACCTAAACCAAAACCTATAACCTTAACTTAAACCAAAACCTATAACCTAAACCTTAACCTAAATGTATTCTCAAATCACTAAACCTAAACCTACACCTAATCCTAATCTCAACTCCCTAACTAAACCGGATCCTAAACTTGAAAACCCAAACCTGAAGCCGATCCCGAACCCGAACCCGATTTCCTAAACCTAACCCTTAAACTATTCTCAATTCCCTAAATCTATAACCTAAACCTAAACCTAAACCTATAACCTTAACTTAAACCAAAACCTATAACCTAAACCTTAACCTAAATGTATTCTCAAATCCCTAAACCTAAACCTACACCTAATCCTAATCTCAACTCCCTAACCTAAACCGGATCCTAAACTTGAAAACCCAAACCTAAAGCCGATCCTGAACCCGAACCCGATTTCTTAAACCTAAACCTTAAACTATTCTCAATTCCTTAAATCTATAACCTAAACCTAAACCAAAACCTATAACCTTAACTTAAACCAAAACCTATAACCTAAACCTTAACCTAAATGTATTCTCAAATCACTAAACCTAAACCTCCACCTAATCCTAATCTCAACTCCCTAACCTAAACCGGATCCTAAACTTGAAAACCCAAACCTAAAGCCGATCCCGAACCCGAACCCGATTTCCTAAACCTAAACTATTCTCAATTCCCTAAATCTATAACCTAAACCTAAACCAAAACCTATAACCTTAACTTAAACCAAAACCTATAACCTAAACCTTAACCTTAATGTATTCTCAAATCCCTAAACCTAAACCTACACCTAATCCTAATCTCAACTCCCTAACCTAAACCGGATCCTAAACTTGAAAACCCAAACCTAAAGCCGATCCCGAACCCGAACCCGATTTCCTAAACCTAGACCTTAAACTATTCTCAATTCCCTAAATCTATAACCTAAACCTAAACCAAAACCTATAACCTTAACTTAAACCAAAACCTATAACCTAAACCTTAACCTAAATGTATTCTCAAATCACTAAACCTAAACCTCCACCTAATCCTAATCTCAACTCCCTAAACTAAACCGGATCCTTAACTTGAAAACCCAAACCTAACGCCGATCCCGAACCCGAACCCGATTTCCTAAACCTAAACTATTCTCAATTCCCTAAATCTATAACCTAAACCTAAACCAAAACCTATAACCTTAACTTAAACCAAAACCTATAACCTAAACCTTAACCTAAATGTATTCTCAAATCCCTAAACCTAAACCTACACCTAATCCTAATCTCAACTCCCTAACCTAAACCGGATCCTAAACTTCAAAACCCAAACCTGAAGCCGATCCCGCACTCGAACCCGATTTCCTAAACCTAAACCTTAAACTATTCTCAGTTCCCTAAATCTATAACCTAAACCTAAACCAAAACCTATAACCTTAACTTAAACCAAAACCTATAACCTAAACCTTAACCTAAATGTATTCTCAAATCCCTAAACCTAAACCTACACCTAATCCTAATCTCAACTCCCTAACATAAACCGGATCCTAAACTTGAAAACCCAAACCTAAAGCCGATCCCGAACCCGAACCCGATTTCCTAAACCTAAACCTTAAACTATTCTCAATTCTATAAATCTATAACCTAAACCTAAACCAAACCATATAACCTTAACTTAAACCAAAACCTATAACCTAAACCTTAACCTAAATGTATTCTCAAATCCCTAAACCTAAACCTACACCTAATCCTAATCTCAACTCCTTAACCTAAACCGGATCCTAAACTTGAAAACCCAAACCTAAAGCCGATCCCGAACCTGAATCCGATTTCCTAAACCTAAACCTTAAACTATTCTCAATTCCCTAAATCTATAACCTAAACCTAAACCAAAACCTATAACCTTAACTTAAACCAAAACCTATAACCTAAACCTTAACCTAAATGTATTCTCAAATCCCTAAACCTAAACCTACACCTAATCCTAATCTCAACTCCCTAACCTAGACCTAAACCTAAACTTGAAAGCCTAAACTTAAACCCGATCCCGAACCCGAATCCGATTTCCTAAACCTAAACCTTAACCTATTCTCAATTCCCTAAACCTTAACCTAAATGTATTCTCAAATCCCTAAATCTAAACCTACACCTAATCCTAATCTCAACTCTCTAACCTAAACCTAAACCTAAACCTAAACTTGAAAACCCAAACCTAAACCCGATCTTGAACACGAACCTGATTTCCTTAACCTATTCTCAATTCCCTAAACCTTAACCTAAATGTATTCTCAAATTCCTAAACCTAAACCTACACCTAATCCTAATCTCAACTCCCTAACCTAAACCTAAACCTAAACCTAAACTTGAAAACCCAAACCTAAACCCGATCCCGAAACCGAACCCGATTTCCTAAACCTTTAAACTAAACCTTAACCTATAACTTATAACCTAAACTTATAACCGATAACCTAACCTATGGATTTTGCTATAGTTTAGAAGATTTGTTGGTAAATTTTTTATTTCTTTATATATTATTGTTTTTTTCCAGCTCTTTTTTTTTTGTCTTTCTTCCTTTTGAGATGTGTACAGAGGCATGCTTGTTTGATTGTGTCTACAATTGTTGTTTTATACAGGCTGACAAGCTAAAGAAGTTAGTGGATGATGAAATTCATTTTCTTAAGGGAAGGGTTTTGAAACTTGAAAGTGATATTGTGTCGAAGTCTACAGAAGTTACTTATGTAGTTTCAAGGAAAGAAGAAGCTGTATCTTCTATGTTTGCTGAACTTGACCGTCTGAAGAAAGAAAATTCTGTAAAAGCGCGATCATTATTTAATGCATGAGGGCACGCCTTAGTTGTAATTCTTATGATAGGTTGAGCAAAGTGAAGTATTATTTATTTAGAAATGTGAATGTAGGATGCATTATAGATTTGATTGCTATTGTAACAAATGCATCATTTTTTTTCTTTGATTGCATTAAGCTTAGATGAGTTATCAATCATAGCAGGTTCTTGCAATGAAAACAGGGAAAATAGCTACGAAATATTATCCGTAGCGGTAGCAATTACTATCTATAGCTACGGATATAATCCGTAGCTATTGGTATCTATAGCTATGGATTATATCCGTAGCTATTGGTATGTAGTGCTGCATATATCATAAATATTGGTATCTATTGCTACGGATTATATCCGTAGCTATTTCTGTATATGGCTACGGATAGAATCCGTAGCTATTTCTGTCTATAGCTACGGAGAATATCCGTAGCGAATTGTGTGTATTGCGACGGACAAAATCCGTAGCTAATTGTATCTATTGCTACGGATAATATCCGTAGCTAAATGTAACTATTGCTACGGACAAAATCCGTAGCTAATTGTATCTATTGCTATGGATATTGTCCGTAGCTAGACCTTTAGCTACCCCACCAATTGCGACGGACGTGCCACGGACCAGATCCGTAGCAAAAGGGCTTTTGCTACGGATATAGTCCGTAGCCTTTGCCCGTTTTTCTTGTAGTGTTTACTATTTTGTGCATGCATACCCTATGAAGGTGCACTTAATAGCTCTTGGTCCTAACTTAGTTCTTTTGGGTCAGGGGTTCTGCAATATGCAAGACACCCCCCACACTTTTAGATATCCTAGGTTAGGTTTTCTACCTCTCCATGTTTCATATGGAGATATTTTATATTTTTTAGACGAAATTCTTTTTAGTATATGACATGCTGCAAGCAGTGCCTCACCCCATAAACTTAGTGGCAACTTTGCTCTTATCAACATTGAGTTGACCATTTCTACTAATGTTTTATTCTTTCTTTTTGCTATTCTGTTTTGTTGAGGTGTATATGGCGCAGTACATTGATGTATTAGTCTATGTCCTTCACAGAAGTTATCAAATTCATTGGAGAAGTATTCTCCTCCTCTATTGCTACGGAGAATTTTTATCTTCTTATTTAGTTGATTCTCTACTTCTACTTTATATATTTTAAACATGTTCAATGCTTCATCTTTGCTCTTTAATAGATAAACATACACATATCTAGAGCAATCATCTATAAAGGTTATAAAGTACCGTTTACCTCCACGAGTAATAATGTCATTTAATTCACAGATATCACTGTGCACAAGATCCAATATTTGAGACGATCTTTCAACACTTGGAAAAGGTTTCTTCGTCATTTTGGATCGTATGCACACTTCACATTTATCAGTTTCATTATCTGTGTATGAGATTAAACCATTCTTAGCCATGAACTTCAAGGTACTATACCCTATATGGGCTAGTCTATCATGCCACAGTCCAGCGGATTCAACCATATACGTAAAAGTGTTACTTTCATTTAGAGAAAACTTAATCATCCTATTATAAGCATATCCCTTTCCGACAAAATTCTCATTCTTTAACGAAATAAGTTTTCCTGACTTGTAGACCACCCTTATACCTGGTTTACCCAAAAGATCCTCATAAACTAAGTTTTACCTCATGTCTGGGACGTGCAGTACATTAATCAGAATTACTTTCTTCCCAGAAGTGAATATCAGTTCGACAGTTCTTTTGCCGACGACCTTCGATCGGAATTCATTACCCATTTGGACTTCTTGACCATCGGTCAATTCCTCATAGGTTTTGAAGGCTGATTTGTCGTAACACACATGTACTGTAGCGGCAGTATCATACTACCAACCTGGAACTTTGCCTTAGATGGTATTCACCTTAGTGATCATAGCTACAATATCGCTTTCTTCTACTGCACTTGCCTCTTTTTTAGATTTGTGATATCGGCATACTCGAGCATAGTGCCCGATTTTCCCACAGACATGGCATGGGCCTTTGAAATTTTCGTTCTTCTTGTGGGCGTTTTTCTTGAATTTCCCTTTATTGGGTTTTAGGGAATCGTCCTTCTCGGGATTCTTATTATTAGTGTTCTCTACTGCATGTACCTTGGATGAGGCATTCCCGTTATCACTCTTTCTGTCATGGTTATGGGATTCTTCCTCAATTCTGAGGTGTTTTTGGATTTGTTCCAGTGTGTAGTCCTCAATTTTATGCAGCAACTTCTTTCTATAGTCTTTCCACATCAATGACAATTTAGCAATTATAGCCCCGACTTGGAATGATTCAGGAAGATCAATTTTGATAGCTTTGATTTTGTTTACTATTAGCTGCAGTTCTTGGATTTGGCGCAACAACGGTTTGTTATCTACCATGTTGAAGTCAAAATATCTGGCGATGAGTAGTTTGTTGGTACATTCTTCTTCAGCCTTATATTTGAACTTCAGAGCGGCCCAGATCTACTTTGCTGATGACGTCTGTTGGTACAGAATGTACAGGCGGTCGGAGAGTGCGTTTAGTATGTGTCCTCAACACAAGAGTTCATCTTCAGCTCGTTTAGTGCGGGCAATCACCTGTTCAAGTGTGTTTGTGTTGGATGCTTCAGGTAGTGCTTGCAGATTTGGATATAATATGTAGTAGATCTTCAGCACTGTCAGAAAAAATTTCAGCTTGTCTTGCCATCTCATAAAATTGGTTCCATCGAACCGATCAAGACGTATCAAGTCCTGATTCATCAACTTGATGGATGAAACACTGTCAGCTTCCATCACAAATAACGCTTTAAGATTGTTGGAAAATTTACAGAATAATATTTTTTTGTAAAATATGGAATCCGAAAAATGCAAATTAATCTGAAATAGGGACAGGCTGAAGCACGTTTGGAACGCCGTCCTTAAAGCGTTATTTGCCCCTACTCAAGTGAATTGAGTATGCTGAAAAGGTTACAGGCAAACCGCTTTTAGGATACGACGAGCCCGGTGTGGGTCTGCGTTCAGCAAACACGAAGGCCCACCAATGGAACTCTGTTACACAGCCTGACAGAAATACATAAAAAAGGAAAAATCCCAAAATAAAAAGAGAGAAGAAGAATATTTAGAACTTAAACCACTGCACTGGTTTGTTTTTACTGATCTTCAGCAGTTGCTGGTTCAGATGAACGTTCTAGACCACACCTCTGGTCTAATTTTCAAGTAATGGTTCAGACGAACCTTGCTATACTCACTACAAGAAAAGGGGGCTTTAGCCTCGGTTCAAAATAGTGGCTAAAAAGGTGAAAAACTAAAGCTAAAGCCTTTAGCCTCAGTTTTGCCTCAGTTATCCAAACCGAGGTTGAAACCCCCGTGGCTAAAGGCTTTAGCCTCAGTTTTAGCAACCGAGGCTAAAATGACATTTATAGCCTCGGTTCTTTAAGTGAGGCTAAAAGAACCTTTTTAGCTTCGGTTTTTACGAAATGAGGCTAAATTAAAATTTTAGCTTCCATTGTTTCCAACTGAGACTAAATCCAAATGTTAGCCTCAATTGCCTCCAACAGAAGCTAAATCTATTTTTAACCTCGGTTCTCAACAACCGAGGCTAAATCCTTTAGCCACGGGAATTTCAGCCTTGGTTCTCAACAACCGAGGCTAAATCCAAGTCTCGGTTACAAATTAAGGCTAAAAATGTTTAATTTTTTTAAATATTTATTTAAACTACTAATCCATTAATTCAACCCACTCATGAAACAATCAATCATGAAAGCCATAATACCAACAAAATAGTTAACAACAGTTTACAAAGTTTTCAAAACAAACTCAATCAAACTGTTACACAACATTAGGTTCCACAAATATCTATATTCTTATCTCTTCTATAATCTCTCTTTTTCTTTTTCTTTGACTTTTCCTGTATCTGTTTTGAATCATCCGGTCTTTTATTGACACTTCTTTCATCTGGAAGCTCTTGTAAAAGGGTTTCTATAGCAGCATCAGATTTCTCTTGGGCATCTTTACCTGCTAGATCCTCCAAACGTTCCTACCAAGTGAAGATAACCACCAACAACATTTAAACTCAACCTCAATGAAGCGATTAAACTAAATCAATACAGACCCGCAAGAACTTCTTCACTAGGAATAACATAATTCCCCAGTAATCAATGGCAGAGATGGCCTCAAGCTCACATTAAGAGTTGTAATTAACCAAAATGAGATGAACGTGTGCTGATATTCAGCCCTAAATGTAAGATACGGACATGTGATTCCTTGCCAATGCAGCACTAAATCTAGGAAATTTGCTACCACTCTTACGAGACTGACTTCTGTTTAATATTCAAAACACACTGATATGTATCATTTCAGGAGCCATTGGTTGTAATTGTCCAATTTCGTCAATGCATAGTATTATCTCTATGATGGGGTCCACTGATAAACTGATTAGGTCATTGAGAGGTGGGCCTCAACTATACCAGTTATGGATCAAACACAAAGCAGAAAAACAAGCATCATATAATACCCACTTGTACCAAGGAGTCTTCTAAAATTTTACAACCTATGCTTATAAGGTAAAATGAAAGCTAGAGAACATGAGAAAGCATTGAATTATCAGATTTGCATATGTAAATAGGGGAGCACTCACTGCCAATTCCTCCCACAAGCTTTTCGGCTTCCCTTGTGAACCAGAGCTAGCTTCCCAGTTTTGGAATTCCGTTTGCAGGTCACGGAAGAAGTCCTCTGTAACACCAACATTCAGAATCACATCAATACAAAGCAGTTTTCAAAGATGATGAAGACACCCATCCAACTTTAAATTATTAAGGACAGTTTCATAGTACCATGGTCTCCGATTGGACAAATATACCTATTGTTATTTGAACATCTCTCAAAAAATTACCTGTAGAATAAACGGGTTAAACAAGAACTCAAAATCTGCCCTGTCCAATAGCTATAAGACACATACATCAGGTTTTGGATAAGGATGATATCCGTGATTTGCATTCATGCATGCAGCTGTGACAACGTTCATTCCCACTGTTTTCTGTGTTGTGGCCTATTTAAGCTTTAGATATTTTTCAATTTTAGGGGTCATGCCCCTAAAATGAGCTGGTAAAATGGATGCATGTAGCCTGCTCATAGCTACTTAGTAAGTAATCCACATCTCAAGTTTAGTGGACATGCCCATCAATCGGGACAATCCAATAGATGGGCCACCTCTTGGATGGGCTACAGCGCAACGGCCATTCCAACTGGATGTTCTGAATTATCTGATGACGAGGCTGCTTTGGTAATCGTCCATGTTCACTGACTGAGCTTTCCACGTCCGAATCGACATACCCACTGCGGTTGCTTCCCGCATAACCATCCATATATTTCAGAACAGAACACAGTCATCAACCAAATATATGGAGCACCTTCTCAATCAACAGGGGTTTGTTATTAGTATCGAGTTTAGGAGTTGGTAAATATTGAAAGATATGATTCAAGCATGAGAGTCAAATTGCTTCTCATAAGATTAGGTTTCAACAGTAAGATTCAAAAAATCGGTTTGGTATATCAATAACAATATCTATGACATAATTCCCATATTTGATCTATGAGAAGCAACAACGATTTTCAAATGATCCTTCAAAAATAAAAGGATTTTCAAATGCTAAAAAGACAGGTCATAACTAAAACCGTCCAATGCACCTAAACAGAAATTAAGAAGAGAGACATACTTGAACTAACCGAGTTACTTCAACCCTTAAAGAAGAATTTGCCGGGAACCTTGAGGACAGGGACAAAGCAATCCGCGGATCCACAAAAAATGCAGTCCTGGCGTATTCAATCCACTTCTCTGAGTTAATTTTAGAATGAGAGAATGTACTTTTCCTGTAATAAGGACAATGAATTTAGATAGGAAATTAGAAAGAAAGACACCAACCATGGAAAGAACAGTATACAACGGAAAACAGTTTTCAAACTGTACTAGCAAAGCACAAAGATGATGAACTGGTGATTAATAAATTCTCTGTTCCAAAGCAACCAACCTACCACATTAGTCAAGAACTTACATTTTCACGTGCCAGTTCTTCCTCAGGAGAATTCTTTTGAGGTAAAGCCACTCTCATGCAAGTCGATCACACTACACAAAGTAGACAATGCAAACACAAGGTGTGTGACTATGTCACTTTAGTGAAGATAAATAAAAATAAAAGTAAAAGTAAAATCAATTATGTATCCGAGTCCCACTTGCCGGCGCGTCGTGACCGGTGAGCATGCACGCATGTGTGGTGTTTGGCATACCATACCCAAGTTTCAATATAAAACAAAAGAAAAAGACACCTCTCTTAAGGTCCTCTCCTTCCCTTTTTTTCATTTCACTTTTTTACCTTTTTTTTTTTCCTTAAAAAACAAAACCAATACATACAATATCCTACAAAGCCAACAGTCCTAATTACCACACATGCCATATGCACCTTGAGAGGGAAGTGCATAGGCCTTTTTATTTTTTAATAACTGTGTGGACTTTTAGAGCTAATCTAGGCGCATGCAAAGTCATGTAGTGCACATGCCATCCTGCATAGACAACATATAAGTAGTTCCTCAAGCACTATTACAATACCACAAAGAGAAAAATCAGTACAAAGTATACAGTTAATGCAACAGTTACCTAAGGATAGCCTATCATGCTTAAAAGGCTAAATAAATCACCATATATGTTAAAAAGGCTTATATGACAGTCTCAAATGTATCCTCAGACATGTTTATAGAATGGAAGTTCCATGGAATGCCATTTCCTTTGTACTGGTAAATCCAAGATTGGCCAATACATGCATTTTATTCATTTTTTTTCATTGTGAGTTAAAAATGCATGGATTGGTCAATACGAGGATCAAAGTGGGTATGCATAGGCTACATCGGTGTATGTTTGTTAATCTCATTTGAGGTTATTTTTGCACTCAGTAGAGTGATTATAATGCCTCGGATTTCACCTGAAAATCATCTGACCATCTCTTATCTCATGGATGATTTATTTCACAATGTTTATCATTTTGCTAATTTATCTAAATCACTATCTAGCTTGCTTTCTAAAATATAGCTGGCTTTGGGTTTCTCCTTGCAGACCTTGGGGCATGAAAAAACAAAAGGTGCCTGAAGCTTTTTTATTCAACCTTTCTGACTGTTTGATCTGCCCTTGCGTGGCTTCTGTTATGCAAGTCAAACTGCTTCCTGGTTGGTTATGATAAAAGATTCACACTTCTTTTATGGAAGCAACATTGTTGGGAATTTGAATTGTAGTCTAGCTATTGTAGGACTGACTCCAATCTAATAAAATATCAGCACATTCAACCTTGAAATTTGAAAAAGGGAAACAATTCAAAACTTTGGAGAATGATTCCGCTTTTTTATCCCTTACCACCACCTCTTTTCAAGCATTATTTAATCACTGGAGGCTTGTCGAGGCACCAATATTTTAGTATGATTTTTTACTTTTTGCCAGATGAAGCATCTCCTTCTCCTGTACAGTACAATTTGCAACAAGAGCTCATCTGCTTATCATATTCTAGAAAGAATTTGATGAAGTTATTGGGAAGATGTACCCTAGGCTTGCATGGATACCTCATATGTCTTATGGCAAGGTGACTTCTCAGATGAAAAAACTTATAAGGAAAACAAACATACAGGCCAGAACCATAGTTATTGGAAACAACAACCAAAAAACTGAGTCAAAACAGAAAGGAAATGGAAGATTTCAATTTGTAGAGTAGCACAACAACTAGAAATTTGGCACAGCTCTAGGAAGAAAACCGGGGAAAAAATAGCTGGGAAGATGGATAAATCTAAGATCTACAAGGTTACTTAAAAATAGATCACTCGTCATGCTAGAGCTAGTTATCCACAACCGCTCCCAAATGCAAAATTATCTAAATTGAAGATGAATCACATCCATCTCCAATGAGGATCAATTTCTTCTAGCAGAGCGAAGTGGACTGTTCTAATTTCTATTCTAGATAATCCTGATGGCAGAGTCCACCTTATGCACGGTTCAGGTTTCCCGCACAATAGTTCACCAACTAAAATAAACATTTCCAGCCAGTATGGAAACAAATAGCCAGAAGCAACATCACAATTTCGAATTCAAGGCTACCAATCAGCCTTCAATAGCACAGATCAGTGATACAATTTATCGATCACCACAAGAATAACAAAAGCATATATTCTCGTGAGAATTTAGCTCCCATTACAGAGCCATCAGTTACAAAAATGTCACAAAATAACGGACGATGAAAAGGGAAAAGAAGAAGAAATAACAGGAATAAATGGTTTGCATTTTTATTGAAGATCCGAGTAGGAAAGCTCCAAAAATTAGGCAGAAAATACCAGAAATGGAAAGAGGAGATCTGAAAGTTTTTGGCTCCTCCAACGTTACCTCCAAATGCGGGACGAGAATGTAAATTGCTGAAGGCAAAAGTTGCAATCACTCCAATCGCATCAGATCAAAGATCTAGACTTCGAAAGAGGATCTCTGAGCTGCTGATGCGTGCAAAAGCTTTCTTTCGAGTAAAATCCCTAGATTTGATAGAACACAGCAAAAAATAGGAGATCTCTCCCACTTAAAAAATCGACAATCAAAACCTCAGAAATCGCAGATCTTCTAAAATCGAATGTCTCGATCAGGAAAAAAAGAAAAAGAAAACAAGAAGCACAGATCGATTGATATCCCTTCCGATAAGGTAAACATAGCTTCTATATCATCGATCAAAGATCTAGGCCGCGGAAATCACAAATCTTCACAACTAAGAGCTTCTGCAGCCGAATTTGCTTCTATTTGAGCCAATTGAAGATTTTGAGTTCAGAAGACACGTATTTTCGCATCTACGAGCTTTCCGGGTATGAATCTCTCGATTAAAGATTGGAAATTGTCCGAAAAAAATGGAAGGAGAGATCGAGAGAATAGGGGCAGAGACTAGGGTTTCAGCTCTTTTTCGGGAAATCTGAGATCGAGAGAAAAGGAGCAGAAGGAGCGAAATGAAAAGAATCGAGCTTACCTTGAACTGATTTGGATCTGGATCTAAATGAAAAGGAGGTCTTCTAGCAGTTCTCCTCCTTCCAATCGAGAGAGAGAGAGAGAGAGAGAGAGAGAGAGAGAGAGAGAGAGAGAGAGAATGGATCTAGATCTGGATCTAAATGATAAGGTCTTCTAGCAGCTAGAAAACATGCGAAAAGAATCAAAATCTGCAAACACGAAAACATGCGAAAAGAATCAAAATCTGCAAACACGAAAACATGCAAAAAGAATCAAAATCTGCAAACACGAAAACATGCAAAAAGAATCAAAATCTGCAAACAAGGAAAAGCCTCTGAGTGAGAGGAACGACGGCTTGCTTTTGTAGCTGGGCTTTACTGAAAGTAACGAAAACGCAAGGTCAATATTAGCCTTGATACTTTCTCATAACAGCGGCACGTGTGTGGGGCGATATTAGCCTCAGTATTCAATAACCGAGGCAAAAAGGCATCCCTGGCCCGTGAAGCAAACAGCTCTGCAAGGCCCACCATGACATGGCATCCACTACATCCACCTCTTATGACAGATTATTTTAGAATGGGACCCAAAATAGTAGGCTGATTTAACACTCTAATAGGCCATAATGCATGGATCAGTGATAATGAGACCATTTACCTTTGAAATCTTACCGTGGCCCACCGTGATGAGTTCGGTAGACTCGAGAAGGCTTCAATGATAGACGTCTTTAAGAAATAATTTTTCGGCCCACTTCCATAAATGAGTTTTCAAAAATGATGGACAGACTTTTATCCTCGGTTACTAACCAACTGAGGCAAAATAACAGACTTTTGGCCTCAGTTACTCACCAATCGAGGTAAAATGGTAGACATTTGGCTTCAGTTGTTCACCAACTGAGGCAAAAGGACAAACTTTTAGCCTTGGTTACTCACTAACTGAGGCAAAAGGGTAAACTTTTGGCCTCAGTTTCTCACCAACCAAGGCAAAATGACAGACTTTTGGCCTCAATTTTCAATAACCAAGGCAAAAGGGTAGACTTTTGGCCTCAGTTGCTCACCAACCGAGACAAAAGGGTAGACTTTTGGCTTCAGTTTTCAATAACTGAGGCAAAAAGGCAGGCTTTTGGTCTCAGTTTTCAATAACCGAGGCAAAAGGGCAGACTTTTAGCTTCAGTTGCTCACCAACTGAGACAAAAGGGCAAACTTTTTGCCTCAATTTCTCACCAACCGAGGCAAAAAGGGTAAACTTTTAACCTCAGTTGCTCACCAACAGAGGCAAAAGGGCAGACTTTTGGCCTCAGTTGCTCACCAACAGAGGCAAAAGGGCAGACTTTTAGCCTCAGTTTCTCACCAACTGAGGCAAAATGGCAGATTTTAGCCTCAGTTTATCAACAATCGAGGTAAAAAGGCAGACTTTTGGCCTCAGTTGCTCACCAACCGAGGTAAAAGGGCAGAATTTTGGCCTCAGTTGCTCACCAACCAAGGCAAAAGGGTAGACTTTTGGCCTCAGTTTCTCACCAACCGAGGCAAAAGGGCAGACTTTTGGCCTCAGTTCTCAACAACCGAGGCAAAAGGGCAGACTTTTAGCCTTAGTTTTCAACAACCAAAGCAAAAGGGCAGACTTTTAGCCTCAGTTGCTCACCAACCGAGGTAAAAGGGTAGACTTTTGGTCTCAATTGCTCACCAATCGAGGCAAAAGGGCAGACTTTTGGCCTCAGTTCTTAACAACCGAAGCAAAATAACAGACTTTTAGCCTCAGTTGCTCACCAACCGAGGCAAAAGGGTAGACTTTTGGCCTAATTACTCACCAACCAAGGCAAAAGGGCAGACTTTTGGCCTCAATTTCTCACCAACCGAGGCAATAGGGTAGAGTTTTGGCCTCAATTTCTCATCAACCGAGGCAAAAAGTGAATTTTTAACCTCAGTTCCTTTACAACCAAGGCTAAAAACCATATTTAGCCTCCTTTTTTTGAACCGAGGCTAAAAAATTGAGGCTAAAGGCCTACTTTCTTATAGTGACTGCTGGAATCACTGTTGTATATGAGAAGAGTGACTTAATCTTAGTTCGTATGGGTCTGCTGGAGTGGGTTGAGAGATGGTTTGGAAACCCATCTAGACCCTCCTTTTATAGGCTATGGTGGCTGGGGGTTATGGTCCAGGGAAATAAATCCCATGACCGTTTTCTAGCCATTGGAGAAAACTAGCTGTTTTATGGCCATTTTTTTACTGTTGTGCATGAGCCATTAAGCTGCTGCATGTTGACTGCTGTGAGACGGCAGCTAATCGTTTTCTAGCTGTTGGGCTAGCCATGCAGCAGTTACAGTTGGACCCTGCACTAATGGCACAGCCGTTACAAATCTGCTGCAACATCTCTTTTTTCAGCTCTCTATATATACTGGAGGACCTCTCTCTCAGTCCTCTAGTCTCCTTTCTAACCAGCCACTCTCCTTAGCCACGGAGCGACCCTCTGCGACACAATGCGCACGTGCGAAGTGCAGTGCGCCACTAGCGCTTCTAAAGCCACACTGCCTCACATGCCCACGTCCTCGCACCGAGCCTGAGCCCGAGCCCGAGCCAGTGCGCGCGCGCTCGGGTGTTGCAGTGCTACGCACTGGAACACGCAAGTTCCATTCTCCTTTGGACCATGTGGATAAGTATTATAATACTCCACCACTCTCATATAAACTAATTTTTCTTCTCCTCTTTCTCCCATGTGGGACTATTCCCAAAACCCACAAAAAAAAGGTATTTTTCAAACTTTTTTATATAATATATATATTATATTTTATTAAAATCAATATTTTTTGCAACACCATATTCTTCTACTTCTTCAATCTCCACTATATTGACACCCGACAAAAAAATGTACTATTTCAATTTCAAAAACAGAAAATGAGTATATGAACAAATCAATTAGAGTAGTTGAATATATCAATTCCCTTTGTGCTATTCATTTTAGTTGCAAAAACAAGATCAGATGTTGGGATATTACCTTCAAAACAAAGGCAAAATCTGTTTAATGGAAATTGAATGGAAGTGAATCATGTTGGGTCTAAAACCCAGCTTCTTGCTGACGTGTGGCTGCAGCCAAAAAAAAAAAAAAAAAAAAAAAAAAAAAAAAAAAAAAAAAAAAAAAAAAAAAAAAACTGAAACTTTTAAAGTGGAAGAGAGAACTGTTGTTTATTGAATTTGAATAAATTGGAACGATTACAGTGGTGCCTTTTATAGGCTTTTCTACTTAGGCAAAATGACTAATTTATCCTTGTCTAGATACATCCTAGGGGCAGCCAAACATAGAAGGAATCCAGAATAATATCTACTGTTATCTTAACCCAGCTAGCAAACTAAACTTAGAATAATAAAAAAAAATCTCAACACCACAGCTAGCATACACAGCATTCACACGTTATCAGCAGCTAACACAACAGATCCTTACATGGTTTTGGATTTCCACAATCCACCACCGTGTCCAACACTCCCCTTCAAACCAAAACCGGCTTCATTCCAAGCATCGTTCTTAGTTGTTTGAATGCATCTGTCGGCAATGTCTTTGTGAAAATATCTGCCACTTGTTCCGTTGTATGACAATACTCTAATTTCATCGTTTTCTGCTTCACATGATCTCTCAGAAAATTGCATCGGGTATCAATGTGTTTGCTTCTTCCATGCTGCACCTGATTTTTAGCTAGCTCGATTGCCGACTTGTTATCCACATATATGACTGTGGATTCTTCCTGCGGATGCTTCAGCTCCTTTAGCAGGTTTCTCAACCAAATTCTCTCACAGACGGTGGACAATGCTACCATGTACTCTACTTCACATATGGACAGGGCGACCACACTCTGCTTATTCGAATTCTATGTGAAAGCAGTCCTTCCGAGATAGAATACATAACCAGTGGTGCTCTTTCTTTCATCATGGTCACCTCCCCAATCACTGTCTGAGTATCCATATAGTATTGTTTCACCATCGCATAGATAAAAGAGACCGAATTCAATAGTCCCTTTGATATACCTCAATACTCGTTTTGCAGCTAGCTAGTATGACTCTTTTGGGGCTTCCATATAGCGGCTTAAAAGCCCAACACTGTAGACTATATCTGGCCTAGTGATTGTGAGGTACCTTAAGCTTCCGATTAGGCTCTTGAATAGAGTTGAGTCAACGTTTCTTCCTTCTCCATCTTTCGTGAGCTTCAGGCCTGTTGTAACAGGTGTATTTATGGCTTTACAGTCGACCATCTGAAACTTCTCAAGAAGTTCTTTTATGTACTTCTTCTGGGATATGTAAATCCCGCCGACTTGTTCCTTCACCTCAATGCCCAAGAAGAAAGACATCAATCCACCATCAGTCATCTCGAACTTTTTGACATAGCCTGCTTGAATTCTTCAAACATCACCTGGCTGTTCCCAGTGAACAGCAGATAATCAACATATAAACAAGCTATAAGCATATCTCCATAGACATTCTTCTTTGTGTAGACGTCATGCTCGTACGGACATTTGACGAAACCATTCTCTTGAAGATAGTCGTCGATCCGTGCATTCCAAGCGCGGGGAGCTTGCTCCAACCCATATAGGGCTTTCTTCAGCCGATACACCTTGTGTTCCTCCTCTTGCATGTCAAAGCCTTTAGGCTGGTCAACGTAGACTTCTTCTTTGAGTATTCCATTTAGGAATGTGGATTTCACATCCGGTTGGTAGATCATCCAACCGTAATGAGCTACAAGGGAGATAATCATTCTTACAGTGTCAAGGCGAGCAGCTGGGGCGAAAACTTCTTCATAGTCTACCCCATATTTCTTTTTGTAACCTTTCGCTACGAGCCTTGCCTTATATCGTTCGATCTTACCATCGACATTCCGCTTGATTTTGTACACCCATTTGAGACCAATGGTCTTCTGGCCTTTAGAGAGTGAGGTTAGATCCCATGTTCGATTCTTCTCGATGGCTTAAATCTCTTCTTCCATAACCTTTCTCCAACATTCTTCATTTACAGCCTCTTCGAATGTGAGAGGCTCGTGGTCCGTATACAGGCAGAGAAATTTCACTTCCTCAGTTTTTGCATAGATGTCATTGAGACTTCTCATTTTAATAGGAGTTAAGGGTGAAGGAGAATTGGATGAAGATGTGCTGGATGAATTCTGATTTGATGAAGTACTTTCAGTAGAGATGGAACGTACTCATGGACTTCTACGATTCGAAGGGGGTGATGTGGGTGTCTACTCTTGCTTCTCATGTCTCTCTTCTTCGACCTCGACCTGCTTTTCTTTGGCCGAGATTCCCTCGTTCCATTTCCACTCTTCTTCCTCACAAAATATCACATCTCTACTCACCACCAGCTTATTGGTTAATGGGTTGTAGAGCTTGTATGCCTTTGACTCTTTGTTGTAGCCGATGAAGATGCACTTCTTGCCACGATCATCAAGCTTTTTTCTTCTCGCTTCTAGAACTTGAGCGTAGGTGACACACCCAAAGATCTTAAGGTGCGCCACGCTCCGCTTGTATCCACTCCATGCTTCTTGCGATGTCTTGAATCTGACACTTTTGGTCGGACACCTATTAAAAAGATAGGCAGTACATGCAACTTCCTCTACCCATAAATTCTTTGGTAGACTTTTCTCCTTCAGCATGGTCTTCGTCATGTCGAGGATGGTGCGGTTCTTCCATTCCGCAATTCCATTTTGTTGTGGCGTGTACGCTGCAGTGTGTTGTTGCTTAATGCCACGTTCCCTGCAATATTCTTGAAAAACATTTGAGGTGTACTCCCTATCTGTCAGATCTAAGGGTTTTTATTTTAAGACCACTTTCTTTTTCAACAAGGGCCTTAAAATTTTTAAAAATAGTAAAAGCAGCAGACTTCTCTTTGATTGCATACACCCACAATTTTCTACTGAAATCGTCAATGAAGGTAATAAAGTATTTATTACCTCCAAGAGAGATTGGCTTTAATGGTCCACAGATGTCAGTGTGAACCAACTGCAACGGTTCTCTTGCTCTTCAGGATACTCCACTCGGAAAGGAGTTCCTTTGTTGTTTCCCAAGTGTGCACGCCTCACACACATGTTCTGAAGCTTCAATAGCAAGCAAACCATGCACCATGCTTGATGAGGACAAAAGTTTCAGGCCACTGAAATTTAGATGGTCAAAGCGAAGATGCCACATCCAAGAATCATTCTTTGCTTTTCCATAAAAATACTTCTCAAGCATTGAATTTATATGGAGAGGAAACATACGATTCTTCGCCATCTGGACTTTTACAATCAAACGTCCATGTATATCTCTTACGGAAAGAGAAGAGTTCTCCATGTGTATGACATACCCTTTTTCGAGGAGTTGTCCGAGACCCAGTATATTACTTTTCATGTTGGGCACGTAGTACACATTAAAGATATAGTTTGGAACACCATTCTTCTGAAAGATTTTGATTTTTCCTTTACCTTTCACCGGCATTTTTGATGATCGTCTCCAAACGTTACATCGCCATGAACTCCTTTTATGAGTTCCACAAAGAGTTTCTTGTCGCTACACATGTGATTGCTTGCACCCGTGTCGAGATACCATACATCCTGCTAATCACTACCTTTCTCTTGTGCAAGGAGAAGTGTGGAGCTTTCTTGTTCATGGCCTGATGCTTCGACATAGTTGGATAGCTCGTCTTGATTCACCGGCTTGCTCCAACAATAAGATGCATACTGGCCAAGCTTGTTACAGTTATAACACTGGATATTCTTTGTACTTCTTCTTCCACGCATCGATCTGCCTCTACCATTTCCTCTTCCACCGAAATTGGTATTTTTCTGCTGGTTTTGGTCATGGCTTTGTTGGTATCCACGCCCTCTGCCTCTTGCGCGATTGTTAGCAAAATGTCCACCACGTTGTGAACTTCCACATCCACCATTGTTATCACTCAGAGTCAATCTTGACTCCAAAGCTTGTTCCATCGTCATGGAACTGGCATTCTTCTGCATTCGTTGTTCATGAACTTGTAACGACCCCATCAGCTCTTCAATGAAGAGTTTTTCAATATCTTTTGATTCTTCGATCGCCACAACCACATGCTCAAACTTGGTTGTGAGGGATCGAAGTATCTTTTCAATAACTCGGACAACTTCAATCTTCTCACCATTCTTTTTAAATTATTGGCAGTTACAAGCAAACGCGAAAAATAATCAATAATATTCTCACATTCCTTCATATGAGTCGCTTCGAACTCGGCTCTTAATGTTTGAAGGCGAACCTGCTTCACTCGATCTACACCCTTGAAGATGGTGTCAAGGGTATCCCATGCTTGCTTGCTTTATATTGCTTCGGCAATCTTTTCGAAGGTGGATTCATCCAACCCTTGATAGAGGAGAAACAAAGCCTTATTATCTCTCTTCCTTTGATTTTTTAGAGCAGTCTTTTCTTCATTGGTGAAGGCGGCTTCTTCTTCCATAGTGGGTTCTTCATGATATACTCATCGGTGACGATCTCCCATAGTTCTTGCAACCCGAACAACGCTTTCATTTGGATGCACCACTTTTTATAGTTGTCCTTTAACAACTTAGGAACCTGCGGCTGGATTGTGCTAGCCATCTTTTTCTTTTTCTTTTTTTTAAATGGCTGATTTTTTTTTTTTTTTTTTTTTTTGCTGAAATAGTGGAGTCTTGGATAGATTCTTGGCTGAAACAGTGGAGTCTTGCACAGATTCTTGGCTTTTGCAATCTGATTTTTTTTTTTTTTTGAAAACAGATTTTTTTTTTTTTTGCTGCAATCTGATTTTTTTAAAACAGATGTTTTTGCTGCAATCTGATTTTTTGAAAACAGATTTTTTGTTTTGCAGCAATCTGATTTTTTTGAAAACAGATATTTTCTGAAAAAAAAAAAATTCTGTTTTGGCTGAAAATTTGCTGGAAACTTTTTCTGAAAAAAAAAAACCTTGGGACCTGTGGGTTATGGGCCCACCACACTTAATGGCTCTTATACCAGTTTGTTGGGTCTAAAACTCAGCTTCTTGCTGACGTGTGGCTGCAGCCACCAAATGAAAAAAAAAAACTGAAACTTTTAAAGAGGAAGAGAGAACTGCTGTTTGTTGAATTTGAATAAATTGGAACGATTACATTACAGTGGTGCCTTTTATAGGCTTTTCTACTTAGGCAAAATGACTAATTTATCCTTGTCTAGATACATCCTAGGGGCAGCCAAACATAGAAGGAATCCAGAATAATATCTACTGTTATCTTAACCCAGCTAGCAAACTAAACTTAGAAAAGAAAAAAATCTCAACACCACAACAAGCATACATGGCGTTCACACGTTATCAACAGCTAGTAAAAGAGATCCTTACATGGTTTTGGATTTGCACGATCCACCACCGTGTCCAACAAATCAACGCCCCATCTCTAGTGATGATAGGGCATCGCCATCAACACTATATTCATTTGTTACATTGCCATTGTAGCCCTGCCAAGGTCCAGGTTCACCTAGCAAGTGCTCAGTCTCTTCATGGTTCATTGGTTCCCAACGATGTTCATGAAACCTTCTCAAGCCCTCTAGCTCAATCACCACTTCCTTCATTGTGGGTCGGTCTTCCCCCTTAAGGTTCAAGCATCTCTTAGCAAGCCGAGCAACTGCGATGAGCTGTTCTTCTGTCCCTTCTTCTCGAACTCGTTCCGCTAAAATTTCAAAGATCCGATTCTCTTTCATCAATGAGAGGAAGTAGCTAGAAAGGCTTCTATTAACTTGGGATCTAGTGGAAGAAACGGGCCCCTCACCCGTCAAGAGTTCCACAAGAACTACACCAAAACTATAAACATCACTCTTTCCTGTTAATTGGCCTGTTTGATGGTACTCTGGGTCTAAATATCCCCATGTCCCCATCACCAATGTCGTTATCCGAGTGTGATCTAACGGAACCAATCTTGAAGCTCCAAAATCAGACACTTTTGCTGTGAAATTATCATCCAAAAGTATGTTAGCAGACTTAACATCTCTATGAAAAATGGGTGTGGAAGCTGCCGAGTGTAAATAGTAAAGTGCCCCTGCAGTTTCTGCAGCAATCCTTAAACGATTTTCCAAGGAAATTGACGACACACGGCCCTCGTCACGGATATGCAGGGAAAGGGTTCCATTTGAAATAAATTCATAAACCAGGATGGGAACTTCTGCTTCTAAACAGCAACCCTCGAGCTTTACAATGTTCCTATGGTTGATCTGAGATAAGATGTGGATCTCATTTATAAATTGCTCGATTTGGGTCTCATCCACAATTTTGGACTTTTTAACAGCGACGATTCTCTTGTCTGGTAAAATTCCTTTGTAAACTGTGCCATATCCTCCCTGACCAACAATTTGGCTTTTGTCATAGTTATTGGTTGCCTTTTCCAACTCTTCTGTAGTATAGATTTTGCATGGCTCAGTAGATGATTGACAAGAAGAGATCTTTTCTTGTAATAGAAAACCTCCATTTTGTTGAAAGAATTTCTCTTTGAGTTTGATGAGCTTTCTTTTCCTCCATACCCAATACAAGGAAGGACTACCGATGAGTAGAAATAAGAGACTTAAGCCAATACCTGCATCGACACTCAAAGATGAGTGAATTAGACTTTCATAAAATGCCTCATGCTGAGAACTATATGTTAGGCATGTTATGATAAAATCATGTTTTCCTACCGCTATAAATTTATTGTTGGAGAACATGTCTGTTGTACGTCTCACTTGTGTAAGCATGCCATTACCATCCAAATGATACATTAATTAGGACAGTCGGGCTATTCGATTTTTACATGTTATTTATTGCCCATTTCAACCTTGTCAATTTGCAAGCTAATGATTTTTATATGGATCCAAATGTTGAAACTCACTCTTTTTAACCCTTCATTCATGTGATTTGAGGGTTTTTTTTTTTTTTTTCTTCCCTTCTTCTTCTTCTTTTTAGGCTTTAACTCGATCTATATGACGGCTGAGATGGTTGATCTGGTAATTTTCCAGCTCGGAAAGTGACGAGGATTTTCAAAAACTTAAAAATGTAATAGGAGAAGTGCATTTTTTGAAAGAAGAATAATCATAGAGGGGCGACTTGGTCCATATTTTCCAAGCTCCAAGTTAGCAACGATGTGAGACATGTCATCCTCATAAATCAGATAGGAAGGGCCAAAATAAGGCAAAATATAAATAAGAAAAATTTCAACAAAAATCTATTAAAAAGAGAGAGAGAGAGAGAGAGAGAGAGAGAGAGAGAGAGAGAGAGAGAGAGTAAATTGTTACTTTCTAGGCAGAGGAATATTAAGGCTATGTATCTACCAAACAAAGCTTAAATAAAAGTAATATTCTAATATCTATAAATAGAAAAAAATAAAAATAAAAATTCACACATTTGATATTTAAGGAAGGGCACACAAAAAATGCATCGGATATTTTAGTTCTTTATGTGAAGGGCACCTGAAGTTGCTACCTTATCCAGGCCATCCAATGATGATTAACGGCAATCTAGACCGTTCAAAAGCCTGTGGACAATGATTTGTACTATCCAATGATCTGATTGTTCAAAAGTCCTCAAAACTCCAATTATACTGGAAAGTATTCAGAATTCACCACTCAAAAGTATGTAGACAAGGATCTGGACCATCCAATGATGCTGGACAAGAACCTAAACCATTCAAAAGTCCGTGGACAGTGATCTGGACAGTTCAATGATGGTGCAAAACAATTTGGACAGCTTAAAAGCCTATGGGCAATGATAATTTAGACGAGCTATACTGAGCTCAGAGCCAAAAAGTTATGCCAATATATAATTTAGACGAGCTATACTGACGGAAACAGTCGATAGAAATGTCCACCATTAATTTTTACAACGCCCATGTGAAATCCACTCCGACCATTGGATGTGACACTAAAGGTTGGCCTTAGGCCCAAAAAAATAAGCCTATTCATGATTCAAGTGGGCCACACGAAGGGAAATAGTTTGAAAGGCGAGCTTTCCATATGCACTGTTCCCAATCTTGTGGTCTACATGAACCATGGATGGAGATTTTTGAGCCCAAATTCTTAACACAGGATGACTCACTTGATGATAGGGTGAATTTTACATTAATACCAATATGGTGTTGTTGGAAGATGTCTTAAATCTTCTGTGTTGCTCGACTAGTCCAGGGACTGGCTCGACTAGTCGAGGGTCCCTTCGACTGGTTGAAGCCCGTTTGACTCAAAGTCTAGCAACGATGTATTTGGAGTTCTGAGGTGCTTGACCAATCGAGGGACTGGCTCGACTAGTCGAAGGTCCCTTCGACTGGTCGAAGCCCTCCTTCGACTAGTCGAAGACGGTGCGCGATTTGTGCACAAACCGCGTAAATTTAAGACGGTTTCTAGGGGTGCTTAACTGGGAGTTCGCCATCTATAAATAGGAGTCCCTAGGGTCATTCTAATGTATTCTGCTTTGTAAAGGTATTCCAAGTGTTTGTAAAAGGGTTCTAGGGTTATCAAAAGGTATAGCAAGGGTGAGATTCGAGGTTGTTCGAATCGGGTAAGTCATCTCTCTTTGTAATTTCTATTTTTATAGTGGATTTTTGTCACTTTGTACCATAGTTTTTTCTCGAAAGGGTTTTCCACGTTAAATATTTGTGTTCTCTTGTGATTGCTTGGTGCTCTTGGATTGCTATCCTGGATCCATATCTGTGTGATTCTGCAGCACAAATCCCAACAAGTTGTATCAAAGCTATCGTTGGGGCATAGATATGAATCTACGGGATTAGTAATAATAAAAAACGGCAAGTTTGATATTGAGAAGTACTCAGGCAAAAATAATTTTGAGTTATGGAAGGTTAAGATGATTAGTCTATTAACTAAGTAAGACGAGATTAGGACTCTTGAGGAGCGAAAATCTACCATAAAAGATGAAGAATGGGAAAACCTTGACAGTAATGCTTTAGCCTCTATCTATTTATGTCTCACGGATGAGGTTCTCTATAATATTTTGAGGGAGAAAACTGCAGACATATATGTAAAGAAGTCCTTTGAAAATTGTCTACGCTTGGAGCTACAATGTTATACATTAAAGATGGCAGAGGGTGGAGATCTAGAAGCCCACATTAGCAACTTTAATAAATTGACGTGTAAATTGCTAGATATAGAGGAAGTGGTCAAAGATGAGGAACAGACATGTATATTGTTGAATTCTCTTCCTGTATCGTATGAGTCATTCAGGGACACAATGTGCACCACAAATAAAATCTTGAGTGTTGACACTGTTATCTCAATCATTCAAGGGAAGGTTATGAGAAAGATAAACGATGACATGGGGGTATCTTCCAATGCACTGATTACGAGGGGCAGAGATTCTGAGCGAGGTACAAGATCTTCAAGACCTAAATCCATATCCAAGGGCAAGGGTAATGAAAAATTAAAGTGTTGGAACCGTGGGATGTCTAGACACATAAAGAATGATTGTAGAAATCTTAAAGCGAAGAAAGAAAATTTAGCGGCTTCTTCTAATGAGGCCAATGTTGTCACATCTAATGAAGAAACAAGTGGTGATGATGTTCTGTCTATTTCCATGATTGGTCATTTATATGACAATTATAAAGACGAGTGGATACTTGACATAGGGGCATCATATCACATGACTCCTCATTAGAGTTGGTTTGCTAGTTACAAGGAATGAGATGGTGGACAAGTTTCTATGGGCAATGACAATGCCAGTAATGTTGTGGCTATTGGTACAGTGAGCATCAAGATGTTTGAGGGGATGGAGGGTACCTTGACTGATGTCAGACAAGTTCCTGATATAAAGAAAATTCTGATTTCTCTTGGTGCACTCGAGGCTATAGGGTGTAAGTTCACTGGTATTGATGGTGTCCTTAACGTTTTAAAAGGGGCACTCATGGTTATAAGAGCGCAAAGGTATAGAAACCTTTACAGGCTGATTGGGAGTACTTCAGCAGGTAGAGCAGTAGTAGCTATTGTAGACTTCATGTCTCTACGTATGTGGCATGCTCGTTTGGGCCACATGAGCGAGCGGGGCATGAAGGTACTTTTTTATCGATGTTTGATTCCAACCTTTAAAATTTTTTATTTAGATATATGCGAGCATTATATATATATATATATATATATATATATATATATATATATATATATA
This sequence comes from Magnolia officinalis, assembly GCA_021015155.1. Classification (NCBI taxonomy): domain Eukaryota; kingdom Viridiplantae; phylum Streptophyta; class Magnoliopsida; order Magnoliales; family Magnoliaceae; genus Magnolia; species Magnolia officinalis. The sequence goes on along the minus strand of JAJHSJ010000008.1, from coordinate 69,606,158 downwards.
TATATATATATATATATATGGTAAACAATCTATATTGTCTTTTAAATCTGCAAAACATGTATGTAAGGGAGCACTTGATTATGTGCACTCTGACGTATGGGGGCCATCACCAGAAGTTTTTTTTGGGGGGTCTTCATGATTTGTTTCATTCATTGATGACTACTCCAGAAAAGTTTGGGTTTACTTAATGAAATATAAATCTGAACTTTTCACCACATTCAAACAATGGAAGGCAATGGTGGAAAAATAGTCAAGGTGAAAAAGAAAGATTTTAAGGACTGATAATGGTGGAGAATTTACTTCCATTGAATTTAATGATTATTGTAAGGATGAAGGGATCATCAGGCACAACACATTGCACCACACACCCGAGCAAAACGGTATGGCTGAGCAAATGAATTGGATTTTCCTGGAGAGAGCCAGATGCGTGTTAAATAATGCTGCATTGGGCAAAGACCTATGGACAAAGGTCGTTAACACGGCTTGTTATTTGGTGAATCGATCTCCTTCAATGGCAATTGAATTTAAAATCCTAGAGGAAGTATGGGGTGGTCAAAAAATCGACTACTCAGATCTATGCGTATTTGGTTGTGAGGCTTACTCTCATGTACCATCAGTTGAGAGAGATAAGCTATAACATAAAGCCAAAAAGTACATCTTTGTTGACTATGACATTAGTGTAAAAGATTACAGGTTATTTGACAAGGTCACACGCAAGGTCATCACTAATCGTGATGTCAGATTCAATGCAAGCTCCATATTCCCCAATAATGATCAGGAGGAGCAAAAGGAACCTGAAAGGTTAATAGTAGATGTCCAGATTGACACAGATGATACTCAGGTAGAACAAATGCGCAGACAGAGGTGCAGGAGTAGGTGGAGTAGCCACCTATGAGAAGGAACCCACCGCGAGATCACAGGCTACCGGCAAGATACAGGGACGACTCTAATATTGCATATGCCCTCATTAAGGAGAACTCGTCTACTATTCAGGAGGCTTTTGATGAGCCTGATACAAAAAAGTAAAAGGCAGACATGAATGATGAGATGGACTCATTGCACAAAAATCACACATGGGAGCTGATGGAGCTACTAGTGGGCCGAAAAGTAATCAGACGCAAGTGGTTATTTAAAAGAAAACAGGATAGATACAAAGCATAGTTGGTAGCGAAGGGTTATGCTCACAGAGAAGGAATTGACTTCACAGAGATATTCGCGTCGGTGGTTAAGCAGGTGTCTATCAGACTCGTGTTGGCGTTGGTTGCCCAAAACAATCTCGAGTTGGAACAGATGGCTGTCAAGACTGCATTCCTGCATGAGGAGTTGGAAGAGCAAATCTACATGAAGCAAATAGAGGGCTAAAAAGTTAAAGGGGCGGAGAAAAAAGTTTGCAGGTTAATGAGGTCGTTGTACGGTCTGAAATAGTCGCTTAGGCAGTGGTATAAAAAAATTGATTATTTCATGGTGAGTCAGAAATTTACTCGGAGTGAATACGATCACTGTGTCTATTACAAGACACTAAGTGATGGCAAATTCATCATCTTAGTATTGTATGTTGATGATATGTTGATCACCTGTCATTATATGTCTGAAATCAATGTACTAAAGATTCAGTTATCAGGGACATTCGAGATGAAAGATCTGGGGACTATAAAGAGGGTTCTCGGGATAGATATTCATAGAGACAAGAAGATAAGTAAGTTTTGGTTATCATAGACAGAATACCCTGAAAATATGTTGATCAAGTATGGGATGGATCAGGCAAAGCCGGTGAGCGTTCCCCACGCGGCTCACTTCAAGCTTTTCTTAAAACAATGTCCTAAATCAAATGAGGAAAAGAAGGTGATGTCTCACGTGCCTTATTCGAATGTGGTTGACAGTTTAATGTATGTCATGGTCTATATAAGACCAAATATTTCACAGGCAGTCAGTGTTGTGAGCAGATACATGTTAAACCCCAACAAGCAACATTGGAAAGCGGTGAAATAGTTACTTCCATATATTTGAGGTACAAAAGACTACGTCTTAACTTTTGAGAAGACAATGATAAAGTTGGTAGGGTATGTGGATTCAAACTACACAGGCAGTGCAGATTCCAAAAAGTCTACTTTAGGATACTCATTTGTACTAGCAGGTGGAGCACTCAGTTGGATGTCAAAGCGTCAGTTTGTGGTAGCTCTTTCCACGACCGAAGCAGAATATATGGTAGTGACGGAAGCGTTTAAAAGAATTTGGCTCAGAGACATGATAAATCAGCTGGGACTTCAGCAGGAGGCCGTACGTGCCGGTTAACTGTGATAGCAAGAGCGCTATCAATTTGCATAAAAATTCTGTTTATCACTCACATACTAAACACATTGATGTTCGTCACCACTTTATCTAACAGGTGCTTGAGGAAGGATACGTAACACTGGAGAAGATTCACACTAGCATGAATCCAACAGACATACTCACCAAGGTCGTTCTCATAGAGAAGTTCAAGTTCTGTGCAACTTCTCTGGGCTTGGCGATGGTGTAAAAGAAGGATGTGGTGTGCACGAGAAGCATTAATTGAAGCTATAATGCGATGCAGAGATAAGAGAAGAGGTTAAAAAAATACACGATTGAAGATTAAAGACATGGTGGAGATTGTTGTTAGAAGATGTCTTAAATCTTCTGCATTGCTCGACCAGTCGAGGGACTGACTCGACTAGTCAAGGGTCCCTTCGATTGGCCAAAATCCGTTCGACTCGAAGTTCAGTAACGATGTATTTGGAGTTCTGAGGTGCTCGTCCAGTCGAGGGACTGGCTCGATTAGTCGAGGATCCCTTCAACTGGTCAAAGCCTGTTCGACTCGAAGTTCAATAACGATGTATTTTGAGTTCTCCGAGGTGCTCGACCAGTCGAGGGACTAGCTCGACTAGTCGAATGTCCCTTTGACTGGTTGAAGCCCTCCTTCGACTTGTCGAGGGTTACGCAGACGGTGCGCGGACTGCATAAATTTATGGTGGTTTCTAGGGGTGTGCGTAAGTGGGAGCTCCCCATCTATAAATAGGAGTCCCTAGGGCCATTCTAATGTATTTTAAGGCTTCCTAAAGGTATTCCAAGCGTTTTTAAAGGGGTTTTAAGGTTATCAGAGGGTGTAGCAAGGGTGAGATTCGAGGTTGTTTGAATCTGGTAAGTCCCATCTCTTTGTAATTTCTATTTTCATAGTGGATTTTTGTCGCTTTGTGCTGTGGTTTTTTTCCAAAAGGGTTTTCCATGTTAAATCTTTATGTTCTCTTGTGATCGCTTGGTGTTCTTGAATTGCTATCCTGGATCCATATCTGTGTGATTCCGCAACACAAATCCCCAACATATGGCCCCACCCAAGCCATCAATTCCTTTTCCTCCTTGAAGTTATGGGTAACATTTATTGTCATTAGTTATGATTGATTTTGAAATTAATTTTTGTTAAATGGCCCGAAGGTATGGCCTTTCTAAGAAAATAACCTTTTTATGTTTCTACTTTCTATATTTATTGATAGTTGGTTTCTTCTTCTTCTTCTTCCTTTTTTTATTTATTTATTTTTTATTTTTTATTTTTATTTTTTAAGAACTTTTTCACTAACCAAAATGCCCCTTGCTTTTGTTCTACCATTACTTCCTTTAGCTTGTGAGAGAAGCCTCTAAGATCCAATCCCATTGCATGAGGTGGTCATCACATGGTAATTTGGCCCACTTTAAGGAACATTAATCCAATTATCCTTTTTTTGGCCCACTATTTTAGTGGGAATACATTAACTTCAGCCTGATATGAGTGATATCTATGGCCCAAACAAATGATAACGGTGGCCGTTCACTCTCAACATTTTCCTTGTGGTGTGATCAACCTAATCTGTAAGTGTGGCTTATTCTTTGGCCCATGGCCTTTTATGATATGCCAACTCTAATAGACGAAGTGGATTCATTACATACCCAATGGTTGGCATCACAGACGATGCCATTGTGGTTTTAAGGGCTAGGATCAAGATTGTTATGTGTTAAGAGTTGAGGTTGTCATGGTCAGGGTTGTTAGGGTCGAGGTCGTTATGAGTTAAGGGTTGAAGTTGTCATGTGTGTAGACACCCCACATTAAGCAAGATCGAGTCCCTGCTCATCGGTTTTATTTAGGTCCCAATCAAAGCACCCATTCGACATAGGACAAGCCCTGAAGACAATCATCGGGTCAGATCGACTATTACCAGAGTACATAGGTGGCAAGCCAAATGAGCTAGGAATACAGTCTCTGGAGCACCCACAGAACGCCGAACTTATTTAAAAAAAGGTGAAATACATATAAACACACCATGAAGCTGGTATCTCAAGGATTGTTTCTATGTAGAAATGGTTCATGGGCCACTTTCTGCGTAAGAACAGTCCATGGTGGCTCATTTCTATGTTTGGCAACCATGTGGCCCTATTTTGAAGGTTTGTTCTTTTCGAGCCTACCACTTTTTACGATACTGCAGTTGCATAAGGTTGCCTTGAACCTCCCCTCATCTTTGTCTCTCTGCTCGAGGGCCTAAGTCAGCCTCGTTGTCTATTTAAAGCAACTTGCTACGAACAGAGGAGAGTTCGAAAGGCAGGAGAGAAAATGCCAGAAAGGATAGAGATTATTGATTACTTCGTCAGTCCCAGGAGAACGACTCAACTAAATTCCGAAGCTAGTTCCTGTCGTTTCATACTCTCCCTGGTCTTAAAATTGCATGTGCCCAAACTTGTGGGGCCCTCTGTCTTCTTGAAAAAATTATCCTTGCTAGACTACTCTATCAATTGAAGTTCGAAGCTAATAAAGACATTGAAATCAACGATTATGGTTGGAATTCAAAATGTCCGACAACTCATTTTGATCGAAAAGGATGTCTGATTTCCCATTTTCCTTCCCAGAATTTGAATCAATCTATATTCCGTTCCACACATACTAGAATGTCAATAATTTCATCAAACCTATACATACGCATGCATCTTCTTTTGCTTTATTTTCTTGCTCGAGTCTTAAAACCTTGCAAATTAATATGGCTTAATGCGATACACTCTCCATACTCCTATCCTACTTTTCTATTTTTCTTTATTTTTCCTACTTAGGCCCTAGAGTCTAGTGTAATATGGCCTTCTGATATTGAAAGTTCTCTCGAATCTTCCTAAAAATCAAATAGTCTTGTAAAGTAAAGAACATCCATCCATGGGTAGAAAATAATGCCTAATCCCTTTCTTTTATGTAATTGAGATGCTTACCTATAATCTACAATGCAGATCAATGTAATAGTTACTTGGGTCGAAGAATCTTGTGATTTCTCATCCTATAGGCGATTCTACGGGTTTTAGCTAATCGTACATTCTGAAGTTGTATCCTGACTAGTGGTGACTCTAAGTCAAACATACTTTTGTATCTGAGTCAACCCTGCCTTTAAATTAAATTAAAACTAGAAATGACAAATGGAGAGAAAGCCGAGAAAGTGAAGGCATTTTCCATGTCTTCATGCGTAAGAGTTCACAATGTGTTAAGAGTTATGGGGCTTTAGACATTGTCTGTGAGGCTCATCATGGGGATGTGCCAAATCCACTCCATCCATTCTCGTTGGAATTTCATAAAAGGCCATGATATATATGGAGAATGAGCTACATTCGCTGATCATGTGAACAACACCACAAGGAAATACTTAACAGTAAATGGCCACCATTATCATTTATCATGTTTTGTGGGCCATAAAGAGCTCGTATCTACATGAGGTTATCGTCTTACTAAATAAATGATGGGAATGAACGGATTGGATCTGCCTTCCAATGAGCCTAGTAACCAAGTGGTGACTACAACATGTTTGGGGATTAAAGCTACAAAGTTTCTTCCACACTCAACAATTGCAATGGGCTCCAAGCAAAGGCATTTTCATTCCTTAATTTTTCAAGTCACTGTTAGAGGGCAAAAAAATAATAATAGTAAGGCCGTGTTTGTTAACATTGAATTTTTGCACTTAACGTAGAATGGGGGAGTCTAGCTTAATGGTGAACGCGGAATGCGCTTAGTGTTTTTTCATTAAACAAAAATTTTATGCTTCCAAAAGTACCCCTTTTCAAGTTACTACGGAAATTTTTTATTTTAAATTGTCTGTGCAATACAAAATCAACCTATAACCTGTGAAACTTCTTTATGCCCCACCATGATTTATGTGTTTGATCCACACCGTCCATCAACTTTTTCAGATAATTTAATTAGGTGTGATCCAATAAAAGAAGTAGGTCCAATGATTAATTGGACCGTAAGGTGCGGATTGAACGTCCACCGTTAAAAACTTCTCGAGAGTTGGAGAAGTTTCAGATCAAGCTGATATTTTTGTTTTCACTTCATCCACGTCTACATGACCTAATGAATAGGTTGGATGGTAAAAAAACATCACCATGGACCTGTGAATTTTTTAATGGTGAAAATCATGATCCCACTGCTATTTTTGGTGTGGTCCATTTGAGCGTTGGATCCGCCTCATTTTTGTGCTCATGCCTTAAAATAATCTAAGAAAAGGGATTGACGGCTTGGATGTACAGATACATCACGGTGGGTCTACCCACAAAACTGCCCGTTCGGAGCTAGGGATGGGCTGGGGTAGTACGCAATCCGCGTCCTTGTAGAACTTTGTGCTCGTCCGGGACACAAGACGGGAACAGATTGGCTACTCCCACTGCCACCGGCCAATGGCTGGTGGTCGGTGTTCTGTGGGCCCTACCATGATGTATGTGTTTCATCCATACCATCCGTCTATTTTTTTCAGATCATTTCATGGTATGGGACAAAAAATTAGGTATATCAAAATCTCAAGTGGGCCACATTACAGGAAACAGTGTTGAATGAGCGTCGACCATTAAAAACCTTTTGGCGGCATAAAAGTTTTGGATCAAGCTGATCTTTGTTTTTTCCCTTCATCTGGGTCTGTATGACCTAGTAAAAAGATTGGATGTCAAATAAACAGTACAGTGGGCCTTAAGAGTTTTTTAATGATGCATATCCAATCATTATTGCTTTCCTATGGTGTGGTCCACCTGAGATTTATATCCCTCTAATTTTTGGAATTAAGTACTAGAATGATATGTAAAAATGGATGAACGGAATGGATGAAACACATACATCATGGAGGGGCTAACAAAGCACCGACCAGGGAGTAGCCAATCCGAGTCAGGGGGACGCGGATTTCCTGCTAAAGGCTTTCGCGGGAAGCTCCTGCGCTGGGAACTTATGTGGGGCCTACCGTGATGTTTGTGAGAAATCCACCCCGTCCATCCGTTTTATGAGATCATTTTAGGACTTGAGAGAAAAATTGAGAAGGATCCAAGATTCAAGTGGGCCGCAATAAAGGAAAATGTGTACAGGGAAATTTCTGCCGTTGAAACGTTCCTGGTGTAGACAGTGATGTTTATATACCATCTATACCGTTTATAATGTCATTCATACTGGGATGAATTGAAAACAAAAATATTATCCTGATTCAAAGCTTCTGTGGCCACACAAATATTTCTACTGTTGACGTTTAATACTCACATTTTTGGCGCACCTGAGAATCATATATGGTTCATTTTTGTCCTTATGTCCTAAAATAAACTCACAAAATGGATGAATGGAGTGGATTTCTCACAAACAACACGGTAGGCCCCACCTAAGTTCTGAGCGTAGGAACTTCATGCAAAAGCCTTCCGCGAGGAATCCCCGTCTGAGTTAGGGACGGGATTGGGAGGAAATGGATTGGCTACTCCCCCTGACACCAGCCCCGTGGCTGGTGGTCGGTGTTATGTGGGCCCCACCATGATGTATGTATTTCATCCATTATGTTCATCCATTTTTAAAGATCATTTTAGGGATTTATTCCAAAAATGAGAGGTATATAAATCTCAGGTAGACGACACCACATGAAAACAATATTGATTGGATATCCATCATTAAATCCTCCTAAGGCCCACTGTACTGCATATTTGATATCCAATCTGTTTATTAGGTCATACAGGCCCAGATGAAGGGGAAAAACAAAAATCATCTCGATCCAAAACTTTTATGGCTTGCAAAATGTTTTTAATGGTTGACACTCATTCAACACTGTTTCCTGTAATGTGGTCCATTTCAGATTGGTATATACCTTCTTTTTTTTTGTCTCATGCCGTAAAATGATCTTTAAAAATAGATGAACGGTATAGATGAAACACATACATCATGGTGGGGCCCACAGAGCACCGACCACTAGCCATTGGCTGGTGTCAGGGGGAGTAGCCAATCCTATCCCGGATTGGGAAGCGGATTGGATGGTGTACTGACGTAAGCAAGTTCTGTGGGTCCCATCATGATGTATTTATTATATCCAAACCGTCCATCCATTTTGCGAGCTCGTCGTAAGACTTGAACTGAAAAATAAGACATATATAAAGATAAACTGGACCACACTGCAAAAAACAGTAAGGGATTGAACGTGTACCATTGAAACCCTTTTGGGGTCACAGAAGTTTCAGATCAATATGAAATTTGTTTTTCCTCTTCATCCAGATATTTTTGACCTTATGAATACATTAGATGGAAAATAAATGTTATAGTGGGCCCTGTGAATTTTTTAACGGTGAAAGTCATTATCCCACTGCTATTTTTGGTGTGGTCCATTTAAGTTTTGGATATGATTCTTTTTTTGGACAATGCTCTAAAATAATTTTGAAAATTTTATGAACGGTGTGGATATAATAAATACATTATTGTAGGGCCCATGTAACTTTGATCTCCTTTGAAACCTTCATAGCGGACCTCGAGGAGCGTCTTCGCACGACACGTATCCACATATCAACGGATTGGCTACTCCCCAGCCACCAGCCTGGTGGGTGATGGTCAGTGCTGTGAGGCCCCATGATGTATGTGTTTCATCCATTCAGTTCATTCATTTTTTACATATCATTTTATGTCTCTAACCCAAAAAATTCCACCACACTTTTACATATTTTAATTTTCTATTAAGTATTTTATAGTTTATTTGAATTAAATAAAATAATTTTATTTTCATTTAATAAAAAATAATTTCTTTATAATGTAAAATATTTCCAAATAGGAGTTTGGGGCAAATGTGTCAAATCAACATATTTCAGACAATTCTTATGTTTGTTAACAAACAGAATGTTTCAAATTCAGTACTTAATTTTCAGACTTCAGCCATAATTACCAAACAAGTTTTTTTAAATTTAGACTTCAGATTCAGGCTTCATATTTCAGATTCAGCTTCAAATTTCAGATTTAGGCTTTAGACTTCAAATTTAACAAACGGAGCCTAAGGCTTTGTAAATAAAGAACAATTATGCGTGATGGACACAATGTTGGAGTCATTTTGGTAAAAAATCCTTCACAAGAAATCATGGAATAATACTTGGCTTGAGAACAAGTCCAAGGGAAAAAAAAAAAAAAAAAAAAGGGTCCTCACTCTTGCCCGGGTGGTACTCTCAGGAGTTTCAACTCCCGGTCAAGGGTTCGAGTACCCATAGGTGGTGAAATTCCACCAGCGTGAGTGTGTGGGGTGTGTATGCGTGTGTAAAAAAAATAAATAAATAAATAAATAAAAGTCCAAGGGAAAAAAAAAAAAAAAAGAAGCCCCCAAACAAAAACAAAAAATGAAGTTGAGTCTAGTGATATTAGTTCAAGCTAATTTGACTCGAACAAGTGCCCCGTGGATGAATGAGTTGATGAACTATTATGGTAATCGTTATCGAGGACTTACCTAGAACAACATTGGTCACTGGAAATTCATTTGCGTCTTTGACGCAGTATTTGTTATCCTCCTGGAATCGGTAGCCCTTTCGACAGGAACAAGAATAATTTCCTGGCAGATTTATGCAATCATGTTGACAAAGTGTCTTCTGGTGATCCTCCTCACACTCGTTGATATCTACAAACCAGCCATCACAAGCAAAAAGAACAGGTCAGTAATTAACATCACACTAATGGTATAAGACTGAATGTATGGTCCAGATCAATGCTTGATTTTTTCTGGGTGTAACTCAAAAAGCTGATAAGACTGAATGTATGGTCCAGATCAATGCTTGGGTCGTTGATTTGTGCAATCCACCTCATTTTCAGTCTGGGACCCAGTCCCTGGAAATAATATTCCTGCCCTGGCACCCTCAAGGGAGACCTTGAGAGCAATTCCACACGTATCCCAGGCTAATTATGGTAGTAGCTATTCTTAATGCGATGGATTTAAGCCGTTTGGTAGATCTGATCTCCGATGGCCCAGTAGAGAACCGCTTGTACCGTTCAGATCTGGTGCATAGAAAATGAATGCCTTTTCATCCACAAGATGGGCCATCAAGGATGGCCACAACATGATGGACCATCTTTAATTACCTCCCTGGAAGTGGCGATCCATATTGGATCAAAAGAGTGGTTTGGACCTAAGTAAGTTAAGATCGACGGTTGGACTTTATTATTATTATTATTAACACACGCACACACACCCCCACACACTCACGCTAGTGGAATTTCACCACCGGGTACTCGAACCCCTGACCGGGAGTTGAAACTCTTGAGAGTCTACCACCCAAGCAAGAGTAAGGACCCGATCGACGGTTGGACTTCATGACCGACGGTTGGACTTCACACTTGTCCAATCCACCTCATTTTCACGGCCAAACGGTGTGCCTATGGAGCGGATTAGATACTGAAGGCTTCAGTAGCGTCTTAGCTACTGAAGTGACGTGGTGAAATACTACTAGTTGAGTACCAAGAGCGTGTTCCCCCTTACTATTAATGCTCTTTCCTTGGAGCTCCGTTAGACTTTTCTCCCCATTCGCCGGTGCACGCACTCGACCACATAAGGGTAAATGTTATTTTCAAGTCATTTCTCCTCTTCCCTCCCACTGAAGTGACGTCACCACTTTTCATGGGTGCCACCATGATGTATGTATTATATCTACACCGTCCATACATTTTGTGATATCATTTTAGGGCAAAATCCAAAGAGTGAGAAAGATCCAAATTTCAAGTGCACCCCCATAGAAAACAATGGAGATTGAATGCCTACCATTAAAACCTCTTTAAGCCACATAAGCTTTCGATCAAGCTAATATTTATGCTTTACCATATTCCATATCTTTTTTAACTTACAAAAAGGTTGGATCTCAAATAAACATCATGGCCAGCCCTAGGAAGGTTTCAACGGTGGCGAAGTCCACTTGAACTTTAGATCTGCCTAATTCTTATGCTCACTCACTAAAATGATCTCTCCAAATGGATGGATGGTGTGGATACAACACATACATCATGGTGTTAATGTTTTTATAATTTCAGTTCATCCGAGTATGAATGACCTCATAAACCATATGGATGACATATATACATTACGATGGGCTCAGGATATTTTCAACCATAGGAATTCCCCCACTTACTGTTTCCGGGCGTATGATCCACATGAGTATTAGATCTGCCTCATTTTTTGGCTTACATTATTAGGTGATATGAAAAAAAAAAATGATGGACAAAATGGATTTCTCACAAATATCATAGTGTGCCCCCACCTAGCTTGCCACTTACTGTTTGCAGCCGTACAACCCACATGAGTTTTAAATCTGCCTCATTTTAAGGCCTACATTATCAGATGATATGGAAGAAAATGATGGACAGAATGGATTTCTCACAAATATCATGGTGTACCCCACATAGCTTGCCATCGAAAGAAGTTCAGATCATGCGGATGGCTTTTGGCCGCAAATGGAAACGGACGCGGGTCGGCTTCTGAACCAGCATGATGTACACCATCCATCCATTTGGAGATATCATTATAGGGAGTGAGCAAAAGGATTAGGCAGATCCAAAGTTCAAGTGGACCTCACCACAGAAAACAGTGGGAGGTGACGGCCACCATTGAAACCTTCCCAGAGCTGATCATGATATTTATTTGAGATCCAACCTTTTTATAAGTTAAAAAAGTCATGGAATAAGGTAAAGCATAAATATTAGCTTGACTGAAAGCTTCTGTGGCCCAAAGAGATTTTAATGGTTCAATCGCTATTGTTTTCTAATGTGGGTATGATTGGAGCGAATAAAATAAATGACTTTTTTTATTTTTATTTTTTTTTTAATTATTTTTTATTTTTTATTACACTCGCGCCTTTGTGGAATTACAAAATCTACGGATACCCCGAAGCTTGACCGGGTGTTGAAACGGCCGAGTCTACCACCGGAGCAAGAGTAAGGAACCAAAAAACGTGACTTGAAAATAATGTTTACCCTTAAATGCGGTCGAGTGCGTGCACCGGCAAAAGGAGAGACATCCAACGGAACTCCAAGAAAAGAGCATTAATTGCAAGCGAACCAATTGTATTTCACCACGTCACTTTAGTAGCGTTTTCGCTACTGAAACATTCAGTATCGAATCCGCTCCCGTGTGCCTAAGCATTTGCATGGGAAAATAAATAGGGATGGAAAGGATCATCATACCTCGGCATCCTCCATGGAGATAAGGATTCCCCCGGAAACCTTCAGTGCAATTGCACCGATAACCCGAACCGTTGGTCGGATTGTAGCAGTAGCTATTCTCGCTCACGCAACCGAAAGTGGCTGAGTCCTGTGCAATCTTGCACGGTTCATTTCCAATGACCCAGTCAACCACTACCGGAGTGGTCTTGCTTCTTTCCAAAAAGTTGGTTTCTTCCAAATCTGAAGGTTTGAATCTGAACGCATGTTCCTCCCCCAGAAAGGCGAAGCTGCATGGATTGAAAGTTGAGACATTTAGATGGTTCGAGAAGCTAGTAAAATTCACCGAGAATTTCTTCAAACCCTTTGGGATCTCGGTTTGGCAACATCCTGCTCCCGAGCAAGAGCCATCGGTAACATTATCAGGGAAACGGCAAATTGAAACACAACCACTCGTGAAGTCGCTGCCCCACTGGCCAGTGATCAAGCCAACAGTATCGCAACCGATGGAGATGAATTTGTTAAGGGTTTCTGAGAATGTGAAGGAGTAATCTAAATATAACTGGAGTTCACTGGTACTGGAGTAGTTGACCGGATCTCCTGTGATTTTGTCGTAGCACTTGTAGCTTATATCGTTTGAAATTCTCATTAGGCCTGGCACTAATGATATCGCGAGAACCTCAAGCTCGCCCCAAAATGGCTTCGGAGGGTGAAAAGTGTTATTGCAGGAGATATTGAAGCCTTCTACGCCAATGTTGCAGTTATCGCCTATGCCAAACGGGTAGGGAATGCTAACAATCCCACATTTGTCGGGGCAGCCGGGCTTGGTTGTTGCTAGAGGTTGTGATGCTAGTACTTCTACTGTTATTGCTAGCCAGAAGAGCTGAAGCAACAAATACAAACCCATCTCTCTCTCTCTCAAATGAATCTGTGCACACTAGGTGGGAGATGGACCCTATATATAGGCCCTACATCATTCAATCTTGGGCCACACTGTTCCAAATTTCTACAAGTGGGACCCATGATTGACTGATTCTGAACCTGTGGTGGGCTATGGACCAAACCCAAAAACCTCCGGAGTGGAAAATGGCTAACGGACGGACGCGGTTTGGCTATTACGCTGTCATCAGCGAGGTGGCTACTGGCTAGTGGTCGGTGCTATGTGGACCCCACCATGATGTATTTGTTTTATCCCTGCTTAGACCAAAAATGAGGTGGATCTAAACCTCAGGTGGACCACACCATGGAAAAACAGTAGTGATTGAATGTCCACCATTAAAAACCTCCTAGGGCCACTGTAATGGTTGTTTGACATCGAACCTGTTGATTAGGTAATAAAGACTTTGATGAAGGGAAAAAATATATACCTTCTTGATCCAAACCTTTCGTGGCCCCACGAAGTTTTTAACGGTGGGCGTTCAATCAACACTGTGCGGTCCATTTGAGACTTGGATCAACCTCATTTTTGGATCCATACCATAAAATGATCCGGAAGAATATGTGGACGGCATGGATGAAATACATATATTATAGTGGGCACACGGAACACCGACCACTAACCAAAGTGGCAGTATCAGTAGCCAATCCGTTTCCCTGACTGAGCCTATCTTCAGCGGACGCGGATTGCGTCCTACCCCCGCCGGTCTCTATCTCCGAACGGGCAGTTCTGCAGGCGGTCCCACAGTCATCTATCTGTTTATCCAAGCCGTTCATCCCTTTTTTTCATATCATTTTAAGGCACAAACATAAAAAAGAGTTAGATCCAACCCTCAAATGTACCACACCACTGATGACTCCTGCATTTAATGCTTTGTGCATTAAATGCAACCAAGCTTATTATTTGGTGTGGTCCACTTGAGTGCTGGATCTGAGTCATTTTTGTTTTCATGCCTTAAAATAATCTGAGAAAAGGTATGGACGGCTTGGATATAGCACATACATCATGGTGGACCGGTGTGGATATAGCACATACATCATGGTGGGTTCCACAGTACTTGGTGACGTCAACACACCACTGAGGTCGGTGGTGTGGCACACCACGCAATCAGCTTTCTTTGCCATTTAGACGTGTCCGGACTCCGGACTCTGAAAAATTCTCCGACGATTTCACTGAATGATGCAAACGGTCCACGTACGTGGACAAGAAAACGAAGGATTCCTTGCCCTTCACGATCGGATAGCACCAGTTTTCTTCGTTCCGTTAGAAAAACTTTTCATAGACTCCTGTGCAAGTTTACAACCGTTTAAAAGGAAGTGGAGGATCATCATCCTCACCTGAGGCTCCAGTGGACAGCTGTCCATACTGTTAAATTTATGTGTCCCATTTCAGGTGGAGCATATATCTAAAATTACAATGATGAAGCAATCATAACAATAGTGACTAATAAATGAATGGTTAAAGTAAAACTTGAGTGGACCAAATTCAAACGAAAGAATCAGATGGTTAATAATATCCTATCAGTGTAATTTTTCGGTGATGCTCCATCAACAGTTGGGTCGTTAATTAGGATGGCCTGGATTGCCATACAACCATGTCATGTGTACGGTTGAAGAGTGACCACTAATTTTCACATGGTGCAAAACCAACATATAAAGCCTAGCGGATAAGTGGACGCAGTCTAAAGATTATCCGCCTAGTCATTTTCCTTCGGGTCTCCGTTGTGGAGGTTGTAGTAAAAGCCTTTTAGACATGGAGATGGTTGCCGTTCAATCAATGACTTATAAAGAGACAAATGTCCACATTGACAGTAGATTACCTCAAAACCAAGGGTTGGAATATTCCAAATTAGGAAAATTTCCATCCGTTGTCTATTCACGTGATGGACAGTCATTCGAGCTAGATTTTTTTAGGGAGCAATGGACAAATAGTTGTAAACACCGCTTCTGGGTCCACTTGTAAAAATTGAAAGCCCAGGAAAGTAGTTTGTATGCCCGCTTGGATGGTATACGGTATACGACCTGGCGTGAACTGGACCTATGTACGGTTTAGTCGGGTCTGCAGCGAAAATGGGGCACGCGGATTTCCTGGCGGGCGAATTAGGTACTACTGAATGGCCACCGTGATGTATGGATTTTATCCACACCATTCATCCATTTTTCCATACCACTTTAGAATAATGGTCCAAAGATAAGGGAGATCCGATTCTCAAGTCACCACAAGAAGCAGTGGTACTAAGGATGCCCATCATTGAACCTTTTTAGGATTCACCGTTTATTTATTTGCCATCCAACCTATTAATATGGTCAGGTAAATTTGGATGAAGTGAAAAAATAAATACCATCTTAATCCAAAACTTCTGTAGCCCCCGAGAATATTTCAACGGCAGGAATTTAATCCCCACTTTGTGGTCAATTTAAACCTTGGACCTTTACTATTGTAAGTTTTACCATGTAAAATGATATGTAAAAATAGGTAGGCAGTAGGGACAAAATTCATACATCACATTGTCCCTCAGTGGCCCTCGGTGCCTCCGCCTGTCCCGAGATCCGAACATACGGGGTATTATCTAATCTGCGCCCGATTTCCTGTAATCCACGTAACCCGAATGCCCGTGGAGCCACTTATGAGATTTCTCTGTGACATCTACTACGTGTATCCAGTTGGAAGCCCATTGCGACCTGCCCCGTTTGACCAGTGAGAGCTTTGTGGAGCCACTTATGAGATTTCTCTGTGTCATCTACTATGCCTATCTAGTTGGAAGCGGACTGCGACCTGCCCCCGTTTGACCGGTGGGAGCTTTGTGGAGCCACTTATGAGATTTCTCTATAACATCTACTACGTCTATCCAGTTGGAAGCGGATTGCGACTTGCCCCCGTTTGACCGGTGGAAGCTTTGTGGAGCCACTTATGAGATTTCTCTGTGACATCTACTATGTCTATCCAGTTGGAAGCGGATTGTGACCTGCCCTCGTTTGACCGGTGGGAGCTTTGTGGAGCCCACTGCGATGTGTGTGTTTTATCCACTGGTACATATAATTTTTTGGTAGGAGCTAAAAATTGAGGGGTTCATACAATTGAACGCCCACCATTAAAATTTTACTGGGAGCCACAAAATTTTTGGATCAAACTAGAATTTGTGTTTTCTCTTCACGTAGGTTTTTGCGGCCTTATGAACAGGTTGAATGGAAAATAAAAATCATGATGGCCTCGGGAAAGTTTCAACAGTAGGAATCATTATCAATGCAGCATCCTGTGGTGTGGTCCACCTGAGCTTTTAATCGACCTCTTTTTTTGGATCATTATATTAAATGATCTGAAAAATTGGATGAACCGCATAGATAAATCCCATACATCACGGTGGCCCCACAAAGTCCATGCATGGAACGAATCCGTCCGAAGGGTACCCCAACACAGAAACTGAGTGATTCAATCATGACACCACTAAAAACTTCATAAGGCCCGCCGTAGTGTTCGAGAATTTTTCAACTATAGGAATTTAATCCCCACTTTGTGGTCAATTTGAACCTTGTATCTTTTATATTGTTGGGATCATTATTTAAAATGATATGTAAAAATGGATGGACAGTATGGATAAAATTCATACATCACGTTGACCCCTCAGTGGCCATAGGAGCCTCCGCCTGTCCCAAGCTCCCGAACATACGGTGGTAGTACCGAATCCGCGCCCAAGTTCCTGTAGCCTGCCGCGGATTGCGTCCTACCCCCGCGGTAATCCATCCGGGTACGGTTCTGTGGGGTCCACCATGATGTAAGTACTTTATCCACGACGTTCATCCTTTTTATCAAATCATTTTAAGATATGATACAAATAATGAGATAGGTCCAAGGCTTAAATGGATCACAAAGTGGTGATTGAACTTCCACCATTAAAAACTTCTTGAGAGTTAGAGAAGTTTTGGATTAAGCTGATATTTATGTTTTCACTTCATCCACGTCTACATGGCCTTATGAATAGGTTAGATGGTAAAAAAAATCACAGTGGCCCTTAAAAAGGTTTCAACAGTGAGTGTTATTATCACTGCAGCTTCCTTTAGTGTGGTCTACTGGAGCTGTTAACCTGCCTAATTTTTAAATTAATGATTAAAATGATAAGAGAAAAGCAATGAACGGCATGGATAAAACACTTACATTGCAGTGATCCCACCGAGCCCTGCCAGGATGGATTGCTGTCCGGACGGGGATAGGACGCAATCCGCTTTCCCTGTAGCCCACGACACCCGAATGCCCGTTGGCCTACTGCTACGATGTCTGTAGACATCCACTACATCTATCCAGTTGGAAGCGGATGGCATCCTGCCCCCGTTTGGACGGAATCAGTCGACGCAGGGGCTCTGTGGAGCCCACCGTGATGTATACGTTTTATCCACACTAGTTTCATTAATTTTTACGTATCATTTTTTGGTACGAGCTGAGCCAGTTCCAAGGCTCAAGTGGTTCGTACAATGGAGATTAAACGCTCACCATTAAAATTTTCTTGGGGCCCACAGATTTTTTGGATCAACTTGGAATTTGTGTTTTCCCTTCATCCAGGTTTCTGTGGCCTTATAAACAGGTTGGATGGAAAATAAAAATCAAAATGGACCTAGGAAGGTTTCAATGGTAGAAATCACTATCACTGGAGCATCCTGTGGTGTGGTCCACCTGAGCCTTTAATCCACTTCATTTTTTGGTTCATTAAATTAAATAATCTAAAAAATTGGATGAACCGAATGGATAAATCCCATACATCAGAGTGGCCCCACAAAGCCCCTGGCATGGAACGATTCCATCCTAAGGGTACCCTGACACAGGAAACTGTGTGATTCAATAACACCATTAACAACTTCATAAGGCTCACCGCAATGGTTGTTTGTTTGCCATCCAAACTGTTAGTAAGATTATACGGGCCTGGATGAAGGGACATGTAAATATCAGCTTGATCCAAAAACGTTTTAAATGATAGGCATATAATCACCACTTGTTTCCTATAGTGTGGTGTACTGAAAATTTTGATCTTCATCAATTTTTGTTATCTTTAATAAAATGAGCCCAAAAAATCACCATTCAATCATCACTGTTTCCCGGGATGTTGTCCATTGAGTTTTAAATCATCTTCAAAATCTTTTTGTACTAACATCCTAATGAGTACCAGGTGAAACTGATAGATGGAGTGGATGTCACACATACATCACAGTGGGCGCCACAGAGATTCAGGTTACATGGGTTACAGGAAATCCGCGCTCTTTTTCTCAGCCCAACCCGATGTACTCGTACATAGGTCCGGTTCCCGTCGGGTCATATACCATCCAAGCGGGACACACGAAATACTTAGATGGGCTTTCTTTTTACAAGTGGCCCTGGGTCGGTCTTTAAGATGGATGGAACCTTCCCAAAAATCTAAACCATTGGTCTGTTGCTCCCAACTTTGGATGGAACCTTCCTCAAAAATCTAGCCCGACCAATGATCCATCACGTGAATGAACAATGGATTGAAAACTTTCAAGGTTGGAGTATCCCAACCTTTCAGGCATGACCTATTCTAGCATCAATATGCGATCATATGTCTGGATCGATGCGGAAACCTAGTAGTGGCCCACCTTGATGTTTTTGACAAATCTATCCTGTTCATCCGTTTTGTGAGCTCAAAAAAAAAAATCAGAAGGATCTGATACTCAAGTCGGCCACACTGAAGGAAAAAGGTAGGGAGGGAAATTAATACCGTTGAAACCTACCTGGGTCAACAGTAATGTTTACATGCCATCATACCGTTCATAACGTCATTCCTTCTGGGATGAACTGAAAGGCAGAAATATTTGCCTGATTCAAAACTTGTGCCCCAGGAATGTTTCAACTGTGGACGTTTAATCCTCACGTTTTCAGCCCACCTGAGTATTGGATCCAGTTCGTTTTTGGCCTCATGGACTAAAATAATCTCACAAAAGGGATGGACGTGGTGGATTTCTAACAAACATCACAGTGGGCCCACCTATGTTTCCAGCACAGGAACTTCCTGCTAAATGCTTTTGCAGGAAATCGGCCTCCCGTATGTCTCTTTGTAGGCCATTGATTGAACGTTGAGAATCTTCAAATCTAGAAGGTTTTACGTGCAACTTCAATCTACAATTGGATGATCAAATCAACGGTCTGGATTGCCAAACCATGGACTCCACATATCATTAGTCTCGTGCAAGCGTAGACTCCACGGTTGCATGGAAAAGTACAAGGAAGACCGGAGTGAAAATGCGATAAGCAAGACCGAGTCTTTAGACTAGGCAACTTATGGTCTAGTCTTTACATTGGTTTTCCACCCAGTGAAAATTGGTGGTGACTCTTAACCATACACATGTAATAACTTATATGGAAATCCAAACCATCTTAATTACTACCCAACTATGGATGGAGCATCACAGAAAAATTGCACAGATATGATACTACTAACCTTCTGATTTTCCCCTTTGAATTTGGACCACTGTCCTTTTTCTTTTAACAATCCATTTGTTACCTACTATTGTTAGGATCGCTTGATCATTGTAATCTTAGATATATGTTCCACCTGCAATGTGACACACAAGTTTAACAGTATGGATGACCGTCCACTGGGACCACAGGTGAGGAAGATGATCAGTGTCCTATTTTTAAATAGTGCCAAACTCACAATGGAATAATAAAGATCTTGCGTGTGAAAAACCAAAAGAATCAGGGAAGAGATAAGGGATCCTTAGTTCTTTGTCCATGAGCGTGGACCGTCGACATCGTTCAATGAAGTCTTGGCGGATTTTTCACGGATGGACATAGCGGATGGCAAATAGGTTGGGTGGAGCAGGGTACGCTACATTTCCTATTAGACTTTGTGCAGAGTGAAGTTTCACGTGTAGAGGTGAGATTTAGGTTCCTCCAAAAGCGAAGGCAGCTCTCTGGGCCCCTACCAATACCCTGGTGCCAAAGCATGGGAACTCAAAAGGATCAAATACCTTGGTAGTCGATCAGATACCTTGGTAGTCCATGACACAGGTGTGTTAAGAGAGTCAGGGAGACATTTATAAGAAGGCAGAGTGATGAAAGCAATTTTCATATGCCAGCTGTAAAGCTTGAGTATTTTACATTAATTATTGTGAGATATCTCCAATCTGTTCATGAAACAGGGTTCGATTGATCGACTGGCCTGATCGAGTGGTTGAGAGCACCCTGAATTATACAGATTGGTATTTGGACAATTTTGGATACTCTCAAGCAGTTAACCTACCAGGTTGATCGATCAACATAATTTGAAAATTACTTGTAAACTCTGTGGACACTTTTGAGCATATTTGAGCGATCGAACATGTGGAGCTCGATCTATCAAGGACTACTCAATCCATTGATGCTTAGATTGAAGACGCATATGATTTTGCATAATTGCGAGATTAGTTTTTTTTTTATTTCAGGTGTTGTATGCTATATATATGGGTGTAATTGTGGGATTAGGGTATTTCAATCAGAGGGTTTGGAGATGAGAAAATAAATATAATTTTTTATTTTTTATTTTTTATTGTAAGTTCATCCATCTCTTGTACTTTTTGTTTTTATAGTGATTGTTGTCGCTTTGTGACGTAGTTTTTTTCGATGAGTATTTTTATATACTTATGCATGCTTTGTATTCATTTACTAATTGTCGTGTGATTCAAATTTAAGGTTTACTTCCGCGGTTCCCGAACCGGTAGTATCAAATATAACGTTGGGATTCGAGTTTGGATTTAAGACATAACAATTAAGGGATCAAACATAAAGTACGAAACAGAGAAGTTCATCAGGAAAAATAATTTCAAACTGTGAAAGGTAAAGATAAGAGGCTTTCTAGTTCAACAAGACCTAAATCACACACTCCTTAGGGCCTATTTGATTTTATGGCTCAAATGTAATTACCTTGTAAATGAGTAATCATTATTTACCAAGGCAATTACCCACATCTTCCCCATGCCGACTTGATCAGTTACTTTTTAAATACTTAAATCGAGAAATTTGTAAAATAAATATGAGGCCCACCATAATGTGTATATCTTATCCACACAGCCCATTCATTATGCCAAATGAATTTAAGGCATGAGGCCAAAAATTAAGCAAATCCAAAGCTCAAGTGGACGACACCACACGAAATTGTGAGAATCGAATGCCTACCATTAAAAACTTGTTGAGGCCTTTAGAAGTTTTAGGTCATGCTTATATTTATATTTTTCACTTATCCATGTCTATGTGACCTTATGAACGGGTTAGATGGTGAATAAACCTCAATGTGGGCCCAGAAAAAGAATCAACTTTCAACGGTGGACACATTAAGTCCACTGTTTCCTTTCATGTGGGCCAATTGAGCATTAGATCTTCCTTATTTTTTCAAATCATGCCCTAAAATAGTATAATAAAACAGATGGACGACACTGATATATTATATACATTATGGTGGGGCCCATGGATTTAAGTCAACAATTTTGAACTGGTTTTCTAGGTGGAATTAATCACTCATTTTCAAACAAGTGAAGCATTAATAATTACTTCTTTACCAAGGATTTACCGGGATCATGGTAAATCAAACAGGCCCTTAGTGTAGAGAAGTGTTCAACGGATATGAGCGATGAAGAGTGGGAAGAATTTGATGAGATGACAAAAAGCTCGATCTAATTATGTTTGGAGGATTTGGCTGACAAAGAATACATCCAACCTGAGGTGTCAAATGAAGAGACACATGATAGATTTCGCTCCTCACCAGTTTGCCAAAATGTTGTAGAGTTAGATTTAGTAGAAGTGTAAGAAGATAAAAGGGAGTCCCTTATTCAAATCGAGACATGCAGGCTACTAGATTCGAGAATTCAAGAGATAAGAGGGTCTCAAAGCATACCAGGCGTTATGCATATGAAAAATCAGACAACAGAGATCATCTTAAATCTCCTGTAAACACAATCCATATCAGTGCAGAGGAGGAAGAATATCCCACAGATAATTTCACTGTAGTTATGGGCCCAAAAATGAGGCAGATAAAAAGCTCTAGTTAACCAGAGATTCACAGATCCACCTAGGTGGGTGGTGATGGGATTTCCTCCTAGGACTCGACCGGTCGTGAGCCTCACACAACCGGTTGTGGGTGGCGCTCGACAGATCGAGTGGGGCTCGACTCAAAGTCCAGCGACCATCTGATTATTTTCTCCAAGGTGCTCGACCAATCGAGGGAGGTACTCAACTGGTCGAGTGGGCCGCTCGACCGGTCGAGGACCATGCTCGATCGACCAGTCAAGGTTACGCAAATTCGTTCCGCAATTTTGTGCAAATTGTGGACTTTTGAGGCCCTTTTGCAAGGAGTGCGAAAGGGAGTTTCCTAAACTATAAATAAGAGGTACCTAGGCCTTTCTAGGGAATGCAAGAGGGTTTCCTAAAGCTTTGCAAGGGTTTGCTAAAGGGTTTAGGGTTATCAAAGGTGAGAGAGAGAGAGATAGAGAGAGAGAGAGAGAGAGGAAGCTTGTGGAAGGGAGGTTATGCTCATAGAGGTGATCTATTGTGCTCTCAACATCTTAACGCTTCTACGTCCTCGTAATCGGTTAGATCTCTTCATTTTTCTTTTATTATCTTATTGTTCATCCACTCCTACGTGAGTGAAGAAGGTTGTAACGTTCTACTTCTTAGTGGATTATTGATCTGGACGAGGTCCTGTGGTTTTTACCTCTTTGAGGGTTTTCCACGTAAAAATCTCTTTTGTCGTGTGGTTGTACTTTGATTTATTTCATTGCTTTATTATCCCATAATTCTGGTTTGTTTTGGAAGGCTAGATCCTAAGGTTTTGTGCAAGGCCCCCAACAAAGTGGTATCAGAGCTAAGTTCATTGAACGGAGTGGGATCGGTTTTAAATTATGGAAGGTGGCTCATCAAGGATGATCAGCCTCAATGGTTCTAACTAGACCATATGGAAGGCTAAGATGGAGGACTTGCTTTATTGCAAGGACTTATATTATTCAATTTTAGGCATATCAGCAAAATTCAAGGATATGTCTGGTGATGATTGGAAGAAGATGGACCAGAAGGCGATGGGGTTTGTTATACAATGATTGGACGATTCCGTATTCTACCATGTGTCTACGGAGACCTCAGCCGCTAACTTATGACTGAAATTACAAGGGCTGTATGAAAGGAAGACAACTGGCAATAAGATTTTCTTGATACGACGACTTGTGAATCTCAAGTTCAAAGATGGTGGTTCTGTGGCCGAGCACATGAATGAGGTCAGCAATATAGTGAGCCAACTCTCCGCTATGAAGATGGTCTCGAATGATGAATTGCAGGCTTTGATATTGCTTAGTTCATTGCCTGACAGTTGGGAGACATTGGTGGTGTCTCTAAGTAACTTCGCGCCAGATGGAAAGATATCCATGGAACAGGTAACCAGTTGTCTCTTCAATGAGGAGACAAGGAGGAAGTCTCAGGGGTCTACTCAGCAAGAGGCCCTTATAGCACAGGAACGGGGGAGAGGAAAGAACAGGAAGAGCGAGAAGGCCCAAGATAAATCAAGAGGCAAGTCGACTACCAGGAAGGATGTTCAATACTGAAATTGTGGCAAGAAGGGCCACTACAAGCATGAATGTCGTGATAAGAAGAACGACAAGAAAGGAAAAGGAAAGGAGAAGGAAGATGAATCAGATTCCACTACGTTTGCTTCAGATGACGACGTTGTAGTTATTCTTTCAGCAGATCACGATGTATGTCTCACGGCTACGAGTCAGGACACCGACTGGGTGATAGACTCGGGAGCCTCGTTTCATGCGACTCCATTCAGGGATGTCTTCAAAAGCTACAAGTCAGGTAACTATAGGACCGTGAAGATGAGAAATTCTGGCGTATCGAAGATCGCAGGGGTTGGTGATATTTATGTGAAAACTGATGTGGGCTACACATTGGTTCTTAGGGATGTGAGACATATCTCAGACCTTCACCTCAACTTGATGTCGACGGGAAGGTTAGATGATGATGGCTATGAAATCCAATTTGTTGGTGGGTACCGGAAGCTCATCAAGGGTTCATTGATCATGGCTAGAGGAAAGAAGTGTTGCACCCTTTACAAGGCAAGTGTTAGTATGTGCAAGGGTGGATTGAACGTAGTGAAAGATTCAACAATTGACATGTGGTACAAGTGTCTAGGCCATATGAGTGAAAAAGGGCTTCAGGTACTAGCGAGGAAGCGGCTCCTTCCAGATGTGACAAGTACACCTCTCAAAACCTGTATTAATTGTTTATCAGGGAAACAATATAGAGTTTCATTTGTTAAATCTGTTTCTCATGTTAATAAAGTGCATGCATTAAATTTGGTTATTCTGATATTTGTGGTCCTATGAGGACAAAAACCTTGGGTGGGGCATTGTATTTTGTCCCTTTTATAGATGATGCATCTAGGAGGGTTTGGGTTTATGCTTTGAAATCCAAGGACGGGGTCTTTGGTGTGTTTAAATTGTTTCATGCTATGGTCGAGAGAGAGACAGGTAGATCATTGAAGTGCATCCACACTGACAATGGTGGTGAATACATTGGCGACTTCCATGAGTATTGTAAGTCCCTATGTATACGGCATGAACAAACGGTTCCCAAGACCCCCTAGCATGATGATGTGGCTGAGCGAATGAATCACACTATTGTAGAGTGAATCAGATGCATATTATCCTATGTGAAATTGCCCAAGACGTTTTGGGGAGAAGCAATGCACACAACAGTGTATCTGATAAACAGGTCTCCATTAGCCCCATTGAATGGAGAAGTACCTGAGAAGGTGTGGACTGGACAGGATCCATCATACAGTCATCTCAGGGTGTTTGGATACAGGGCATCCATTCACGTACCAAAGGACGAGAGGTCCAAGTTCGATATGAAGATCAGGCAGTGTGTGTTCTTGGGGTATAGTGTTGAAAAATTTGGTTACGGATTATGAGATCCGACCGAGAAGAAGCTCGTCAGGAGCAGAGATGTGGTTTTCTTTGAAGATCAGTGTATAGAAGACATTGGTAAGCCAGAGAAGAACCAGCCTAGTTAAGGTGAGCTAGAGGACATAGATCCAATTATTCCTCCCGTGGTGCCTGATGACGGGGGAGTACAACAAGGTGCAGATGACTAGAGAGTTCCTTCAGAAGATGGACCAGGGGAGCAACCCCTAGTTGCTCCACCTGTTGAGCCACAGGTGTGGAGGTCATCTAGGGACAGACAGTCATCCAAGAGGTACTCGCCGCATGAGTACATTATGCTGACTGATGGGGGAGAGCTAGAAGATTATTCTGAGGCCCTAGCCGACGAGCATGAGTGGTTGAAAGCTATGCAAGAGGAGATGAAATCCTTGCATAAGAACCACACCTATGATATGATGAAATTGCCTAAGGGCAAGAAAGCTTTGAGCAACAAGTGGGTGTTCAGAAAGAAGGTTGAGAAGAAAAATTCACAAACGAGATTCAAGGCCAGACTTGTGGTGAAAGGGTTTGGTCAGATGAAAGGTATAGACTTCGAGGAGATATTCTCACCAGTGGTGAAGATGACATCCATACGGGTGTTTCTTAGGTTGGCAGCTAGCATGGATTTGGAGATAGAGCAGTTAGATGTTAAAACTGCCTTCCTCTATGGTGACTTGGAAGAAGAGATCTACATGCACCAACCAGAGGGGTTCGAGGTCAAGGAAAAATAACATATGGTGTGTAGGCTGAGGAAGAGCTTCTATGGGCTGAAACAAGCTCCACGGCAATTGTACAAAAAGTTTGACTCGTTTATGTTAAAGCGTGGGTATGACAGAACGAAGTCGGACTACTGTATGGTCATGCGCAAGTTATCAGACGATGATTTCTTAGTTCTACTGTTATACGTTGATGACATGCTCATCATGGGAAAAGACATTAAGAAGATCGACAAGCTGAAACAGGAGTTGAGCAAGTCGTTTTCGATGAAAGACTTGGGCCCGGCTAAACAGATCCTAGGAATGGAGATAACCCGTGACAGAAGCAGCAGGAAGCTTTGGCTGTCACAAGAGCGGTATATTGAGAAAGTCCTAGAGCGGTTCAATATGAATGCAGCAAAGCCGGTCAGTACTCCACTGGATGGTCATTTCAGATTGAGCAACAGGCAGTATCCCAAGATGAAGGCAGAGGTGGATGAGATGTAGAAGATACCCAACGCATCAGCAGTAGGAGAAAAAAATTCTATGGTGTGTACACGCCCAGACATAGCATATGCGGTTGGTGTTGTCAACTGGCATCTTGTCAATCCTGACAAAGAGCATTGGGCAGCGGTGAAATGGATACTGCGGTATCTAAGAGGCTCATCCAGGTTGAGCTTGTGCTATGGTGATGGTAAACCTGTGTTAAAGGGCTACACAGATGCAGATATGGCAGGCGACATAGACTCCAAGAAGTCTACATCGGGGTTCATGTTCACGTTTACAGGGGGAGCGGTTTCTTGACAGAGTAAGCTAAAAAATGTCGTAGCATTGTCGATGACAGAGGCCGAGTATATTGCAGTCACAAAGGCATGTAAAGAGATGCTTTGGATGAAGAGGTTCCCACAGGAACTTAGCCTGAAGCAGGAGCAGCACGTGGTCTATTGCGATAGTCAAAGTGCTATACACTTAAGCAAGAATCCAATTCAGCATTCCAAGTCGAAGCATATAGAGATTCGGTATCACTGGATCAGGGATTCTTTAGAACATAAGGTGTTACAGATTGAGAAGGTCCACACGGACGATAATGGGTCAGACATGATGACCAAGGCATTGCTTAAGGGTAAGTTTGAGGTTTGTAGAAACCTTGCTGGCTTGAAGAATGTGAATCCCTCATGGGTCGGAAAGGGGTAGTTTTGATGGGATTTACTCCCAGGACTCGACCGGTCGTGAGCCTCACACGACCGGTAGTAAGTGGCGCTCGACTGGTTGAGTGGGGCTCAACTCAAAGTTCAGCGACTATCTGATTATTTTCTCCAAGGTACTCGACCAGTCGAGGGAGGTACTCAACCAGTCAAGTAGGCCGCTCAACCGGTCGAGGACCCTGCTCGACCGGTCGAGGACCCTGCTCGACCAGTCGAGGTTAAGCAGATTTGTTCCGCAATTTTGTGCGGATTGTGGATTTTTGAGGCCCTTTCGCAAGGGGTGCTAAATGGAGTTTCCTAAACTATAAATAGGAGGTACCTAGGCCTTTCTAGGGAATGTAAGAGGGTTTCCTAAAACTTTACAAAGGTTTGCTAAAGGGTTTAAGGTTATCAAAGGTGAGAGAGAGAGAGAGGAAGCTTGTGGAAGGGAGGTTATGCTCATAGAGGTGATCTATTGTGCTCTTAACATCTCAACACTTTTACATACTCGTAATCGGTTAGATTTCTCCGTTTTTCTTTTATTCTCTTATTGTTCATCCACTCCTGTGTGAGTGAAGAAGGTTGTAATGTTCTACTTCTTAGTGGATTGTTGATCTGGACGAGGTCTCATGGTTTTTACCTCTTTGAGGGTTTTTCAAGTAAAAATCTCTTGTGTCGTGTGGTTCGTACTTTGATTTATTTCATTGCTTTATTATCCCATAATTCTTGTTTGTTTTGGGAGGCTAGATCCTAAGGTTTTGTGCAAGGCCCCCAACAGGTGGGACCCCTGACTGTGAGGCTCACAGTGATGTATGTGCCTTAAATCCACGTTGTCCAACCATTTTGAAAGCTAAAAAATGAAGCTGACCCAAATCTTAGGTGTACTACACCCCAGGAAACAGTCGTGATTGAATCTTCACCATTAAAAACTTCATGGATTCCACTGGAATGTTTATTTTCCATCAAACTTGTTGATAAGGTAAAAAACACCTAGATGAAGAGACCACAGAAATATAATCTTGATCCAAAGCTTTTGTGGCCCACATGAAGCTTTTAATGATCAATAATCACCACTATTTCCTACACTATGGTCCATCTGGGATTTGTAACTACATTTTTTAAAACATGCCCTAAGATGAGCTTTCAATATGGATGGACAGCATGGATGTAGTCACATATATCATAGTGGGCTCTACAGTAAGGGGTCCCACCCACCTCAGTGGATCCGGGGTATCACCTAATCCTCTAGGAGTCCGTCAAAGAAGGTATGTGAGGTCCACAGTGATGTGTTTGTGAAATCCACTTCGTCCATCATTTATGCTGTTATGGGAAGATCTGAGCCCCTCATAGTTTCGAGGGTCAGCATCGTCTTAGTCCGATCAGACGCAATGACACCCGAAATAATGAACACTACCGAAGAGAGTGACACCCGAGCATCCAAGCCGAGGGAACGACCTCTGAGCTAGGGGCTCTTCCTTGTCCTTATCCTCATACAAAGAAGGATATCTGAGCTGGGGGCTTGTCCTCGGCTTTATCTTCATCTTCGTCCGAAGAAGGATGTCCCGAGCCGAGGCTAGGGTGGAGCATCTCAGACGCTAAACTAAGAAACTGCCTTAAGCAGACCTGCCCGCCAACCTCGCCTATTGATACTCCACACGATCTCCAGATTACGCATGATATCTCCACGATCCAAAAATCCTCCTGATTGAGCGAACTGTGCTGAGATTAACGGACCCAGACTATTCGACAGTCACGTATAAATACATTGGGACCCCATTGCTACAGGGACGTAACATCTTGCACTCTCACTCTACTTTTGAACTTAGAACCTGATTCCCTTGACTTGACTTAGGCATTCGAGGGTCCCCCGGCTTAGCCAGGGTCTCCTTTGCTCACCCTTTGTGCAGGACCAGGGTCCATTCGAGGAGCATAGCGCGGAGTGGAGGGTGGTCCAGATTTTATCATCAACATTTTTGGCACCGTCAGTGGAAAACTGATACAAAAGGTCAGGTTCCTATTATCGATTATAATGGTCAGAGGAAAGAAGAAAGTAGTAGCTGCGGAACAGGAGCCAAATGAGCAGACTTGCTCCTCCTCACTACATGCCGAATCAGCCCGGGGCCTTCCCAGCGTTCTCGCAATCGGGGGAGTAAATATCGCACCATGCAGAACGAGATACAATCCCTACGTAACGAGGTGAATAGGATGAAGCAATAACAGGAGCTACAACCACACCCGGCTTAGGAAAATCATGTTCCTGAACTGGTTGGTCTGGTCGTGAAAGCTCACACTGCGCCGAGGAGTATGAGGCCCGAGGCGTGAAATGGCTGTAAAGACCGCACTAGTTGAAGAAGGAATATGCCAATATGTCCTAGAGGGGGGTGAACAGGACTTTTTTAAAGTTTTTATGATTTATTTAAAAATCCTACTTCACAATCTTATGATCATGCAATTATCATCGCACCATGCAGAACGAGATACAATCCCTACATAACGAGGTGAATAGGATGAAGCAACAATAGGAACCACAACCACACCCGGCTTAGGAAAATCATGTTCCTGAACCGGTTGGTCTGGTCGTGGAAGCTCACTCTGCGCCGAGGAGTATGAGGCCCGAGGCGTGAAATGGCGGTAAAGACCGCACTAGTTGAAGAAGGAATATGCCAATATGTCCTAGAGGGGGGTGAACAGGACTTTTTTAAAGTTTTTATGATTTATTTAAAAATCATACTTCACTAATCCTGTGATCATGCAATTATCAGGATTACTCAAATGTAACTCTATTGGCTTCCAAGCCTAGTAGAGGATCCAATCACAAACTATTTTAGAGATAAGTAGTATGCAAGCTAGCTTATGATGGATATGACTGTGTAAGTGTGTGTGGTGTGATAAAATGTTCAGATATAGAAGTATTAAAGCAAATCACACAATCATAAGAATAAAAATCTCAAACATAGTCATTTTTATAGTGGTTCGACGATAAGTCTACTCCACTCCCAGTAACCGCACTCAACCCTTGAGTGTACCGGATTTCACTAAGGAGGTTTCACAGCGGTTCACCTCTAACCTAAGGTTTTAAATCAGATTCACCTTCAACCTTTACAACCTACACTGAGGCTGACTGTTTATGCTCTCACGAGCAAGGGTCAATACAACACACCCACTTTTAGGCACACTGGCCAAGGATCTTCCATAAAACCCTACTGAGGGTTTCTATACAGTTGACCTCAAACCCGAGGTTTCACACGGTTCACCTCAAACTCAAGCTTTTACGTGGTTCACCTCAAACCCAAAGTTTTACTGGTTCACTCCTAACCAGATGTTTATGCTCTCCACAGAGCAAGGGTCTACATAATGCACCCACCACGTACACTCCCGCCGGAGGCTTCCTTGAGGACTTCAAAGGGTGAGAACCACTTAAGACCCAATCCTAGAAAGGAATGATCACAAGTGTCCTCTTGGACTCTGGATACTTACAAATAAGCTGATGAGTCCCGTTTAGCACACTGCCGAAGATCTCCCAGCTTAATGATTTGCCATTAAGGTAGTAGCTGGAGGATCATTGAATGCGGAAGTTCATTCCCCAATCCACTCTATTAAATGTCAATGATAAGGGTGGAGGATGAACTCCCTTGAGAGAAAGGGCTTTGGATATAAGATATAAGTTGAAACAATTAAAAGCTATCTCTTCTTTCTCTCCCAGCAACAAAAGACAAGTCCTCTATATATAGGCAAAAAGTTCCAACGGATATAAAACGGTCACATTTATGACAGAGTTCGATATCATCGAGCATGTTCGATATCATCGACCGTATACTCTCGATAGCATCGATGGTCTGCTCGATGACTCGGACTCAATGTCATACGCTTTTGAAACTTTTTGCCAATTGGTCGATGAATCGAAACAATTGTCGATGTCATCGAATTTCGAACTCCAATTCCATCGATGATAGGTTCGATCCATCGACACTTGAAAAATGAGAGAGACTTGACTTTGAAATATTTCAGGATTTCATGAATGATCGAGGAACCATCGAGATCATCGGAATTTGAATGTCGATGATATCGAGATCAGAGTCGAGGCATCGATAAATCCAACGGATTTTTCTTTAAGCTTGTTGGACGGTTTATGACCTTGTTCAATGCAATCGACCTGGTTCCGATATCATCGATATTCGAATATCGATTCTATCGAAGGGCTCCCGATTATAGTTAAAAATAACCTGAAATATCTGCTGTAAGAAAAGCGTGCCCACGATCGATATCATCGATGGACTTCCGATGTTATCAATATTTGATTTCAGATCATATCAGAAGAGCATCGATATATCGAAGGAATTTGAGATTTTCATTAAAAAACAGAGGCGCCGAAAATCTGCCTGTCTATCTTATCGAGCCACTTTCGATGAACTCGAAATTTGTATATCGATGATATCGATAGGTGTATCGATATATCGATAATTCGTCCAGATATGTTGTGAAGTTGCTGGACATTTTTGGTCCTCTCTTTGATGGTATCAATGAAGCATCGAAGACTCGACAGCGCAGGTCGATCATATCGAGGGTGTTTCGATAAAATCGACAAGGTGAGAAAAACTTAGAAATTTTTCTATTTTGAAAAAAGTTTTCTCACCTTAAAACCCTATGATTTCAAACTTGTTTTTAAGGGTTTTATTCACCTGGTGTTTTGGGTTATGGGATGTGAGGCTTTAGGTTTACCTGTGGCGAGCTTGCACACATTCGGTTGAGGCAGATGCTTGAATTGATCTTCCTATCAGGCTCTATAGACAATCTGACTCAACACTCACGTAACTTGACAAACCAGGGCACTTTCAAGGCGCCTTAACACCCTCAAATGTCGGTTTCAGGTCAGAATCTTTTTCCGACCCAAATTCGAGCCTCGACTTGGAACACAATCACTCGAGCTCCGACCAATGCTTTGGTTACTTCAGCCCTGACATCGATGAATCTCCGTCATCAGCTGGAACGGAGGAGGGGAAGGAAGACTCCAGAAATAGAAAACACCCAAGAAATCGTAGCGGAAAACAAGTACCCTTGGGAGAAAGGTTCACAGAGCGTAACGATAAATTTCTGGCTCTTGAAAAGAAACAACAGCCGACGTCAGTTCCCGTCACTGTTCAGGCAATGATGGAAGAGACCGAGCCTCCCTTCACCTCGGAAATCATGAACGAGGTGATGTCTCAGAGGTTTCAGATACCTCCCGTCATTCAATACTCTGGGTCCGGGGACCCATCCAAACATGTGGAAGCCTATCGCTCATGGATGCAGATCCAGACGGCGATGGATGTCATGATGTGCTAAGGATTCTCTATCACGCTCACGGGTTCCGCTCGGAGTTGGTACCGGTAACTCAAACCAAGTTCCATCAGTTCCTTCGCAGAGTTAAGTCGACTATTCCTTACCCAATTCATAAGCGGGAAGAGAAGTCGAAAGCCTAACACTCACCTGTTTGCTATCAAGCAAGAGCCGACTGAGTCATTGAAATACTACATTGCTCGCTTCAATGAGGAAGCACTTTTGATAAAAGATTACGACGATAAAATGGCGCTCGCTATTGTGTTCAGCGGCCTAAAAGAAGAAAAATTCACCTTCTCCATCGGAAAGAATCCACCAAAGACATTGGCGAAACTCGTTGCCAAAGCTCAGAAATACACCAATGCAGAAGAATTCTCCAATGCCCACAAAAGTGTCTAAGTGGTAGAGCCGAATGGTAAAGGGAAGAGGCCTAGGAATAAGGAATCTCAGCCGTCCAATAAAGGGCCCGACGACCGCGCCCCTCGCGATCGTCGCCCGAGCAAAAGGCCGGAGGGAAAGTTTCGCTCTTACACTCCCCTTAACACATCCACCGAACAGATTCTATTGGACATCCGAAGAAAAAAGTCGCTGAATTGGCCTGTTTGTATGAGGGCCAACTTGGATCATCAAGACAAGCGTAAGCACTGCCGCTTTACCGAGATCATGGCCATAATAATACGGCTGATTGTGTAGATCTCAAAGATGAGATTGAGACCCTTATTCGGAAGGGACACCTGCGCCGATATACCAAAGAAGGAAAATCTGCTCGGAAGAGAGAGAGAGAGAGAGAGAGAGAGAGAGAGAGAGAGAGAGAGAGAGCAGCCGAATACTACCATAGAAGAGCCCGCCGAAATCTGTACCATCATCGGGGGCTCATCTGGTGGAGGAGACTCGAATAGAGCGTGGAAAGCCCACTCTAAGAAGTTTGAACTGGAGCATTACGTCCACTTAACTGAACGGTGCTGCAAGGAACTCCGGGTTAGCCCATGCACTCTGACCTTCGCGGAAGAGGATATGCGCGGAATCCAGCACCCACACGATGATGCCCTAGTAGTTACTATGACCATAGCGAATTGTAAGGTATACAGCATCTTGGTCGACACCGGGAGCTCGGTCGACGTAATTTATTCTGAAGTCTTTGAAAAAATGGGGATTCCAAGGTCTCATCTCAGACCTGTAAAGACTCCCCTGCACGGATCTGCCGGGGAAAGTAATCTCTGAAGGAGTCATCTCCCTCCTTGTGACTACGAGAGAAGGACATCATCAAGTCACACTCATGGTGGACTTCCTAGTTGTCAATGTACCATCAGTACACAATGTCATTCTGGGCAGACCTTCTCTTAATGCAATGAGAGCAGTCGTCTCCACTTATCATTTGATGATGAAATTCCCCGTCGAGGGCTGGATAGGTGTTGAGGGTCAAATATTGCATATCAGACCCAAGTTATTGACTGGATTTACAGACATGACATTGTTTAACGGCCCATTTTAATCGTGTTTGTCATACAAGGTGTATTTACAAGCCTGGATTGAAATGGAGTGCTAAATATATGGATTTGATGCTCTAAAATACCAAAGCAAGGGCCAGAGTCTAGGAGACCGAGATCGAAGGATTTACATGCCAAAAATCGAGAAACTGAAGCTCAAGTGGCCCGAAATTGGTCCAGAATGCAAGATCACAGGGTTCCAACCATATGTTCAGCTCGAAACTTCACATATGGTCTGAGGATATAAATTAACCGTACACGTCAAATTTCAACCATTAGATCCTTATGGAAGTGGTTCGATGGTTGATTTAGGGCTCACCTGATATTTGGATATGCTTCAATTCTAGTCTCAACGCATGAAATGAGCTGCCAAAACAGATGAATGGAATGGATCTTTAATACATATCTTAAGTGGCCCCCACTATCCATACCTGTGCATAGTGCACAGGTGCACACAAGGTGCACTGGACCAAGAAATCGGGTCAGCAGGCGCTGACCCGATCCTTTTCGCACCCGAAAATGGCGGACAGACGATGTCCATCCTTTTTGCGTAGTAGGCCCCACCCATTGTCCATATGGACAATCCAAACCGTTCATTCACTCCAGAAGGTAGGCATGACCATTGCCTAGGTGATGGAATCCCGGAAGACAATGAAGATCTGATTTCAGTCCTTTAAATGCAATTTGGACGACAATCTAAAAAAGTCAGTATGCCAGACCAAATCCAGTCAAAAACCATCCTTTTCCAGCTAGTTTTTTGAGGTGAATACAATAAACGGCGTGGATTCTTCCTTTATGAATGATAATGGACTCCATTAAGAGTCCAACGCGAGTGCGTTCGCACCCCTGCGCCGGGAAATTCGGCCGCTTTGGGCCCTTTTATGTTTCTGATCACCGTCGGATTGGTGATCCAGACCATCCAGACGTATGTAAAGAGAGTGTTGAACCCCACCATGAAGATAAAACATATTTCATGATGATGTCAGTGTCGAAAATTCGAGTTCAACGTAAACAGTCTTGCGTTTTCTCTATGTAAACGCCCGACATTCCGCACCGACTCTAGGAGTTTCGCACTCCAGCAATAAGTCGGTTCTCCAAACCGACTCCCTCTCTACCGCCCTTGGTAGTTATAAAGAAAGAGAGAGAGAATGTGAGGGGCATTGAATCAATTGGCAGGGGACGTGGAGCAGAGAGAGGAAAAGATATTTAATATTTTTTTTACTTCTATTGTTTTTTTTTTTTTTTTAAATTTCTTTCAAGGTGTTTAGCCTAATCATGTCTATTCTAGGCTAAACCTCTTAGCTAGGGCTAAGAGATGAAGCTTGTGGCGTGATGGGAGACTGTTTGCTTGTGCCTTTTGTTTAGGCTGAACTGATGTTGATTTTTATTTAATTAAGGGAATGTTTTTAGTTTTTAATGGTCTGTTGTGACTAAAATTACAATGGGTCTACGATAGCTTCGAGCATGTTCCTTTCCTCTTTATTATTATAATGTCAGGAAGCTCTGTTGTTCACCATCGTCTTCTAGGCATGGTTGGATGTCGGTACCCTTCTTAACCTTCATATCATGTTGATTGGTTGGTAATTAGTTTCATTCTGTTGTTTACTTTGTCTCCTGGGCATGATTTGGTGATGGAATCCATTCTAATTCATATACCTTTCATCTCTCGAAAACTATATCAAAGAAAGTTCAGTTTGATTTGTATGGTTACACCCGTCAACTAGATGAAGATGGACTCTAGGTCTAGTTGAGTTCTTGAAGCAGGCATAAGATCTCCCTGATCTCTACAAGTGGATCCTCTGAATCCCTAATTTCCTTTCCCTGAATTTTTCAAGTTTTAGATATTGTTTCACCATTATTCCTCAAATTATATTTGATTTAGATTTCATCTTAGTCTAGTTCTAGTTCTATTTAGTTTCAGATTACGTACAGGTTTCAGTCCCTTGGGATTCGACCTCAGTCTCACCGAGTTTATTACTACATCATAACCCTATACTTGGGGAGTGAACAATAGGCTACCTCCGAGACGACCAGCGAGAAGCTCGGAGATGTTAAGCGATGATAGTGAAGAAAGGGTCAGTTAAGCAAGTACTTACCATCAACATGCTGGACCCCAGAGGACTTATGGAAGGCTCGTCCGTGGAAGACTTGAAAAAGGTGTCGCTCGATGAAGCCGATCCGAGCAGAACTGTACAGCTCGGGAAATCATTGAATCCTGAGCAACGACTCAGAATATTATCCTTCCTACGACAGCACAGGGATGCCTTCGCGTGGTCCCACCAAGATATGCCTGGAATTCCTCCAAAAGTCATGGTCCACAGGCTAAATGTGGATCCAGATCACAGACCTGTCAAGCAGAAGAGAAGGTCGTTCGACGCCGAACGATATGAAACGATAGCCAATGAGGTCCCCGTTTTGCTCGACGCTGGGTTCATAGAAGAAGTGCATTATCCCGATTGGATCGCTAATGTGGTCCTTGTGAAGAAAGCCAATGGGAAGTGGCGGGTATGTGTGGATTACTCGGATCTGAACAAGGCATGTCGGAAAGATAGTTTCCCGTTGCCTTAGATTGATCAGCTGGTAGACAGCACGGCCGGACACGAATTACTCTCTTTCTTGGACGCATACTCCGGGTATAACCAGATCACAATGCATCCCCCAGACAGGGAGAAGACTACCTTCGTCACAGACAACCATTTGGCCTGAAAAATGCTGGGGCTACTTATCAAAGACTGGTAAATCAAATGTTCTCCAAACAGATCGGACGCACTATGGAAGTGTACATCGACGACATGCTAGTGAAGAGTATTAAGGCATCCGATCGCCTGATAGATCTCAAAGAAACGTTCACCGTCCTCCGAAAATACCAGATGAAGCTGAATCCAGCGAAGTGCGCTTTCGGAGTCGGCTCAGGAAAATTCCTCGGGTTTCAGGTCAGCCAGAGAGGCATTGAAGCGAATCCCGACAAAATCAAAGCACTCCTCGACATGAATTCACCTTGGACTATCAAAGAAATACAATGCCTCACTGGACGTGTGGCCGCACTCGGACGATTTATCTCGAGAGCTACAGATAAATGCTTCCCATTCTTCCAACAGTTGAAGGGTCATAAGAAGGTAGAATGAACGTCAGAATGCGAACAAGCCTTCCAACAATTGAAGCAGTATCTGGGCTCACCCTCCCTGCTGTCCAAACCCGAAGAAGGCGAGCCCTTGTTCCTGTACCTTGCAGTCTCGGCCTCGGCCGTTAGCTCGACCCTGATCAGACAGGTCGGAGGCAGGCAACACCCTGTATACTACGTGAGCAAGGCTATGATACATGTGGAGACAAGATATCCGCCCCTAGAGAAGCTAGCGCTCAGCCTTATCGTGTCATCTCGGAGGTTACGTCCGTACTTCCAAGCCCATTCGGTCATTGTGTTGATCGACTCCCCTCTCAAACAAGTTCTTCAGAGGCCTGAGAGTTTGGCATTCAGTTTCGTCCGAAAATAGCAGTTAAGGGCCAAGCTATGGCTAATTTCATTGTCGAATTTACCACTCAAAGTACAGGAGAGGTCAGCAACGAAGTGAGACGATTCCATCCGATCCTTCGCCCAACCTGGGGACCATATCGGAAATTAGATGGATCCTCTATGTAGACGGATCGTCCAATGTTAAGCAAGCCGGAGCCGGAATCGTCCTAATCGCACCTGATTCCACGTCCATCCAATATGCGATCTGACTTGGCTTCAAGGCCTCAAACAATGAGGCGGAGTACGAGGCTTTACTGGCTGGACTCAGATTGGCAGCGAGTCTGGGTGTCCAGACTCTCCAGGTCCGGTGTGACTCCCAGCTGGTAGTAAATCATATCTCTACCGAGTACGAGGCTAAAGAGACGAGGATGATCGCGTATCTAGATGAAGCGAGAAAGTTAATTGGAAGATTCTAGAACTGTACGATCCATCAAATCCTCAGAGCAGAAAATTCGTGGGCCTACGCCTTGGCGAAATTGGCCTCAGCCTCCGAAGGGAGAATCCCACAGATCGTTCCTGTCAAATTCATAGAACATCCGAGCATCGACCAGGTAGAGAAGAAAACGGTTAATCTAGTGCAAGCTACTCCGAGCTAGATGGACTCAGTTTTCAACTACCTCACATTCGGCGATATCCCCTCAGACAAAATGGAAGCCAGGTGCCTGAGAGTTCGAGCAACACGATACGTCATCCTGGACGGTATCCTGTATAAAAAAGGACATTCTCAGCTCTACCTTAAGTATCTCCGACCCGATGAGGCAGAATACGTCATTTGGGAGATTCACGAAAGAATCTGCAGAAACAATTCTGGCAGCCGAGCCTTAGCCCTAAAGATACTTCAGCAAAGATATTTCTGGCCGACCATCAAGGAAGACTCTAAAGACTACGTTCAGAAATGCGACAAATTCCAACGCTTTGCAGTCGTGCCGAGGCAACTCGTAGAAGAAATGACTCTCATGAGCGGTCCCTGGCTGTTCGCTCAGTGGGGAATCGATATCATCAGCCCTCTACCTACCAGAAAATGGCAAGTCAAATTTGCCATCGTTGTAATCGACTACTTCACCAAGTGGGCCGAGGCCGAGCCCGAGCCTGTTGCTAAAATCTCAGAACAGAAGGTGAGTGACTTTGTCTGGAAAAACATCATCTGCTGGTTCGGGATTCCGCGCACCATCGTGTCAGACAATCACCGACAGTTCGACAATGACAAGTTTTGAAGCATGTGTCAAGGACTTGACATTACAAATGCGTATTCTTTTCCTCGACACCCCCAGTCCAATGGACAGGTAGAGGCGGTCAATAAAGTTATCAAGCATCATCTTAAAACAAAGTTCGAGAAAGCAAAAGGCAGTTGGGCCGTGGAGCTCTCATTCGTCCTCTGGGCCTACAGGACTATGGCTCAGTCCTCAACTGGGGAAACTCCGTTCTCTCTCTTATGGTTCAGAGGCAATGATGTCAGTTAAAATTGGCCTTCGTACTGCTCGGGTTAGGAATTACCAAGAAAATCAGAACTCCTAGTAGATTGTAGCTAACCTGAATTTTCTTGAAGAAGTCAGAGATATCTCGAGGCTCCGAGCCACAGCCCGGCATCAACAAGTTGCGCGATTGTACAATTCGAAAGTCAAGACCAGACAATTTCGCCCATGGGACTTAGTCCTTCTTCGGATATTCCAGAACACCGTTGATCCAGGGGTGGGGACACTCAGGCCTAACTGGGAAGGGCCCTACCGTGTTGTCCGATCGACCAAGCCGGGCTCCTACCATTTAGAAGACCTCGAGGGTCGTCATCTCCCCCACTCCTGGAACGCCGAGCACTTGAAAGTCTACTATCCGTGATGAAATAGCCTTTAAGGCCCTCAATAAATGTACGCTTCCAAGCGACAAGCCTTTAAGGCTCTCGATAAATATACGCCTCTAAGCGACAAACCTTTAAGGCTCTCAATTAAATTCACCTCTTCCTCTCTACATAATCATATTATCTACTAAGGAAAAGTTACCTCTCATATGCAGAGGCTGACTAAACGAGCTGATCCCTTGAAGAAGGGGTTAGAGCGTAATCCCACAAAAACTTGACAAGGCATCCCCTCTAAGTCAGGGGAAAAGTCAAAAGATGGCCCGACTCCCCAATAGAGGAATCGGATCACTGCTCGACTAACGAAGGGAACAGAGGTTTCTCGCCAATCATGGGACGAGTCGACCCCTTAGGGGATCAAACTCGACAATGATCAGGTCATAAAGGCTTTGAAATTCTATGAGACAACATTAGAAAGGGCTGACCCGTCAAAGGGTCGGTTCGGCCGTGCCCTAAAGTAAATCGACCTGTCAACGAATCAGTTCGGCAATTAACAATCAATAGTCAACACTCAAAAATTAATTACGAACTAACGTATAAAAGAAAAATCATCATTCATGCGCCCTCTCAAGAGGGTCAAAAATCATCATTCATGTACCTTCTTTAGAAGGTCAAAAAGTAAAATCCATCACATCATTCACAAAAAAATGTTAAAAACTACGAAGTTGGAAGAGCCTGGGAGTCGGGGGCTTGGTCCGGGCAAACATCTTCAGCAGACTTCTCTCCAACGTCGTCGAACAACAAAGGGTCGAGGTTTAAGTCCGGATACAAATCTTGTACTGCCTCTATAAAAGCATCGAAGCCACAATCATAAAAATTAGTGGCTTCGGCGTCCCTTTCGTTTGAAGCCTTGAAGGCGTTACCACAGCAGCCACCGCCCCAGCCAGGGAGGCCTCATCTTCAGCCCGTTGAGTTTCCTTTGCTTGGGAGACGGCCCTGTTCAGTTCATCTGCTGCCGCGGCCTTAGTCTGCTCCAAGACTTCGCCCAATCAAGTGTTCTCCTTAGCCAGTGAGTCCGCGTGGGCCCTGACATGGGTCAGCTCAGCAGTTACAGCGTCGCACAGAGCTTTGAAGTCATCCACGATCCTCTACAGCAGTAGCTCTTTGGCTTCAAGGTCAGTCGCGACCCCCTACAGCCGAAGTTCTCTAGCCTTCCCGTCCTCAAGCTGCTGACGCAGCTCGCCCTGCTCAAGTCGGAGAAAAGTGGATTCATCCCGCAAGATCCCCACTTCTATCTTGAGGGCCTCCACCTCGGCCTCTCTCTTTTCCGACTTTGACGCCCTCTCCCGAGCCGATAGGAGCTTCGAGACAGACTGAACAAAAATAAGAGAATGGGCATTTGGAAGCAGTAAGTGCAAAAAGGCAAGAAAAGTTGACAGAAATACCGTGTAAAATACAGAAGTCATGTCATTCAAGAAGGAGCTGTTCGATTTGCTAAGAAGGCGGGTTATATCTTCCTCCGAGGCATGTTTGGTAGCCCAAGACGTCAGGCAAGATAGGTGGTAGTATGGTTCGAACCTCCCATAGCTCATCCCCATTTGGGCTGATCCTGATGCTTCCGCAAACCCAGTCCTACTGCCAACTGAGACCTGAGCCTCGGCCCCGAGATTATCTCCAGCCTCAGGAGGGATGATCATGGCGTCAGCCATCCGAACGACCTCCTCCTGCATAGATGATAAAGGGATAACTATGTAGGGGGCTGCAGGACGGGCCTCCCTGATGGGGGAACGACGGTGGGCGGAAGAGAATGAGTTATGGTTGCTGGAGAAGGAGTTATGGTTGTTGGAGAAGGAGTTATGATTGTTGGAGTCAGAACAATTATTGTCCAGACCTGAGTCTCGGCGGGCACCACAGCTGAAGCTGCGGTGACTGAAATTGGAGTTGTAGCTGGAGCTGCAAAAATAGAAACTGGACCAGAGGGGCCCTCCCCACGAGAAGTGGCCTGCCTCCTCCGAATGGTAGTCTTCGTCCGGGACTCGGCCCTCAACATTTCTTCTGCCGTCGGGACGGATTTCCTTCTCCGAGAACCAGATGCCTCGGTCATGCCTACGTAAAGAACAAATCAACAACCAAATGAATAAGTTTGATCTCTCCTAAGAAAACGGAAGAAGAACTTACTGAAAGACATCAGGAGAGGTTGGGACTTGCACAGCTCGGACCAGTGAAGGTTGGCGGCAGTGATCAGGTCTGACCAGGAGCGAAGCTCCCCCGAACGCACCTTAGCCTTGGCGACTTGATTTTTCTGGTCCGAAGTAAGGAGAGACAAATCCCTTGGAAAATCTACAAGGATAAAAAGAGCTTTAGTTAGGCTGGAGAAAATAAAAAAGGTTATAAGGGAAGAAAATGCTTAAAGTCTGACCTGGTTTTAAAAATCGGGTGGGGACTCGAGTTGTCAGAGTCCCGAGCTCCGCTGCTGGCACCTCCCATTCGCCCGTATCCCAGAACCACTTCTTCTTCCAGTCCTTATTAGAAGACGGAAGATTCATCACCAACCTCGACCCTTTGCTACCTCGGTTCGCGAAGTAGTACCACGGTTCTTGGCTGTCGTGCTTGACCAAGTACAAACTTATTAATTCCTCTGGGGTCAGCTCCGCATTCTTGACTTGGCGCGAGATGATATAGGAAGAAATTAACACCCTTCAAGCGTTGGGGGTGAATTGCACGGGTGCCAGTTCGAGGTAGGCTGTTATGGCTCGGACGAAGGGATGTAAAGGAAGTCAGAGCCCACATTACAGCGCAAAGAGAAAAATGACAACTTCTCCCTTAGCAGGCGCACTAGCGGTGTCAAGGGGCTCTGGAGCCCTTATCTGAACAGATTCTAGGATCCAAAAATCTAAACGAATTCACTCCATTTGAGACTCCGATAGTACGGAGCCTCCTGTGACTACCTCCAAGACCCGCCCACTAACTGGCATCTCGGTGACCTCGGCGGTTGTGGTCCGGGGGGCTTGAGCGGCTTTCTTTTTGCCTACTCGATGAGTCCGAGCCCCTGCCTCCTTCTGTCTTCGGGACGGAGGAAACAGGGGTACAGCTTCAAAGGGGCCTTCATAGGCCCCCCTCCTGTTATCAGAACTCCCCGGCTCGGAGTCATCATTATAATCCCGAACGGTCTCCAGGTCGGATGACATCTTGCAGGGAAGAGAGAAACAATAGAAGGAGAGAGAACTCACCGGACGATCACCGAGAATCACTTTCACAGTAAAGCTCCTGATCGGTCAGAATCGCCTCGCCGGAAGCTTCAAATCGGTCAGAATTTCCTTCGCCAGAAATTGCCTTCTCATGGAACAATGAACTCAAAATGCTGAAGTAAGAAGTGTTTTCGAAAATGCTGGGAGTTATATAGCCCAAAGAGAATCTCCGCATTAATGGCAGGCATAATGGCCTCTGCCAAACCATCGCGAACCGACTTCGCAAGCATACATGGCTGCAGATCACTGGTCTAACCTCTACCCAACCGCGTGCGTCTGACATTGGACGACGAACTGCAGATAGCAGAAGTGGCGCTCGAGCAGAGGAAATGTCACTCAAATGTCTCCCGGGGCATACGTGGCGGTTAGCCATAGGCTGAATGACAATTCGAAATCCCAACCGTCGCCATGCATTCGCTGAATATTAACCCGCGGGTGAGAAACCCTGAGAGCGCAATGTTTCAAAATTCAAAATCATGATAATATCGGTATGCGTGGCAGGTTTAGCAGATGAGGCGGTTGATCTTCCGTGTGCTTACTCTCCGAGTCCATAGCCGACCTCGAAGAGTAGGGGGCTTCTGTTATGGGAAGATCCGAGCCCCTCATAGTTCCGAGGGTCAACATCGTCTTAGTCTGATCTTCATCTTCGTCCGAAGAAGGATGTCCCGAGCTGAGGCCAGGGCGGAGCATCTCAGGCGCTAAACTAAGAAACTGCGTTAAGCGGACGTGCCCGCGAACCTCGCCGATTGATACTCCACACGATCCTCGGATTACGCATGATATCTCCACGATCCAAAAATCCTCCTGATTGAGCGAATCGTGCTGAGATTAACGGACCTAGACCATTCGACAGTCACGTATAAATACATTGAGACCCCAATGCTACAGGGATGCAACATCTTGCACTCTCCCCCTACTTTTAAACTTAGACCTTGATTCCCTTGACCTAACTTAGGCATCAGAGGGTCTCCCGGCTTAACCAGGGTCTCCTTTGCTCACCCTTTGTGCAGGACTAGGGTCCATTCGAAGAGCATAGCACGGAGTGGAGGGTGGTCCAGATTTTGTCATCAACATGTGCCACATCATATTAGCACTTAATCCAAAAAATCAGGACTATCGAATATCAATGTCAGTCACACCACATTGGAAAGTGACAATTGAATGCATTCTGTTAAAAGGTTCTTTGGTCCTACTGAAGTTTTGCATCAGACTAGTGTATGATTTTCCCTTCATCTCGTTGTGACTCACCTTATTATAGGGTTGGATGGCATATAAACATAACGGTGGGCTTTTGGAAGGATTCAACGGTCTGCGCTCCCAAACCTCCTCTTCCTATCCCGTGGCCCACTTAAACTTCCGATCTAGGGTGAATGTTACATTAGGATTACGGTGGGACCCAGAGGCCATTCAATTTAGATTTGGTAGCTTTTTATAGAAGCGATTTGTATCACGTAAACCCGAGCGAAATAGTCTACTAGGAAAGCAGATTCAGTAAGGCCGGGAAACACTTCGGTGAGGCCGTGACCGTGGACCCAACTTGATGTTTATGTTTATGTTTATATATATATATATATATATATATGGAAATGGTTCAATGCGGTCGAGGTCATGGGAACTTCCCATGAGGTCAAGCTGTGTGGGCCCCACAGTGATGCGTGTCGAACATCAACTGTGCATTTGAGGGGTCCCCTTTAAATGATGGGATATCCCAAAAATCAGCCGTATAAGGAAGTCAGGTGGGCCATACCATCTAAAATAATGTGAAGACATGCCTAGAACATATAAAAGCACTTGGTGGGGCCCACCTAAAATTTGGATGCACTTGAAACTTGGTTTGATCCCTCATACAATTGGGACACACATAATGGATGAGCTGGATTTGTGAACCACACCTCAGTGGGCCCAACAAATGATTATGAATGTCTTAATGGGAAGATATCCCCTTTCAACTTTTGTATGTGTGACCCACACAAGTCATGGATTGACTTGATTTTTAAGCACGAGGCCCACCATGGAATGTTGTATTTGACTGATGGGGTAGATGTTCAGCACGTATCAAG
The DNA here is from genome assembly GCA_021015155.1 of Magnolia officinalis. Taxonomy (NCBI): domain Eukaryota; kingdom Viridiplantae; phylum Streptophyta; class Magnoliopsida; order Magnoliales; family Magnoliaceae; genus Magnolia; species Magnolia officinalis. The sequence goes on along the minus strand of JAJHSJ010000008.1, from coordinate 69,561,565 downwards.
GTGGGGCCCACACAGCTTGACCTCATGGGTGATTAGGTATTTATCTTTCCATGTGTAGTTTATATGATAATTTGTCGATTGTAGTAAGCATCATCTAAGAATCAATAAAAATCAATATTATTTTTAGCCTCTTATTGTTTTAATTGCCATATTTGTGAAAGAATAAGTCCTTTAAGACATGGGATAAAAAGAATTCATCAAGAACAACTAATCTCTATCTATCCACAAATGACTTGATCATTGTTACAACTAGTAGCTGATGAGGGCTCTTGAGTTCAAGACTAATCGGTCCATCTTAGTGCGAGGGTCACCAATATTCAATCAAACATTAAATCAAATATGAGCCTGATATGCCCGCGCTTCCTAATCGCACATGTAAACTAAATACATGTTCTTGTTCACACATGTGACATGGTAATTGACTGAACGGTGTGAACAAATCTCTAGTGAACTACACCATAAGAAAATAAAGGTAATTGAATGCCTACTATTAAAAAGAGCTTTAGATCAATAGGTTGAATGGCAAATAAACATTACAGTGGACCCTATAAAGTTTTTAATGGTGGTCGTTCAATTATCATAGGTGGTCCATTTGAGACTTGAATTTGCCTTATTTTTGTGCTAGTGTCCTGATGTGTGTCGGGTGAAACTGGTAGATGGAGTGGATGTTAAAAAGACATCACAGCACCCACGGAGATTCAGGTTACATGGGCTAAAAATACATATTGCTTGTTTTTGCCCCAGATAGGTCAGTTGGCGCCAGTTCGCATACCATCCAAGCGGGACACACGAAATACTTACATGTGATTTCAATTTTACTCGTGGGCCCTAGGTTGGTGATCAAGACCATTGGTTGTTGCTCCTAACTAGAGGTGGGCATGTCTGACCCGATTTGCTGGATCCGACTCGATCCGACCAGATCCGACCCGATTCGAAACGAACCAACGGCCTGGATCGGTGTGGTTCGAGTAGGGTCAGTCTGATCCGACCGTTCACCAGACCGAGTTCGGTTCAATGCCAATCCAGACCGATTTGATCCGATTTGATTCGATCTGATCTGGTCATATAGTATGAAGTCCACTGTTTTCTATAGTGGGGTCCATTTGAGCTTTGGATCTGACTCATTCTTTGGCTCCTGCCCTAAATTGATATCTCCAAATGAATGGACGGTGCAGATACAACACATATAACATGGTGGGTCCCACTGAACTTGGTCACGTCACTTTAGTAGGGAGTCTAGCTAGTACATGAGCATGTACGGTATATTCATGAGAAACCCTCCTTTTAAAACTGGTTGTAGATTATCATTACCGATACTTAGGCAAGGAGTGAGGCTTGATACGCAGGCGCTTCGAAACCTCACATGTGGAATGCATTAACTCATTGTAAACCAACTAAATTGTAAATCCTATTGTTGTAAAGTTACAATCCTAACCCTTGATTTGTTGTGGACATATGCTTGTGGAAATAAGACTTTTGGATATTTTATTTTTTATTCATCCAATAAATGTCCACCAATCCAATAGTCAGATAATCAGATCCACTAGGTTGGAAGTTGTAACCATCATGAGGTTCATCTGGTGCAGAAATCAACCCTATCGGCTCCTCAGGTGGGCCACACATGAGAACAATGTATAGCCATTGATAAATAGAAAAATGTAAATGTGGTCCACCTAATGAGTCGATATGGAATATTTACATATAAGGTGATCATCATGTTGGTGCCAACCTATTGGATGGTTTGGATGTTGTACAAACACGAAAGGTTAGAAGTTATCTACTAGATGTACCGTAACTTACAGTCTAACCCGTTGGACTTAAGACCTGCTATATATATATATATATATATATATATATATATATATATATATATATATATATATATATATATATATATATATATATCAGTCAACCTGTTAGTAGCTAATCCGCGTCCCACACGCAACCTGTTGTAGATACATGTCGTCCGAAGACGAGCACGTACGCGCCTCGAGCTCTGAGTTGTACGAACGACTCAAATGAGATCAAAGTTAAATGGGCCCCACCAAAATGTTTATTTTCCATCTAAACTATTAATAATATTAAAAATACATGGATGAAGTGGAAAAACAAATTTCATATTGATCCGAAACTTCTGTTATCTAAAAAAGGGTTTCAATGGTAAACAATCAATCCCCCACTGTTTTTTTTTTTGCAGTGTGGTCCAACCGATCTTTAGATCTGTCTTATTTTTCGGCTCAAGCCTTAAAAAAAGCTCTCCAAATGGATGGACGGTTTGGATATAACACATACCTCATAGTTTGACCCAAAGAACTTGTTGACGGCAATATACTACCACCCGCCAATCCGCTTCCAGTTTGTACGTATCACCCACTTCTCTCTTCCGATCTGAATGTTACCCAACCCGATCTGATTCGGTTTTTTTGACGGAGTCGGACTCGGTTCGAGTCAGGCTAGCAGTGCATTGGATCGGATCAAGTTAGATGACCCGGACCCGGTCCCAGATCGGATCGAGTTCGGATCAAGCCATGTAGAATTCGGACCGAGTCGAGTTGGACCCAATCTGGTCCGACTCAGTCCGATGCCCAGCTCTACTCCCAATTGTGGATGGACCGGACGCGGATTGCATTAAGTGTTTTATCCATGCCGTTCATCGTTTTTCTTATATCATTTTAAGGTATGAGCCAAAAAATGAGGTAGGTACAGGCCAAAAGTGGACCACAAAGTGGGTATTAAACATCCACCATTAAAAACTTCTTGGGAGCTGGAGAAGTTTCGGATCAAGCTGATATTTGTTTTTTCACTTCATCCACTTCTACATGACCTTATGAATAGGTTGGATGGTAAAAAAACATTAAGATGGCCCTTAGAAAGGTTTCAATGGTGGGTGTCATTATCACCGCAACTTCCTTTGGTGTGGTCCACTAGAGTTGTGGAACTTCTTCGTTTTAATGATCACTTATTAAAATGATATGAGAAAAGCAATGAACAGCGTGGATAAAACACTTACAACACAGTGGGCCCCACAAATCCCTGCTTGGACGGATTACCGTCGGGTGGGGGTAGGACGCAATCCGCATCCGGATGGACCATCCTGCAAAAATTAGCCAGAATGATGATGGGAGCGGATTAGCTACGGGCAGGTTGAGCAGTGAGACTCGCTACCGAAGTGACATCACCAAGTTCCGTGGCCCCCACCATGATGTATGTTTTGTATCCACACCTTCCATCCATTTGAAGAGATCATTGTAGGACAATATCCAAAGAATGAGTTAAATCCAAAGCTCCAGTGGACCTAGTATAGGAAACAGTGGGGACACTTGCACCCACCATGAAAAACTTCTAAAGGCCACAAAAGTTTTAAATCAAGCTGATATTTGCGTTTTTGATCTTTTTTAACTTTTGAACAGGTTGGATTTCAAATAAACATTATGGTGAGCCTTAGGATAGTTTCAACGGTGGGAATCACTCTCCCCACTGTTTTCTATAGTGGGGTCCACTACAGATTTTTATCTGCCCCATTCTTTGGCTAATGCCCTAAAATGATATTTCAAAATGGATGGACGGTGTGGATACAACACATAGTGGGGCCCATAGAACTTGGTGGCATCACTTCAGTAGCCAGTAGCTACTCAACCTGTCAGCGTCTAATCCGCGTCCAATGAGGATCCAGACTGTAACCCTTGTGGGGATAGCAAAGATTTTAGATCAATATAATATATTTTTTTTTATCTTCATCCAGGTCTGTGTGATCTTGTGAACAGATTGGATGGAAAGTAACCGTTACGTTGGACCCTATGAATGTTTTAACGATGAGAATCGTTGTCCCACTGCTATTTGTGGTGTGGTCCACTTGAGCTTTGGAATTTCCTAATTTTTGACATCAAGATCTAAAATGATATATCCAAATGGATGAACGGTGTAGATATGATAAATACATCATTGTGGGGCCATGTAACTCTGATCTCCTTTGAACTGTTCATACAACATGAAGTCGAAGCTCGAGGAGCGTTAGCGCTCGTCTTCGCACGACACATACCCACACCAGCTACGTTGCTGGTGTGTGGTACACCAGCCAATCCGCTTCCGGAAAACTTCTAAGGATGGAATATTCCAACCTTCAGGATTGATCTATTCTACTATCAATGTGGACATATGTCCCCTTGTAGGCCATTGATTGAACGGATAGCATCTTCTAGAAGATTTTCAGTTCAACCTCCATCCTCAACGGAGATGATCAGATCAACGGTCTGGATCGCAAAACCATGGACCTCAAATGTCACTAGTCGTATGAGAGGATTGACTCTACGGTTGCATGGAAAAGTTCAATGAATCCCACTACAAAGAGACCGAATCTTTAGACTGGGCCCATTTATCGGCTACGCTTCATGTTGGTTTTCCACTGTCTGGAAATTGGTGGGACTCTTCAAACGCATACATATAGTTGTATGGCAATCCAAACCATCCTAATTACTGACCCAACTGTGGACGAAGCATCGCAACAAAATTGTACTGATAGATATGATTAATAGTCTGATTCTTCCCTTTGAATTAGGACCACTCGTCTTACTTTTAACCATCCATTTGTTAGCCACTCTTGTTAGGATTGCTTGATCACTGTAATTTTAGATATATGCTCCAATTGCAATGGGACACACAAGTTTAATGGTATGGATAACTGTCCGCTGGGGCCACAGGTGAGGATGATGAGTCTCCACCTCTTTCTAAATGGTGATAAACTCACATACGAGTCGACGAATAGTTCTCCCAAGGAAAACAAAAGCGTTCCAATCAAGAAAGGTATCGGATATTTATTTTTGTTCGTCAACGTGGACCGTCTACAACATTCAATCGAGTCTTGGCAGAGTTTTCACGGATAGATATGGAAGGATGGGAAATGGGGTCGGTGGGGCCAGACAGAGGACAGTTCCGTTTAAGACTTTTTGCTGGCGGCTGTTCTAATATCAATAGCCACATATTTCTTCCTTAGACTATATTGATATTTTCTAAGAAGCTGGTATATTTACGCGTGGATTTGATTATAATGTGAACAAATATTTTGGTTGGCCATCATGATGAAATGTGGCCAATACTCTTCAATTAAATGTTTGGTCCGCTTGTTACATGGGGTAAATAATTGTCTTGGTGAAAGTGGAGTAACACGTGTGTATGTTTGTAATAATTCTAGCATATTCGAGCAAATTGAGCCTTATAGCATATTTAATACTTTTAGGGCATCTGACAAATATACGAAGGACAAATCATATCTTTGAGAAGCTTTCGGGCTATCCTTGGATAATGACAAAAAATCGTGGTAGACACATTGGTACTGGATCACGTTCTGGATGTTTGACGAAAGTAAAACTACAATCAAGGATAAGTAACTGCTCTTTCCCCATTGATCACACGTGAAGAGATGGTTATTCTCATACCTCTCCCAAGAAGGGTTTAAATAACAGAGGCAGACTTGAAGAGAGGGATCCAATACAAGACAAACCCAATGATACAATTAATAAGAGCAACATCAGTATCGTAGTTTATAGCTGATCATCCTCATTGCTTAGCAGCCGTGGGATGCTTAGCACTACGCCAAAACAGCGAAAAAAGGATGGTCCAAAACCGTCTCAAATGATCAAAAAGGACGGTCATGGACCGTCGCATGGGTCGTCAAATTTTGACGTATCCTATTACTTAAAGGACGGTTGAAAATCGTCATTCTTATTGACAAAAAAAGGACGTTTATGGACCGTTCTTAAAAAGGACTGTCACGGACCGTCTCTTATGAGCCTTCAAAGGACTGTCATGGACCGTCCTTTAAAAGGATGGTCATGGACCGTCTTTACAAAAGACTATCATGGATCGTCTCTTATGAGCCTTCAAAGGACGGTCATGGACCGTCCTTTAAAAGGATTGTCATGGACCGTCTCCTATGAGCCTTCAAAGGACGGCCATCGACCGTCCTTTAAAAGGATGGTCATAAACCGTCCTTAAAAAGGACTGCTATGAACCATCTCTTATGAGCCTTCAAAGAACGGTTATGGACCGTCCTTTAAAAGGACGGTTATGGACCGTCCTTTAAAAGGACTGCTATGGGCCGTCTCTTATGACCCTTAAAGGACATTTTCAAATTTGACCTGTTACAATATATTTTATTATATTCTTCCTGATATACACTTGTTTTACAATATATTTCATCATATTCACATTCACATCCATCTAAACCCAAACTGAATAAAAATCCATCCAAACATAAACTACATCCATCCAAACATAAACAATCTTATCCACATTACATTCATCCACACATAATACATATAAGTTTAACATCATGAGTAAAAAAAAAAGAAAAAAATCAGCAACAATTTTCTGTCTTTCATCTAATAAAAAAATATTCAACCAACAAAACATTATAATTCAGAATCATGAAGAATTGCAAAAATTTCTTCCAAAAAAGTGGGCACTTTTTTGAAATAAAACTGATCATTAAAATAAAACTAATACGAGCAAATAATGCAAAAAAGTTTTTCAATTAATAGAAACAACAACAAAAATTAAAGCTTTGTAAAAAGGGGTATGTGTTAAAAGGGATACTTTCTTGTTTGTTGTCATGTGATTGGGCTACATTATTACAGCAATTGGGTTCGGGTTCGGAATCAAGTTTAGGTTTGGGTTTTCAAGTTTAGGTTTAGGTTAGGGAGTTGAGATTAGGATTAGGTGTAAGTCTAAGTTTAGGAATTTGAGAATACATTTAGGTTTTAGGTTTAGGTTTAGATTTTATGTTTAGGTTAAGGTTAGGTAATAGGTTATAAGTTTAGGTTATAGGTTATAGGTTAAGGTTTTGGTTATAGGTTTTGGTTTAGGTTTAGGTTTAGGTTAAGGTTAAGGTTTAGGTTTAGGTTATAGGTTATATTATATAGGTTATTTATAGCTTTAGGGAATTGAGAATAGGTTAAGGTTAAGTTTTAGGTTTAAGAAATCGGGTTCGGGTTTAGGTTTGGGTTTTCAAGTTTAGGTTTAGGTTTAGGTTAGGGAGTTGAGATTAGGACTAGGTGTAAGTTTAGGTTTAGGGATTTGAGAATACATTTAGGCTTTAGGTTTAGGTTTAGGTTTTAGGTTATTGGTTAAGGTTTAGGTTTTAGGTTTAGGTTAGGTCATAGGTTTAGGTTTTAGGCTTAGGTTTAGGTTATAGGTTTAGGTTTAGGTTATAAGTGTAGGTTATAGGTTTAGGTTTAAGTTAGGTTATAGGTTAAGGTTTAGGAAATTGAGTATAGGTTAAGGTTTAGGTTTAGGAAATCAGGTTCGGGTTCGAGATCGGGTTTAGGTTTGGGTTTTCAAGTTAGGTTTAGGTTTAGGTTAGGGAGTTGAAATTAGGATTAGGTGTATGTTTAGGTTTAGGGATTTGATAATAGGTTAAGGTTTAGGTTTAGGTATTCAGGTTCAGGTTCGGGATCGGGTTTAGGTTTGGGTTTTTAAGTTTAGGTTTAGGTTTAGGTTAGGGAGTTGAGATTAGGATTAAATGTAAGTTTAGGTTTAGGGATTTGAGAATACATTTAGGCTTTAGGTTGAGGTTTAGGTTTTAGGTTATTGGTTAAGGTTTAGGTTTTAGGCTTAGGTTAGGTCATAGGTTTAGGTTTTAGGCTTAGGTTTAGGTTTAGGTCATAAGTGTAGGTTATAGGTTTAGGTTTAAGTTAGGTTATAGGTTATGGTTTAGGAAATTGAGAATAGGTTAAGGTTTAGGTTTAGGAAATCAGGTTCGGGTTCGGGATCGGGTTTAGGTTTGGGTTTTCAAGTTAGGTTTAGGTTTAGGTTAGGGAGTTGAAATTAGGATTAGGTGTATGTTTAGGTTTAGGGATTTGAGAATAGGTTAAGGTTTAGGTTTAGGTATTCGGGTTCGGGTTCGGGATCGGGTTTAGGTTTGGGTTTTTAAGTTTAGGTTTAGGTTTAGGTTAGGGAGTTGAGATTAGGATTAGGTGTAAGTTTAGGTTTAGGGATTTGAGAATACATTTAGGCTTTAGGTTTAGGTTTAGGTTTTAGGTTATTGGTTAAGGTTTAGGTTTTAGGTTTAGGTTAGGTCATAGGTTTAGGTTTTAGGCTTAGGTTTGGGTTATAAGTGTAGGTTATAGGTTTAGGTTTAAGTTAGGTTATAGGTTAAGGTTTAGGAAATTGAGGATAGGTTAAGGTTTAGGTTTAGGAAATCAGGTTCGGGTTCGGGATCGGGTTTAGGTTTGGGTTTTCAAGTTAGGTTTAGGTTTAGGTTAGGGAGTTGAAATTAGGATTAGGTGTAGGTTTAAGTTTAGGGATTTGAGAATAGGTTAAGGTTTAGGTTTAGGAATTCGGGTTTGGGTTCGAAATCAGGTTTAGGTTTGGGTTTTCAAGTTTAGGTTTAGGTTTAGGTTAGGGAGTTTAGATTAGGATTAGGTGTAGGTTTAGGTTTAGGGATTTGAGAATAGGTTAAGGTTTAGGTTTAGGAAATCTGGTTCGGGTTCGGGATCGGGTTTTAGGTTTGGGTTTTCAAGTTTAGGTTTGGTTTAGGTTAGGGAGTTGAGATTAGGATTAGGTGTAGGTTTAGGTTAGGGAGTTGAGATTAGGATTAGGTGTAGGTTTAGGTTTAGGGATTTGAGAATACATTTAGGCCCTGTTTGGGCAACGGGATTAGAAGGGATTAGGTGGGATTGTATTAAAGAAAACATCATTATTACCCATGGCAGGGATTGTCCCCTGATTCCATGGGATTAGATTAATGCTCTGCTTTGTTGGTAATACGGTGGTACATTGAATGGATATACCCACCATCATTTGAAATTACCAGAATAACACACATGTATTATATCTAAACCGTTCATTTATTTTGTAACCTCATTTTATGATATGGGCCAAAAAATGAGGTAGATCCAAGACTTATGTGGCCCCAAAGAAGTTTTCAACGGTAAGTATTCAATCCCCATTGCTTTCAGTGGTGGGTCCACTTGAGCTTTAGAATTACCTGATTTTTGGCCCATGCTCTAAAATAATCTCAAAAAATGGGTGGACGGTATGGATATAGCCCACACATCAGGGTGGGACCTACACAACCTGCTAGCATTGAGTGAAATTGGCACGGGACCCAATGCAATTCCATCCGATCTACTTCCAAGCTTTTCCAAACATGGAGTGGAATTGGCACAGAACCAGATGAATCCAATCTCACCTAATCCCTTCTAATCCCGTTGCCCAAACAGGGCCTAGGTTTTAGCTTTTGGTTTAGGTTATAGGTTATAGGTTTAGGTTTAGGTTTAGGTTAAAGTTATAAGCTATAGGTTTAGGGAATTGAGAATAAGTTAAGGTTTAGGTTTAGGTTTAGGAAATCGTGTTCAGGTTCGGGATCGGGTTTAGGTTTGGGTTTTCAAGTTTAAGTTTAGGTTTAGGTTAGGGAGTTGAGATTAGGATTAGGTGTAGGTTTAGGTTTAGGGATTTGAGAATACATTTAGGTTTTAGGTTTAGATTTAGGTTATAGGTTATAGGTTTATGTTATAAGCTATAGGTTTAGGGAATTGAGAATAGGTTAAGGTTTAGGTTTAGGTTTAGGAAATCGGGTTCGGGTTCGAGTTCGGGATCTAGTTTAGGTTTGGGTTTTCAAGTTTGGGTTTAGGTTTAGGTTAGGGTGTTGAGATTAGGATTAGGTGTAGGTTTAGATTTAGGTTTAGGGATTTGAGAATAGGTTAAGGTTTAGGTTTAGGAATTCGAGTTCGGGTTCGGGACCGGTTTTAGGTTTGGGTTTTTAAGTTTAGGTTTAGGTTGGGGAGTTGAGATTAGGATTAGGTGTAGGTTTAGGTTTAGGGATTTGAGAATAGGTAAAGGTTTAGGTTTAGGAATTCGGGCTCGGGTTCGGGATCGGGTTTAGGTTTGGGTTTTCAAGTTTAGGTTTAGGTTTAGGTTAGGGAGTTGAGATTAAGATTAGGTGTAGGTTTAGGTTTAGGGATTTGAGAATAGGTTAAGGTTTAGGTTTAGGAATTCGGGTTCGGGTTCGGGATCGGGTTTAGGTTTGGGTTTTCAAGTTTAGGTTTAGGTTTAGGTTAGGGAGTTGAGATTAGGATTAGGTGTAGGTTTAAGTTTAGGGATTTGAGAATAGGTAAAGGTTTAGGTTTAGGAATTCGGGTTCGGGTTCGGGATTGGGTTTTAGGTTTGGGTTTTCAAGTTTAAGTTTAGGTTTAGGTTAGGGAGTTAAGATTAGGATTAGGTGTAGGTGTAGGTTTAGGTTAGGGAGTTGAGATTAGGATTAGGTGTAGGTTTAGGTTTAGGGATTTGAGAATACATTTAGGTTTTAGGTTTAGGTTTAGGTTTTAGGTTTAGGTTAAGGTTAGGTAATAGGTTATAAGTTTAGGTTATAGGTTATAGGTTAAGGTTTTGGTTATAAGTTTTGGTTTTGGTTTAGGTTAAGGTTAAGGTTAAGGTTTAGGTTTAGGTTATAGGTTATATTATATAGGTTATAGCTTTAGGGAATTGAGAATAGGTTAAGGTTAAGGTTTAGGTTTAAGAAATCGGGTTCGGGTTTAGGTTTGGATTTTTAAGTTTAGGTTTAAGTTTAGGTTAGGGAGTTGAGATTAGGATTAGGTAAGGTTTTAAGGATTTGAGAATACATTTCGGTTTTAGGTTTAGGTTTAGGTTTTATGCTTAGGTTTATAGGTTTAGGTTATAAGTGCAGGTTATAGGTTTAGGTTTAGGTTAGGTTATAGGTTAAGGTTTAGGGAATTGAGAATAGGTTAAGGTTTAGGTTTACGAAATCGGGTTCGGGTTCGGATTCGGGTTAAGGTTTGGGTTTTCAAGTTTAGGTTTAGGTTTAGGTTAGGGAGTTGAGATTAGGATTAGGCGTAGGTTTAGGTTTAGGGATTTGAGAATACATTTAGGTTTTAGGTTTAGGTTTAGGTTTTAGGTTATAGGTTAAGGTTTAGGTTAAGGTTAGGTTATAGGATATAAGTTTAGGTTATAGGTTAGGTTTGGTTGGGTTAAGGTTATAGGTTTAAGTTTAGGTTAAGGTTTAGGTTTAAGTTAAGGTTTAGGTTTAAGGAATTGAGAATAGGTTAAGGTTTAAGTTTAGGAAATCGGGTTCGAGTTCGGGTTCAGGATCGGGTTTAGGTTTGGGTTTTCAAGTTTAGGTTTAGGTTTAGGTTAGGGAGTTGAGATTAGGATTAGGTATAGGTATAGGTTTAGGGATATGAGAATACATTTAGGTTTTAGGTTTAGGTTTAGGTTTTAGGTTATTGGTTAAGGTTTAGGTTTTAGGTTTAGGTTAAGGTTAGGTTATAGGTTATAGGTTAAGGTTTTAGGTCATAGGTTTTGGTTTAGGTTATAAGTTATAGGTTTAGGGAATTGAGAATATGTTAAGGTTTAGGTTTAGGCAATCGGGTTTGGGTTCGGGATCGGGTTTAGGTTTGGGTTTTCAAGTTTAGATTTAGGTTTAGGTTAGGGAGTTGAGATTAGGATCAGGTGTAGGTTTAAGTTTAGGGATTTGAGAATACATTTAGGTTTTAGGTTTAGGTTTAGGTTTTAGGTTATTGGTTAAGGTTTAGGTTTTAGGTTTAGGTTAAGGTTAGCTTATAGGTTATAAGTTTAGGTTGTAGGTTATAGGTTAAGTTTTTAGTTTTAAGGTTATAGGTTTAGGTTTAGGTTATAAGCTATAGGTTTAGGGAATTAAGAATATGTTAAGGTTTTGGTTTAGGAAATCGGGTTCGGGTTCGGGATCGGGTTTAGGTTTGGGTTTTCAAGTTTAGGTTTAGGTTTACGTTAGGGAGTTGAGATTAGGATCAGGTGTAGTTTTAAGTTTAGGGATTTGAGAATACATTTATGTTTTAGGTTTAGGTTTAGGTTTTAGGTTATTGGTTAAGGTTTAGGTTTTAGGTTTAGGTTAAGGTTAGCTTATAGGTTATAAGTTTAGGTTATAGGTTATAGGTTAAGGTTTTAGTTTTAAGGTTATAGGTTTAGGTTTAGGTTATAAGCTATAGGTTTAGGGAATTGAGAATATGTTAAGGTTTAGGTTTAGGAAATCGGGTTCGGGTTTGGGATCGGGTTTAGGTTTGGGTTTTCAAGTTTAGGATTAGGTTTAGGTTAGGGAGTTAAGATTAGGACTAGGTGTAAGTTTAGGTTTAGGGATTTGAGAATACATTTAGGCTTTAGGTTTAGGTTTAGGTTTTAGGTTATTGGTTAAGGTTTAAGTCTTAGGTTTAGGTTAGGTCATAGGTTTAGGTTTTAGGCTTAGGTTTAGGTTATAGGTTTAGGTTTAGGTTATAAGTGTAGGTTATAGGTTTAGGTTTAAGTTAGGTTATAGGTTAAGGTTTAGGAAATTGAGAATAGGTTAAGGTTTAGGTTTAGGAAATCAGGTTCGGGTTCGGTATCGGGTTTAGGTTTGGGTTTTCAAGTTAGGTTTAGGTTTAGGATAGGGAGTTGAAATTAGGATTAGGTGTATGTTTAGGTTTAGGGATTTGATAATAGGTTAAGGTTTAGGTTTAGGAATTCGGGTTCGGGTTCGGGATCGGGTTTAAGTTTGGGTTTTTAAGTTTAGGTTTAGGTTTAGGTTAGGGAGTTGAGATTAGGATTAGGTGTAAGTTTAGGTTTAGGGATTTGAGAATACATTTAGGCTTTAGGTTTAGGTTTAGGTTTTAGGTTATTGGTTAAGGTTTAGGATTTAGGTTCAGGTTAGGTCATAGGTTTAGGTTTTTGGCTTAGGTTTAGGTTATAGGTTTAGGTTTAGGTTATAAGTGTAGGTTATAGGTTTAGGTTTAAGTTAGGTTATAGGTTAAGGTTTAGGAAATTGAGGATAGGTTAAGGTTTAGGTTTAGGAAATCAGGTTCGGGTTCGGGATCGGGTTTAGGTTTGGGTTTTCAAGTTAGGTTTAGGTTTAGGTTAGGGAGTTGAAATTAGGATTAGGTGTAGGTTTAAGTTTAGGGATTTGAGAATAAGTTAAGGTTTAGGTTTAGGAATTCGGGTTCGGGTTCGGGATAGGGTTTAGGTTTGGGTTTTCAAGTTTAGGTTTAGGTTTAGGTTAGGGAGTTTAGATTAGGATTAGGTGTAGGTTTAGGTTTAGGGATTTGAGAATAGGTTAAGGTTTAGGTTTAGGAAATCTGGTTCGGGTTCGGGATCAGGCTTTAGGTTTGGGTTTTCAAGTTTAGGTTTGGTTTAGGTTAGAGAGTTGAGATTAGGATTAGTTGTAGGTTTAGGTTAGGGAGTTGATATTAGGATTAGGTGTAGGTTTAGGTTTAGGGATTTGAGAATACATTTAGGTTTTAGCTTTTGGTTTAGGTTTAGGTTAAAATTATAAGCTATAGGTTTAGGGAATTGAGAATATGTTAAGGTTTCGGTTTAGGTTTAGGAAATCGGGTTCAGGCTCGGGATCGGGTTTGGGTTTGGGTTTTCAAGTTTAAGTTTAGGTTTAGGTTAGGGAGTTGAGATTAGGATTAGGTGTAGGTTTAGGTTTAGGGATTTGAGAATACATTTAGGTTTTAGGTTTAGATTTAGGTTATAGGTTATAGGTTTATGTTATAAGCTATAGGTTTAGGGAATTGAGAATAGGTTAAGGTTTAGGTTTAGGTTTAGGAAATCGGGTTCGGGTTCGAGTTCGGGATCGGGTTTAGGTTTGGGTTTTCAAGTTTGTGTTTAGGTTTAGGTTAGGGTGTTGAGATTAGGATTAGGTGTAGGTTTAGGTTTAGGGATTTGAGAATAGGTTAAGGTTTAGGTTTAGGAATTCGAGTTCGGGTTCGGGACCGGTTTTAGGTTTGGGTTTTTAAGTTTAGGTTTAGGTTGGGGAGTTGAGATTAGGATTAGGTGTAGGTTTAGGTTTAGGGATTTGAGAATAGGTAAAGGTTTAGGTTTAGGAATTCGGGCTCGGGTTCGGGATCGGGTTTAGGTTTGGGTTTTCAAGTTTGGGTTTAGGTTTAGGTTAGGGTGTTGAGATTAGGATTAGGTGTAGGTTTAGGTTTAGGGATTTGAGAATAGGTTAAGGTTTAGGTTTGGGAATTCGAGTTCGGGTTCGGGTTCAGGATCGGGTTTGGGTTTGGGTTTTTAAGTTTAGGTTTAGGTTAGGGAGTTGAGATTAGGATTAGGTGTAGGTTTAGGTTTAGGGATTTGAGAATAGGTTAAGGTTTAGGTTTAGGAATTCGGGCTCAGGTTCGGGATCGGGTTTAGGTTTGGGTTTTCAAGTTTAGGTTTAGGTTTAGGTTAGGGAGTTGAGATTAGGATTAGGTGTAGGTTTAGGTTTAGGGATTTGAGAATAGGTTAAGGTTTAGGTTTAGGAATTCGGGTTCGGGTTCGGGATCGGGTTTAGGTTTAGGTTTTCAAGTTTAGGTTTAGGTTTAGGTTAAGGAGTTGAGATTAGCATTAGGTGTAGGTTTAAGTTTAGGGATTTGAGAATAGGTAAAGGTTTAGGTTTAGGAATTCGGGTTCGGGTTCGGGATTGGGTTTTAGGTTTGGGTTTTCAAGTTTAAGTTTAGGTTTCGGTTAGGGAGTTAAGATTAGGATTAGGTGTAGGTGTAGGTTTAGGTTAGGGAGTTGAGATTAGGATTAGGTGTAGGTTTAGGTTTAGGGATTTGAGAATACATTTAGGTTTTAGCTTTTGGTTTAGGTTATAGGTTATAGGTTTAGGTTTAGGTTTAGGTTTAAGCTTAGGTTAAGGTTATAAGCTATAGGTTTAGGGAATTGAGAATAGGTTAAGGTTTATGTTTAGGTTTAGGAAATTGGGTTTGGGTTCGGGATCGGGTTTAGGTTTGGGTTTTCATGTTTACGTTTAGGTTTAGGTAATGGAGTTGAGATTAGAATTAGGTGTAGGTTTAGGTTTAGGGATTTGAGAATACATTTAGGTTTTAGGTTTAGGTTTAGGTTATAGGTTATTGGTTTAGGTTTAGGTTTAGGTTATAAGCTATAGGTTTAGGGAATTGAGAATAGGTTAAGGTTTAGGAAATCGCGTTTGGGTTCGGGATCGGGTTTTGGTTTGGGTTTTCAAGTTTAGGTTTAGGTTTAGGTTAGGGAGTTGAGATTAGGATTAGGTGTAGGTTTAGGTTTAAGGATTTGAGAATAGGTTAAGGTTTAGGTTTCGGAATTCGGGTTCGGGTTCGGGATCGTGTTTAGTTTTGGGTTTTCAAGTTTAGGTTTAGGTTTAGGTTATGGAGTTGAGATTAGAATTAGTGTTGAGGGTCAAATATTGCATATTAGACCCCATTTATTGCTTGGATTTACGAGCATGATACTGTTTAACGCCCTGCTTTAATCGTGTTTGTGATGCAAGGTGTGTTTACGTGCATGAAGTAAAAAGGGTGCTAAAAGCATTGATTTAATGCTCTGAAGTCACCAAGATAAGGGATGGACCCTAGAGGACTAAGATCGAGGAGATTACCCGCCAGAAATCTGAAAAAATTGAGAAACTGAGGCTCAAGTGGCCCTAAAGCGGCTCAGAATGCAAGATCATAGGGTTCCAACCATCTGTTCAGTCCGAAACTTCATACAGAACTTGAAGACCCTAAATTAACCGTACACGTCAAAAATCCGCTATTTGATCACTGTGAAAGTGGCCAAGCGGATAGATCAGACCATAAACCATTGATTTGAGGCCCGCCTGATATTTGGATATGCTCCAGTTTTGGTCCCAATCGTTTAAATGTTATGAGGAGAGAGATGGACAGAGCAGATTCCATATACGCATCCAGGTGGGACCCACGTGTGCGAGAGAGAACACACACTGGATGTGCTCTCACAAAACATGAAGCCAGAGACGCAGTTTGACTGCGTTTGACCCGCATCAGCCCGAATTCCAAATAGAGAGGTCTCTGTTTCTGTTGTCGTGTCCGCTAATTCATCATTGGCCCACCATCATCATGCAGATCAATAATCGAAGCTGTTCATCGTGTCTGGAAGAGGGCTGTGACCCGCACCTAGGTGGAAAATCTCCGAAAAGAAGCATGTATGAGATTTCATCCGTACAAACGCTGGACGAACGGTCGGGTGAGATTTGTGTGGGCCACACCAAAACAGATTTAAAATCACCCATATCCGACCAGTTTTGAGTCGGGAATCCAGTGGACGAGCTGGATTTTCCATATGATGCTGATCAGAGGCCCACCCACTTCAACTGCATAAGGACTACGCATTGCACGCGTCGAAAGAACCAGCCGATCTGGGCCGTTTTACAGTTGTGGTTAGGATCGGTCCAACCATCTGGGCCATCCAAAATTTTCCCATGGGACCATTGGCCATGGCCAAGAAGCCTGACCGGAACGGATTTTTCAATAGACCTTTGCCTCGCCAAAACTCATTCCCATGCAAAAAGACTCCGCGGCTGGCTATACAACAGGTTTCTAACTTTGTTGCTGCGTAAACTACACAGCAACCGACCCTTTTGCCATCCCATGTACACCGACCGACTCTAAGTCTATAAAGAGAGGAAGGCATCCACGGCGTCAGGGGGATCTAAACCAGGAGGCTTGGGTTAGACGTGGAGCAGGGAGGAGAGTAGAGTGTTTTTTTTTTTTTTTTGTTTACTTTTCTATTTCTTTTTATTTGTTTTTGTTTAAGAGATCCAGCCCATTCATGTTGGGCTGAACCTCTTAGCTAGGGCTAAGAGGTGAAGCTTGTGGCGTGATGGGGTTGATCCTACGGCTTGGATGCATGTGATGAACTATATTTGATTCTAGTTAGACGAAAGAATACTTTAGTTTTTAATGGTTTATTGTGACTTACATTACAGTAGATCTGCGATGGCTTGAGTATTTCCTTTTCCTTTCTTGTGATTATAAAGCCAGGACGCCCTGTTGTTCACCATCGCCCATTGGACATGGTGGAATGACAGAACTCTTCTTGACATTCATACATCACTCAGATTGGCTGTGAATTGGTTTAATTCTGTTGTTTGCTTTGTCTCATGGGCATGGTTTTGTGATGGAATCCATTCTAATTTACACACGTTTGATCTCTTGAAAACTAGATTAAACGAAGTTCAGAATTGATTTTCAGGTTATATCTTCCAACTGGATGAAGATGGGACTCAAAGTTCAGTTAAGTTCATGAATCGACTGTAGATCTCCTTGATCTCTACAAGTGGATCCTCTGAATACCTAGTTTCCTACCCCGGAATTTCTTAAGTTTTAGATTAGTGTTTCACCATTATTCCTTAAAATCATTCGATTTAGATTGATTCTTAGTCTAGTTCTAGTTCTAGTTATCTTCAGATTACGTACAGGTTTCAGTCCATGTGGATTCGACCTCAGTCTCACCGAGTTTATTACTACATCACAACCCTATACTTGGGGAGTGAACAATTAGGTGTAGGTTTAGGTTTAGGGATTTAAGAATAGGTTAAGGTTTTGGTTTAGGAATTCGGGTTCGTGTTCGGGATCGGGTTTAGGTTTGGGTTTTCAAGGTTAGGTTTAGGTTTAGGTTAGGGAGTTGAGATTAGGATTAGGTGTAGGTTTAGGTTTACGGATTTGAGAATATGTTAAGGTTTGGGTTTAGGAATTCGGGTTCGGGTTTAGGTTTGGGTTTTCAAGTTTAGGTTTAGGTTTAGGTTTAGGTTAGGGAGTTGAGATTAGGATTTGGTGTAGGTTTAGGTTTAGGGATTTGAGAATAGGTTAAGGTTTAGGTTTAAGAATTTGGGTTCGGGTTTAGGTTTGGGTTTTCAAGTTTAGGTTTAGGTTTAGGTTAGGGAGTTTAGATTAGGATTAGGTGTAGGTTTAGGTTTAGGGATTTGAGAATAGGTTAAGGTTTAGGTTTAGGAATTCGGGTTCGGGTTCGGGATCGGGTTTAGGTTTGGGTTTTCAAGTTTAGGTTTAGGTTTAGGTTAAGGTTTAGGTTTAGGTTTAGGTTTGGGTTATAAGCTATAGGTTTAGGGAATTGAGAATAGGTTAAGGTTCAGGTTTTGAAAATCGGGTTCGGGTTCGGGATCGGGTTTAGGTTTGGGTTTTCAAGTTTAGGTTTAGGTTTAGGTTAGGGAGTTGAGATTAGGAATAAGTGTAGGTTTAGGTTTAGGGATTTGAGAATACATTTAGGTTTTAACTTTTGGTTTAGGTTATAAGTTATAGGTTTAGGTTTAGGTTTAGGTTAAGGTTATAAGCTATAGGTTTAGGGAATTGAGAATAGGTTAAGGCTTAGGTTTAGGTTTAGGAAATCGGGTTCGGGTTCGGGATTTGGTTTAGGTTTAGGTTTAGTTTAGGGAGTTGAGATTAAGATTAGGTGTAGGTTTAGGTTTATGGATTTGAGAATACATTTAGGTTTTAGGTTTAGGTTTAAGTTATAGGTTATAGGTTTAGGTTTAGGTTTAGCTTATAAGCTATAGGTTTAGGTTTAGGGAATTTAGGATAGGTTAAGGTTTAGGTTTAGGAATTCGGGTTTGGGTTCGGGTTCGGGATCGGGTTTAGGTTTGGGTTTTCAAGTTTAGGTTTAGGTTTAAGTTAGGCAGGTGAGATTAGGATTAGGTATAGGTTTAGGGATTTAAGAATACATTTAGGTTTTAGTTTTAGGTTTAGGTTTTGGGATTTGAGAATAGGTTTAGGTTAAGGTTATAAGTTTACGTTAAGATTCTAAGTATAGGTTATAGGTTTAGGTTAAGATTATAAGTATAGGTTTTGGAATTTGAGAATAAGTGTAGGTTTAGGTTATAAGTTTAGGTTAAGGTTATAAGTATAGGTTTAGGTTATAGGTTAAGGTTTAGGTTTAGGTTATAAGTATAGGTTTTGGGATTTGAGAATAGGTTTAGGTTAAGGTTGAAAGTATAGGTTATAGGTTTAGGTTTAGGTTATAAGTATAGGTTTAAGTTATAAGTATAGGTTTTGGGATTTGAGAATAGGTTTAGGTTAAGGTTATAAGTTTAGGTTAAGGTTGTAAGTATAGGTTATAGGTTTAGGTATAGGTTTAGGTTATAAGTATAGGTTTTGGGATTTGAGAATAAGTTTAGGTTAAGGTTATAAGTTTAGGTTAAGGTTATAAATATAGGTTTAGGTTATAAGTATAGGTTTTGGGATTTGAGAATAGGTTTAGGTTAAGGTTATAAGTATAGCTTTTGGGATTTGAGAATAGGTTTAGGTTATAGGTTTAGGTTTAGGTTATAGGTTATAAGTTTAAGTAATTGAGAATATGTTTAGGTTAAGGGTGTGGTCCCTGCAAATACAAATATAAACATGGCCTGTCCAAATGGCCAGACCCCTCCAATGTTGTCCATAGGAAATGGACAGCTTCATCATGGTCATAACAGCGGTTCCCACCTTCCAGGAACCCCCGCTCATCCGGATAGCTCCGACGCACATCCGGATCTGCTCCATTAATTTCAAGCAAATACATAAACAAGGCCTGTCCAAATGGCCAGGCCCCTCTAATGCTGTCCATACGAAATGGACAGCTTCATCATGGTCATAACAGCGGTTTTCACCTTCCAGGGACCCCCACTCATTCGGATAGCTCCGACGCACATTCGGATTTGCTCCATTAATTTCAAGTAAATACATAAACACGGCCTGTCCAAATGGCCAGGCCCCTCCAATACTATCCATAGGAAATGGACAGCTTCATTATGGTCATAACAGCGGTTCCCACCTTCCAGGACCCCCGCTCAACTTCCTGATAGCTCCGACGCACATCCGGGTCTGCTCCATCAATTTCGAGCTAATACATTTAAAAATAACATAAATATATCTAAAAGCATCTAGATACTTGGGAAAGGCCTCCCATATTTATATTGTTGGTTACTCATCCCTTTGTCTACAAGCCACAATCGACCAACAATTTCTATCGCTACCTGTACTCTGAAACCAACACAAATATAACTGGAAAACAATATAAGGACTAAGAAAAAATGAATTTACCTATACACATCATTAAATATTTTCCTATATGGAGGTGATATTATTTTTTGATAGCCACAACCTGTATGACAGAGAAAAATACAACCGATACAGTCTATTACAATTCAAAGGAGAAAAAAGATTTATGGCTGCACCGATATTCTAGTACATTACGAACGGCTACCTATGTACCCAAAAAGTCAAATTGGGATCAAGCCACTACGTAGTTCTTTTTAATTAACCAAGTTACTAAAGGTCATAAATTTCATATTTAACAAAGTATCATTGAACGTCGTCTCAAATCGTTTCTGGTTGGTGCATTTAAAAAAATAATTTGGTGCACAATCAATGTATATTCTTGTTACATCTCGTACTACAACAAGAGACAACGTTCTGTCAATACTTCAGTTACCTTTGAAATTGAAATCCTTTAGTGACTTGGTTAATAAAAAACAAATGACAACAAGTCATAATTAATAAAAAGGATGCTAAAGATTAAATAAATAAAAAGGCAACTTGATCAAAAAAGCATTTCATTGAATAATCAAGTTTTCGTCATACAAAATGTCCTAAAGTTCAAAAAGTTAAACAAAACTACTGAATATTCAAATTCTCATCAGGAATTTGGGCCAAACAACAATTTCACCCAATTGAATATCTTCAAATGTCCTGTCATCATTAAACAACTCTGTTGTACGAACATTGATATCATCTATTACAACTCTGATGCATTCTGGAGGGATGCCTGTATTATCTGACACCATTCGCCCACTAGCAACAGTCCGACCATGGAAATCTCTCAATTGGTAAATTAGTTCCATCGATGGAGTTGTTGCAGAGTCTTCTCGAATACTTGAGAGCTCACCAGATCGACGGTGGGCCTATAAATAAAATAATGGTTTCATGTAAATAATAATGCTACTTTTATCTTTAAAAATAACAATTATATCATTTGATCGCGGAAAATGCAGTACCTGAGATGCAGCTGTATCAGGGGAGAGGTGAAGTAGTTGGCTTCGAGTAATTTGTTGCCTAAGTTCAACAAATTCTTGCCTAAGTTCAGTAATTTGAGTCATTGATGCTTCAAATTTAGCCTCAATGGACATACGCACATTCCTCTCTGACCGAGCTTTTATAATGTAGGGGGTGACAACCTTCATAGTAGTCTTAGAAATACTCAAACCCATGCCCTTAACCTGGCCTCTGCTATCACGACCACAAACCTAAATAATAATTTTTAAGTTTAGTGATGTGTGTATATTATTATTTTAAAAAAAACCAACGACGATGTATGTAAAGTGAGTAGAATTGATGGAAAACTTGTGAAACTGGGTCGTGGTCTAAATCCCTGTGCTTACTGGAAGGATCACTGCTAGCTATCGATAATATTCTTTCCTGTTAGAAGATAATTGTTACAAAAAATCCTTCATTGTACTTAAATAAAAAAATGATTAAAAACTGAAAAATTATTCTCACCGCTGTTTCAAGATGTGTTTGTGTTGGGTAAGACCCATCAGGTCTGCTATGAGTGGCAATAAACAAGTCAGTCCTGGTGATGATAGCATTTGGATTTTCTTTTCGCTGTAATTACATAAGCAAATTAGTTAACAAGAATTTATATTCATCAATTAAATTGTCAAAAAATGTAGTACAAATTACCATTTTCTCTAATGTCCTAGTAGCACCTCGTCTTCCAGACGTGTAAGGGCATTTCACCTGTGCTCCGGAAGTCTTCCCCTTCTTACGAAGATTGATTAATAATTCTGTGGATTGTAAATTAATGAAAATGTCTCAATCCTCTTGCTTTACACTAAAGGGATAATTTCTTCTTCTTTGTACATCATTATCAAATTTATCATATTCCTTTCGCAGATTGTATTTCCATACATTCCAAGCTTTGCTTACTTTCAAAAATGCATATTCTTTTAACTCATCAATAATGTCGTACGTGGCCTATTTCATTAAATTTATAATCAAACAATCTTATTGAGTAAGAATTAAAAATAAAATCAAGAACAAACATGCTCACCAAAACCATAGACCAGATATTATCTTTAATTGCACCAGGCACTTTGCACCAATCAGTAAATGAAATTGGACAGTGTGTCTTGCCAAGTTGCCCTAAAAATGTGTTGAAAGGTGCTGATGTTTCTCTGACTGGTTGTTTGTATTCATTTAATTCAAGTCTCTTCCTTGTATTGCTTCCTTGGGCTGAAGCTGATGAACCACCAAAATCTGACATAATTCCTACAATTTTATAAAATAAAACAATATCTCATTATTATGTAATTGGCATTCTATTAATATTTTGGTAGCTAAAAGATTATAACAATCATTACTAAATAGAATTCAACTCACTTTCAAACTGATTTGAATCTTATTAGTTTCTTTTCCGTTTCCTATGACGTGAGGTACTTGGCTCACTCTCTACCCATGATTTTTCCTGTACATCTTCATCTTCATCATTTAAATCATCAATTAATGAAAGTGCTGAAGAACCTACATTCCTTCTGGCCTCAAACTCAAGTGGATCTTCAAATGCATATGCATCTTTCGTCAATCTCTTAGGAGCATCCAGTACAACATGCCAATCATCTCTAGTTGGATCCTTACAGTAGAAAACCTGAGCTGCCTGAGATACAAGAATAAACGGCTCATCGTCTTTCTTTAAGTTTCGTCTAAACCTTCCTAGATTGATAAATATCAAATTTATTTCGGGATCTATGAAACATCCATTCACTTTATCTTCAATATGCACCCAATCACAGTAGAAGAGTACTACTCTGAAGTCGATGTAGTTCAATTCGAGAATTTGTCTAATGATGCCATAATAAGTGACTTCTTCTTCTATAAGATTCCTATCCATGGCACTTGCCCTGAAGCTAGTTAGAGCTTTCATTGAGACTCCACTGTTTTGTGTTGTTTTGTTCATTTCAAAATTCGCAGTGCTAAAAACATATCCATTTACTGAGTAAGTATTATATGATATGTATTTGAAGTCAGGACCATCGACAATTCTCTTAAATTGAGTCATTTCTTGATTATGTAGTTGATGTCTTAACCAAGGAATGTATTCCATTGGTTTTCCTGCTGACAGATTACCCTTTCGATTTTGTCCCGTACGTGTTTGGCCCTGGATGTATGTTTGGTACTTCTTACAAATTCCAAATCATAGCAATTATATATATATATATATATATATATATATATATATATATATATATATATAAATGTTTATTACCATAAGCCATTTAAAAATATAAAAAAGAATAATATACTTCATTAACTTACTCCTCCCATTGATGATTTTCAACGTGATGTTGTAAAACCCATCTGCGTGCTTGTTGGTATTGCACTGTAGTAAGATCATAAACTTTTTCTTTCTTATCATTCTGGGAAACACCAGCATTTTTATCATCATTGAATATTTTTAGTCCTTACTTATGACCTCCTATTGTATTATTAGGATAGTATTTCATGCAGTATTTCATAGATTCCTCTATAATGTAGCGTTCCGCAATACAGCCCTCTGGGTAAGCTTGATTCATCATATACTTCTTATATGTTCTCATCATCCCGTTAAATATTAAAATCAGGTATTGATGAAAAAATATAAGTTATTTTGAAAAAGTTAATAAATTAAAATAGTTAAAGTTACCTCTCAAAAGGATACATTCATCGATATCTGACAGGTCCGCAAACTTGTGCCTCCTCCGCCAAGTGCACAACAAGGTGTGTCATAAAAATGAAAAACGATGGTGGAAAATACTTTTCGAAAACACATAATGTTTCCACTATTTTATTTTTCATTTCTTGAAACTCCATACGATGAATTTCTTTAGAACATATGACGTTAAAGAATCTTGACAGTTGTATAATGGCGGCGCGCAATGACTTTTCTTTCTTGAATGAATGCATCAATAATACGGGTAGTAACTGCTGCATTAGAATGTGATAATCATGTGACTTAAGGCCCTTGAGGTGATAGTCATCCATACTGATATGATGTTTCCAGTTTGCACTATACCCTCTCGGAACTTTCAAATCACTCAAGGTTCGACAAATGAGTTCTTTTTAGATCTAGATAATGTGAAAGGAGCCTTAGGCAATAACAACTTACCATTTTTGTCCTCTGGCCAATATTTTGATCTTATCTTCATAGCCATAAGATCTTGACGGGCTTGTAAACCATCCTTAGACTTGTCCTTCATGTCCATGATTGTTGCAATAAGGTTCTCAATAACATTTTTCTCAACATACATCACATCCAAATTATGACGAATGAGCATATGCTCCCAATACGGCAATGTAAAGAAGATTGATCTCTTCGACCAAGCAGTAAGGTTAGACTCCTCATCCGTGGTCTTCTTCCTCTTATTTCCTATATGCTTTCGGAACTTGGTTTGTATATTATTCATTTTAACCATTACCTGTTCTCCAGACAAACGCTTTGGAGCCTGCCGATTTTCATCATTCCCATTGAATCGAGATCTTTGGCTCCTAAAGATATGAGCTCTTGGGAGGAATCTTCTATGCCCCATATAAGCAAACTTCTTTCCATGTTTTAGCCAAACAGAGTCAGTCTCCTTACTACAAACATGACATGCATACTTTCCTCCTGTCCTACACCCAGAAAGATGTCCATAGGCTAGAAAATCATGTATTGCCCATAATAAAATCGCCTTCATTGTAAACCTGTTTTTCCTGAATAAGTCATATGTTATCCACCCTTTCCACAATTCATTTAATTCTTCAATTAATGGTTGTAAATATACGTCGATGTCATGCCCTGGACCATTTTTTCTGAGAATTAAAAGTGTTAACATAATAAATTCCTTCCGCATGTATAAATGAGGTGGAAGATTGTATGGAACGACCATAACAGGCCAGCAACTATATGAGATGCTCATATGTCCAAAGGGGTTGAATCCGTCTGTTGCAAGTCTCAACTGAACGCTACATGGATCCGCAGCAAAATCACTAAATTTTCTATCTACAAACTTTCACATAGAAGAATCCACAGGATGACGCATGTATGAGTCATTTTTAGCCCCCTTTGAATGCCACAACATATTCTCTGCAATCCATGATACACTATAAAGTCTTTGTAACCTTGGTGTTAATGGGAAGTATCTTAGCACCTTCCATGGTACATGTGAGACTCTTGATCTTACAACACTATTCACTTTCCATCTGCTTGCTGTACATGTTAGACAACTTTCCTTATTAGCATGCTCCTTCCAGCACAGAATACAATCATTACGGCATGCGTGTATCACCTCATAGTTCATACCCAATGAACTGATCAATCTCTTTGCATTATGGTACTATCTGGCAAAGAGTTCTCGCTTGGCAAAATCTTCTTGAGCAGTTACAACAAACTCGTAAAGCTATTATCTGACCACTGATATCTAGCTTTCATGCTCATCAACTCAATTGTCACTGACAACTTTGTATACTCATGTTTACACGATGGATATAGGGGTTGTATCGCATCCTCCCTTAATTTATTGTATTGAGTATCATTGTCTATGTCATCTTGAGGCTGACTACCATGTTCCTCATTGACCTCATTCATACATGCATCTAAGTCATCGGGTTGAACACGACCAAAAGTATCATTAACCAAATCAACCATTCTGGGCAACAACTCTTCATTACAATTAGTGGCAGATGTACTAGGAGCCTTGGCATTGACACCCATATTGGGAAGTTGTTCTCCATGAAAAAACCAAGTTGTGTATGTCTGATCTATACCATTCATAATTAAATGCTCAGAAACTGTACTTAGTATTTTCTTCCCACGCACATTACGACATCTAGCACAAGGACAACTATACCAATCAACACCTCTCGAATTCTTTTTCACAAAAATAATAAACGATTCAACGCCTATAATGTATTCATCACTCAATATATCTTTCATCATCCAATTCTTGCTCGGGGGCGTCAAATCCATTTCTGATATCATGTGCATGCAGCATATAAAAAGTGAGATATAATAAAAAAGTGGCTTTTCATAAATTGTCAAAACATGCAACACATGTGGTCACCAATCACAAAAAAATATGCATCTATATATATCCGTTTACAAGGCTTAAACAATTTGCAGGCTATACAAACATAGACAATCTATATATATCCTCAATAGTTTTTCATACTCAACATCAATTTTCAGACTCATATCCAACATCTTGGGATCTTGGTGCATGCAATGGTCCCATTTGGGAATGTCCTGGATTATTATAAATTCTGTATCTCTATATCTGTGTGGACCAAATGCAAAAAGGACAGATTGCATTTGGATGCACAAGTGAGTCTTTTAATTGATTGAAAATGAAAAATAAAAAAGGTAATGTTGCTGTAATTAAAAGGAGGAAGTAATCCTCAAATTGCAGTTGGGTTCCTTTGGAGTCCAAAAGTTAAAAAGTAGCTTAAACTGAAATTAAAAAAAAAGGTAATGTTGTTGTAGCTTAATCGATTGGAAGTAATCCTCTTTCTTGAACATCATTTGAACTTGACGCATCTTGTCATTCAGCTCCTATTCAAAAATCCAATTGGTTGCTATCACTTTCCATCAAGAACATAAATGCATGAACTGTCACAATGGGGCAAAATAGCTTAAGTGATTGGAGGTTGAAGGGAAGTTGGGGAAATGACATTCATAGAACATAAATTCCTTTTTCTAGCGACAACATTCAAAAGCTTTTTCTAGCCACACGATAAAACAAATATATAGAGAATTTCTTTGGGTCTGAACAAGTTATTTTGTAAAGATGTTAGCTTAAACATTTTCATTAAAGGATTAAACAGATGTTTTCTCATACCATCTCTCACTTGAAGGCATTAGGCCAAGAACCCATACGGAAAATAATATCAACGGTGAGGGAGAAAACAAAACTTAATTCTCAATCAATGGATAGTTCAGATTTTAAAATCATGGGTCCTAATCTAGATGGCTTGTGCAAGAAAATCACACTAATTTGATTTCCTGATTTGCTGATTGGTAGACATTTTAATGGGCGGTCAAAATAAAAAATAGTCAATGGTCTGCATTCAATAAAAAAAATGCCCAGTAATTAGAGTTTCGGATCGCTCCATGGGCTCAGAGAACTATCAGTTCGTGAACTCAATCTCGACCTTTTGATGATAACAGATCTACAGGAGGACCCACAATTCGGATGGTTGAATTTGAGTTTATGTATGCCACATGTAAGTTCCTGCATATGAGCCATCACTCACAAGAGTATCGAATAACTTTCCCAGCAAGAATTCCATGCCTGTAAATAGCTTCAGGAAGAAAACAATGCCCCATTGTCATAACTCATAAACAAAAAGAACTCTTGAACTGACTTTACTTCTATTTCATCAGTAAGCATGATGAACAGATGAAAGTGAAACATCTGGAGAAAGACTTTGCTACCAAAATTAGGTAAATTGAAGAGACAGGAACAAGAAGTTAATGTCAAGATTATGTAATAAAAAATAGGTATGAATGGATTTACAAAGGAAAGGCCTATCTAGAAAGAGCCTGGGTATGTAGCGGGTAGATTGTTATGGACAAACAATAACAAAGATTCGAGAATCAGAGGTAAACAGAATAAACTTCTTGAACCCCAGATTACGTTAGCAGAGACATTTCATCAAACACATGTTGTGCACACCTTAAACATTCACAACAAATGACAAATGGCAAGACTATTCTATCTCTGCATCCATTGTATACATGGTATACATCCATGTATGCGGATTTACATATCTAAAAATTAAAAACATAAATAGAGAAATGAGTACTTGGCCGGGGAAGAGATGAAGGGCAGGGGCTGCTGGCCGCACCAGTCAGGAAGAGAGAGAGAGAGAGAGAGAGAGAGAGAGAGAGAGAGAGAGAGAGAGAGAGAGAGTCGATCGGGGATAGGAAGAAGCTCAGAGTCGCGCGGGTGTCTCGGATCGGGACGACGAGAGAGAGAGAGAGAGAGAGAGAGAGAGAGAGAGAGAGAGAGAGAGAGAGAGAGAGAGAGGGCAGAGGGATGGCGGCGAGGGCAGAGGGAGAGATAGAGAGAGGGTAGAGGGAGGGCAGATTTTGGGAGAGGGAGATTGGGCGCGGCTTCTTTTGAGCGTTCGCCCAATTTTGGGATACATTTAGGTTGGTGCTCTGTGGGCCCCACCATGATGTACATGTTTCATCCATTCCGTTCATACATTTTTAAAGATCATATTAGTGCTTGATACAAAAATTGATAGCGATATAAATCTTAGGCGGGCCACACCACAGGACAAAAATAATGAATGAATATTCACAATTAAAATCCTTCTAAGGCCCACTGTACTGTTTATTTGACATCCAATCTGTTGATTTGGTCATAAAGACCTAAATGAAGGGAATAAATAAATATCAGCTTGATCCAAAACTTTTATGGCCCCCAAAACGTTTTTAATGGTCAAAATTCATTCAACATTATTTCCTATAATGTGGTCCCACTACCAAAAAAAGGACTAAAGGCTATGGACCATGTTGATTTTTAGCTACGGAGATAAACCATAACTCTATTGCTACGGCTTAAAACTGTAGCTAAAAATCATAAAACCGTAACTAAAAGTTAATGCCACCACCCATGCCTACACCAAGTGACAACCCCATAAGGAACTCTACGAGGCCCATTAAAATTTGTATGCTCAATCTAATACGTCTATACATTTTGAAAGATTATTTTAGGGCAAGATCCTAAAAAAGGAAGTAGATCAAAGGCTCAAGTGGACCACACGGTAGGAAACAGTGGAGATTATATATGTACCATTGATCGATGGTGTGGTTCAATTAGCCCTTCGATTTGCCCAGATTTTTGGGCCATTCTCTATAAAAAAAATTTACAAAATTAATGGACGGAATGGATTTATCAAATGCATCGTGATGGACCCCACAAAGCTCCTGATTGGACCGTCCGTCCAGGACCCGTCAAACGTGCAAATGCAGAGGGGCTGTGAAGGATGTAACAACGGCTACGGCTAATGGGATTTTAGCTACGGTCTAAAACCGTAGCAGAAAAAATGCGGAAACTCAGCCCGCGCGCTGCCATTTTTCTCCTTCCCCCTCACACGAAGCTTTCTAAAATTTCTCTCCCTCCACTCCGAGGAAAAAAACCCAAGTCCGTGCGTCCCTTTTCTCTCTCGTGCACTCTCTCTCTCGCTCAACTCTCCCTCTCTCACTCCCTCTCCCTCTCCCTCTCGACCCTAACCCCTACCTCCCTCTGTCGCTCCCTCTCCCTCTCTCATTCCCTCTCCCCCTCGACTGCAACCCTTGAGCGATGCACCCCCTTCACTCGGGCGAAAATCCACCCCTGCGGCCCCCGCCCTTCACCTCTTCTCCGTCTCTCCTCTCTGACCAGGTACCCATCTCTCTCACCATATATTCTAAGTTTGATTTTGAGTTTTTATTTCTAAATTTTCAAATACACAGATTAGGGTTTCATTTCCTGTAAAATTTCTAACAGGAAAAGGATTTAGGGTTCTGTAAAATCTGTAACAAGAGAAAATGGGAAAGTTTTTTTTTTTTTTGCAAGGTATTTAAGGTTTTTTTTTTTGTACACTTAGGGCTTTCGATCTTCCTCTATTCAATTGATCCAGTGTCGATTGACATTTACAGGTCTCTCTCTCTCTCTCTCTCTCTCTCTCTCTCTCTTTTTCTCTCAATTGATCCAGTGTTGATTGACATTTAAGGATTTTCGTTTCATGTAAAATCTGTACACCAACCATTTACTTTGTGTCTATCAATGTTTATGATGATGGTTATTATTATTTTTGTAGCCACTTCTTAGAACAGTCAACATTATGTTTTATACATAAGGGTACAAAAAAAAAAAAAACAATTTATAGTTATAAAAGATACAAAGAAGAAGAACGAGGGCGCTCTTCAACTTTATTGGGCATCCCCTGTTTCAGAGGCTTAAGATCTTTTACCTGTTCCCTGCATCAAAATAGCAATTTTCACCTGTTGAATAACTCCTTTCGTCCACTAGATTAATATTAGAGAAAATGGTATAAAAGTACATACAAATATCATAAAAGTACATACATATATTAGACACATTTTTGCTAACAAGGTGTGATTTTAAGACTAAATTTCAGCAAGTTCAGAAAACGTAAACAGAATCTTCTTCACTAGAATGGAGAAGCAATTAGAAATATGGGTTGTTGCTTGTCTAAAGAAGCTACCAAGATAGAGAAATTTACATGAACAAGAAATTACCTGTGGAATGTTGTTAAACCGTAGGACATGATCAGATAGAGTTGAGCCTGGAAACACGTCACCCCCAATTGCAATTCCTACAGAGAAGTCAATGCATATCTGGAATTTATAAGAGCCTTAGATTCATGCACAAAACGGTAGCTCAAATATAAAAGCAAAATAATATTAGTCGTGCTGATATAGATACCTTCACATATTCCATCTGTTACATGTGCAATTGTGTTGTAAAATTCATTTGACATTCCTCCTTGAGATTGTAAAACCAAAAGTCTGGGTCTGATTAGTTTTGCCAACCACACACCAAAAGGCAATGTGTTTCAATTTATGGTTATAAACAGTAGTTGGGGAGATAGAAAAACAATGGCCAGCATAGGATAGAGGGTTTTGAGTTTGAAAACACCCCAAATGGAGTATAGAGGTATCTATGAATGCGAATCGACTAGTCTGTCCCAAAAATAAAAGGAAAAAGATTACCATTTCTGACCATTTCTTAATTAAATCCCAATGCTAACATTAAGTGGTGCTTTCATTACATTACTTACCATTTCTTAATTAAATTGAAACATAACATTTTTTTTGGAAAAAATTGATGATCAAAGTCGAGCCACACATAATGGCTGGTCTAAAGAATGATGGAACCTTTCTAGTATAATAGATATAGATTGCCCATTTTCTATCTAGTGATTAGATGGTTAGGATCACCATTAATTTCAGGTACAATGGAGCATGTAGTTTAGTGATCCAAACTATTGATATGATTGGTTCAATCTGGATACCCCATAGAACACACCAATCCTTCAATTACTCTTCAATATGTGTAATCCCAAATCCTTCAATTAGTTGTCAGCAGATAGGCTATTAATTAAAAAAGAAATGTGACAACACTCTACATTCAATGAAGAGAAGGCCAAAGTTCATTATGCATTTATCATTTTTCTCTTTGATTGTCTATGGCAACATTTTCTGACATGGATTACCTCTGGTTGATATCTTTTTTTCTTTCTTTCTTTCTTTCTTTCTTCATGAGTGTTTTAATTTTATAGAAAGAAGAGCAAGGTTAAGAAGTTATAAAAATTTAACTGATACGGACTTCGGAATTTCATGCATTTGTATATATGCTAACACAGCAACGACCATTTCCTCTAACCTCCTACATGTTCTTGTGACC
This sequence comes from Magnolia officinalis, assembly GCA_021015155.1. Classification (NCBI taxonomy): domain Eukaryota; kingdom Viridiplantae; phylum Streptophyta; class Magnoliopsida; order Magnoliales; family Magnoliaceae; genus Magnolia; species Magnolia officinalis. The sequence continues at coordinate 69,530,364 of JAJHSJ010000008.1, read as the reverse complement.
ACATGTAGTTAGTTGCATCATGCATAGGTGCACCATTGCCCAAGGTAGGTAATTGATCACTAGACTGCTTTGCAACTCCAGACAGTTGACTCAAAGAATGTTTCTGCCTTGCCTGCTGATCTAGTTGCTGAAGTTGTTGCTGTCTTTAGAGCTCCTGTAGTTGCCACAATTACATATCGTTTAAACCCATCTGGTGGGTCATTAAAAGCAGCCAACAAATGTTTTATTTTCTCCTCTTTAATTCAATTATATTTGCTGACCAATTGAAAAGGAGTTTTGAGTCTCAGGGTTTAAGATTGAAGAATTCAATAATTGAATTATCTGTCATGTTTGGCAGCCTTTAATCAAAATCCTCCAAAATGTGTATTAGATTATAATTGTGATTCATTGCAGTAGTGCATTCCAATGCACCCCGAGTAAGTTTCTTGGTTGACATGTAATCTTTATGTATTTCACTGTTTAGTGGTTACCCTGATTGTATGTATATCTTTCATCTATGTGTGTGTGTGTGTGTGTACACACGCATTGACATGAAAATTCCTAGATTTGATAGAGGCATCATTATCAGGTGCAACAATATCCATTTTAGCAGCACTTGCAATGATGTTTTTCTTCTGAATGGTATGTTTTACTTGTACATTTTCTTCTTAAGTAATTAACAGTATTTATAGATTGATACATGCTTCATTCTTCTTGCCTTCAGGCTTCAATCTAATGCTTTATTGATCACTTTGTTTGTTTATCCTCACAAGCACCACATGTAGGATTTGGGACTGGATTTTGAACTGTTTGGGGCTGGCTTGTTAGGCCATTACTATTCAAAATTTTAATTTGCTCAGCCCAACTTTTAGAAGATGGTCTGTTTACACCCTTAACTATTCAAATGAAGCAGATACAGACTGTATTTCAACATTGAGACTAGGGATGGAGTGTAAAAGGTGAGAACAGTGAAATCTTACCAAGTGACCCAACTATCATTTCCATAATTTGGCCAGTTCATTTTGAATTAATTGTATGCCATGTGTACAAGTTTGCAATGCATGTGTATCATCCACAAATTTGGCCTGTTCATTGTAATTTTTTGTTGCGTTTTCATGCACCGGTTAACTGAATTGGGAACATACAGTTAAAAGATGATTCAGCCAATTCACCCTAACTCGAGCCAGTTGTGAGCTCATGCATAGAGTGTAACTAAGCTGAAGTGGCATAAGGTAATTCTCTTGCTCATGCATAGAATGTAACTATTGCATTATGAGCTCATGGAGTGCTGAAGAGTTAACTGCTACTTCTTTCCTTTCCAAAAACTTTGGGCTATCCAGAACCTTGATAAAAAGTGGTTGCTACTTCAAAAGCGGAAGAATGCTATTCTGTTGTACCACAACAAGCGCTTTCAGGAAGGTATGTATTCTACTTTATTATTGCCCTGAATTTTAAGTCTCATTATCTGTGTGGAATTTACAGCATATTGTGCTTGGCATTTTTAGCAAAAACCTACAATTGTTGTGAGCCATCTGTCAGAAAACATGTTTGCAGTATATTCATGGAGAAAGTTGTGGTCTCAACTAGTCCTACACCTGCTGGGAAAACTACAATAGATTATTTTCATCAGTTCGCAACTGTCAAGTGGTTGGATGAGAAGCCATTCTATCGATTCAAAGATGCACAGTGGCTTGCTATTACCGTGCACTTGCATACACTTATTTTTGGTTGAGTCCAGTAGTTTGGACAGTATGATTTGTGTTTTCAATTTGTACCAGTGGGACCCATGGTTCAGTGATCTAATCCATCAACTTTGGGCCTTGCAGTGGATGGTCCACTCACCAAAATCTTCCATATGGAAAAATCCTAACCTTTCATTAGGTTGCCAAAAAACAGGTGAAGAAACAAAAACCTGAGTGTAGGGTCTATTTTGATTAGCAGAAAAAAGGCTTCATGGAAAGTGTTTGTTGGATCTCATGGAATGAGTATAACCCATAAATTAGATAAACTATGATCTTGAATACATAATTACTACTAAGTAAAATGAGATGAAATCATTTTTAAGTAGCTACAAATAGGGCTGAAGTCGGTTAATTTATGTAGTCCCAAATAGGCTGAAGTTGGTAAGTTTATGCAGTCCCAACAAGAGTTTACAATATGCTTTTTATTTTTAAGTAATTGTTTGGCAAGAAATTACATGCACTCTACTTGGATAAATAAAAAAGGAACATTCACAACAACAATGAGGTATCAAACAATGCTTGTGCTGAGAGTGGAGCCCGTTATACAAGTGATCCAAATGGTTGATATGATAGGCCTCACTATAGATGGTCCATTTCCTTGGAAAGATTGGAAGGTTGTAGCTAATAATATTTTTTGGCCTTTTCTTGGTTGAATGTGAACTGTTGCTGAACACCCCCCATGCAGAAGGATCACCATTTTTCCATCTGGGCTGTCCAGACTCCAGTGTGAGATCCGACATGTCAATGGCTTCGATTATTAAACCATGGGCCCCACTTTTACAAACTGAAAACCTGAACAGTAGTGTACAAACTTTTGGCCCAAGAATTTTATAATGCACCAATGTCCATTGCATAGCTATCAATCTGTTTAACATCTATCTTCTCATGCATTCCTGAATCCTGTTTTGTTAATATCTTGCACCGGCATTAACAAAGAAGTTAACTTATCATTAGAGAAAAGTAGTTGCATGATCCCTTCTAACTAGGTGCCACTCTTGCTTCGATGACGCTTCAAAGTCGAGCTCCCACATTGTACAATGGGAATTGAACTTGGGATTTCTACTGAAAGGATGATTCTTCTTGATACCCAGGTTCCTCTTACTAACCTTTTTGTTATTGCATTTCCCCCATACTGTTAAGATCAATCCTCTTATTTGTGCTCCCCTAAGTGCAGATTTTGATGGGGATTGTGTTCATATATTTTATCCATAGTCTCTAGCAGCAAAGGTAGAAGTTTTGGAGCTGTTTAGTGTTGAAAGGAAAATCCGTAGTTCTCATAGTGGTAGTCTGAATTTACAACTGGTGCATGATTCTTTATTGCCACTTGAACTCATGTTTAGGACTTTTTTCTTGAACAAAGCGACTGTGCAACAATTGGCTATGTGTGTTTCATCAGTTTTACCAAAACCTGCTTTGCTTAAGGTTCACCGTACAGGTCCTCTGTGGACTGTTTTGCAAATAGTACAGAGTGCTTTACCTGCATTTTTTGACTGCTATGGGGAGAGGCATTTGTTCAGTAAAAGTGAAATGGTGAGGATTGATTTCAATAGAGATTTACTGCAGTCATCATTCACAGAGATTGTTACTTCTGTTCTTGACAAGAAGGGAACAGAAGAGGCTGTTAAGTTCTTTAATATGTTGCAGCCATTGCTGATGGAGATTCTCTTTTTAGAAGGATATAGTGTTGGCTTGAATGATTTTGACATTCCCAAGGCTGTTACTGAAGATATAAAGAAGAAGATTCAGGACATATCACCTTTGCTGCTTCACTTAAGATCAAATTACAATGAACTTGTAGAGTTGCAAGTGGAAAGCTACATGAAAACTGTAAAACTGCCTATCGTGACTCGTATTTTAAAGTTATCTACTTTGGGTAATTTGATAGATTCTAAAAATGATTCAGCTATCAGTAAGGTTGTTCAACAACTTGGCTTTTTGGGGCTTCAACTTTATGACCGAGGGAAGTTTTATTCAAGGCGTTTGGTTGAGGATATGAGTTTCCACTTCCAAAATAAGTATTCTGTTAATGGTGTTGACTATCCTTCTGAGGCATTTGGGTTAGTTAAGAGCTCCTTTTTTCAAGGTCTGATCCCCTATGAAGAGTTGGTCCATTCCATATCATCCAGGGAAGTGTTGATCCGTTCTTTCAGAGGACTTACTGAACCCAATTTCAGGGTTGTCACATCTTAATGTTAGAATAAAGTTATTGAATGATCTTGGTCAACCCAATTGGCCAAGAGATCTATTTTCCACTTCTTCTAACGATCAAGTGTTTGTACATGACATTATTCTACTTTCATGAGAAATCTGAAGTGCTTCTCTCAATCTGCTAATTTGATTACGTGGAAACCCAAAGATATGCATTATTTGATTGATTTCTTCCTAATAGTCAGGCCCTATGAAGCAGTTGTTCCTTGACAAGCTCAATTGCTCATAGGTGCCAATACAAACTTAATGATGGATGGAGAGTTTCAAATTGCTGGGCCTGAACAAGAGGTTTGTGTTCTGCCTCTCTCACATTGCTTGGACTTTTTCATTGTCTAAATGTAGATTTCATTCATATCACAGGCACACACAGTTAGGCTTGAGAGTGTTATCAAGTAGGCGATGATAAATGAAGGGAAGAGCAACTCCATTCTGGTCAGTGGAGAAAGTGGGGCTGGTAAAACTAAAACGACAAAGATGCTCATGAGATATCTTGCATGTTTGGGTGGACAGTCTGGAATAGAAGGAAGGACAGTTGAACAACAAGTTCTAGAAGTAAGATAATTAATCTTGCTTGTCTTGAAAATTGTCAATATGCCATTTTTTTATGCTTAAAGAGACATGATTTCGGAATTGTTGACTCAACCTTGCAGGATATTGAGAAGTACAAATTGGGGAACCCTAAATCATTCCATTACCTCAACCAGTGAGCAAGAACAGATCAGCCTTCCCCTGTCAATCTGATGCTATGTTAGGTCCACCTATGGGTATAAATTATTTCTTATATTTGGTTGCTCAATCAGATTTCTGATAGTTATGTTTTTCAGGAGATAGACTCATCTGTCATTAAGGATGAAAAGTCTAGATTCCATCTTAAAATGACAGCTGAACTTCTCTTATTTTCCTTCTTCCTTAGGCTGAAACAGGCCTCAACCAGGCTTCAACCTTAGGCTGAAACCAGGCCTTCTTCAGGCCACACAAGGGAGCTGAAACAGGCCTCAACCTTAGGCTAAAACCAGGCTGAAACCAGGCCACACAAGGGAGCTGAAATACATCCTTCAGCTAGCCCCAAATCTTAAATGTGTCCATTTTCCATGTCATTGCTAGATGGACATGGCATCCTTTCCAATCCCAAGACTCAATTATTTGGCCATGGTATAATGTGAGGGTTTTTGAGAGGAATTCTAGAATCTTGGTCATTTTTCCAGGGCAAAATTTCTGCATGGTACATACTGAGGAATTATGTACAAAGCCTGCTTCTGTTTCTCATGAGAAAATTCAGAACATTGTTTTATTTCTCTCTCAGTTCGAGGGCCTGGCAAAGCATGTGGATTCTTTTACAAAGATGTTGTCCTTGTTACAACTCAAAGAGAGGACTCATTTTATACTAGCCCCAGTACTAGTGGATGATTCATCTGATGTCAACTCATTGAGGTACTTTTTAAGGACCACCTTTCAGTTGATTAAATATTCATGTTATTGGTCATTGTATTCTTCAGTTAGAAAGTCATATTTTTTTATTTCTATTTTGGTCAATTTTCTGCAAGTATTTGGAATCATTCTTTGAGTGCATTGAGAATGATTTTGATGTTGTTCTAGCTGAGATAGAGAAGGAAATTAGCATGGCAAATATTGATGTTTCTGTCTTATTGCAAGACATTCTGCAAATGATTGTGCCAGCCATTGATGCTTGAATTGGAAGCAACAAGCATGTTTAGGTCTTGTGTGGGTAATCGAGTCTTATGTGATGCTAGGAGTGAATTTTGGTAGTGAGAAGTTCTTATTGGTTTCTTGTTGCAGAATTGAGGGAGCAGAGATCAATAAGAGCCTTCTGGCACTAAAGTAATGTATCCGTGCTCTTGACAATGATCAGATTCATATCCCATTTCGTGGGAGCAAACTCACAGAGGTTCGATTAGTAATAAACCATTTGCATCTACTCAAAACTCATATGATACAACAGAGGATGAGTAAGTGCAGAAGGTGTCCCCTCGCAGAAAAGTTTCAAGAGAAGAAAAATCTGAAAAGCAGAGCAATTGGACTAAGAAAGATGGCGTATCTGATCCGCCCACCGTCAGTTACAAGCAACAGCCTATGTATGATTCTAGCTCGAACAATGTTGCACCAAAACAATATGAGCATGAACCTCGTAGTGGATGGCAATGGAGATCTAGACTCTTCATTCAGAATTCTGTTCTTACTCCTTTTTATGATGATGCTTCTATTCAATTCTTACCAGATTTTATGACTAGAGTAGATATGGTCATTGATGAACTAGGAGGTGATATGACAATCTTCTCGTCTCCAAATCACACACAGGTTAGCATGCTTCATACTTGTATAGTTTTTTTTTGGGGTTTTTGTGTTCAGTACGGAAACTGAAAGCTGTACATGGTGGACTATGTTAAGTTGTACATGGTGGACTGTGTTAAGTTGCTTACTTGATTGCTAGTTTAACTGACTGTGGTTTTTTCTTGTCAGGTTGTGGGTTTGTTGTATATGAAGTTTGATCAATAATGGTAAATCCCTCTCCTTTTTGTTGCATTGTAAAAAGAAATGCATTTGCTTGGTTTGCTAGTTGCAGGTGGTTTAGCTGAAAATCATATCTACTTTGGAAACCATGTTGAGATTTTTGGAGGTAAGCAGGCACGGTCATTGTGGATGGGGCATCCTGTAATTGACAACCCATGCACATTACGATACTAGCCATGTATATAACATGTTTTCCCCATTTTAACAATGGAATTGTGGAATTTGTTGCCGTAATTTTTTGTTTGATTCAAATCAAACTCCTTCCATCTCATGACTTAGTTGGTATTCTTGTGCAAATAGTGGAATATATACGTGTCTTTTAATGAATGTTGTGAAATGAGGTTTGTTCATGGATCTATGGAGGAAAGGTGAGCTTTCATCTTTCATGGCTACACCCTTCTTGTAAAGGTTTACTAATTCAATAGATAAACAGACATTCCAACACATGAGAATGTGGCATACATCTCACAGGTCGTCAAAATAGGCCGATTCAATTAGCAAGTTGATAGCATGTGCTTTGAATATCACACAATGGAGACCAACCATGGGCCCCACACCACATCTACAAACTTTGATCATCAATGTGGGCCATAGTGGTGATATATGCCATTGAATCGATTCATCTACGGATTAATGGATTCCCCATAAATCTGGACATTCTAATACTCATGTGGCCAAATCATGTGAATTTTAAAGTATTTAGAGCACGATTTTACACCATTCCCTATGTTGCAGCCCATGTAAATCTTAGGAAACTATTGCATCTCATTTGAATAGCATTGATTAGAGAAGAATGAATCCTTTGCAATCTATATATCATCTATTGGGTTATACACATCACTACAGGAAAGGCTAAGATGATGATGGTGATAATATACTCGTGAGCTTTTGCATGTCCATCTTTTAGATTCTCTATACAAAATGGAGAACAATCTCTATATATACAAAGCTATGTATCATTCCTTCCCATTAGGGCTATAAGGCCTATGGGTTTAGATTTTATAGTACCTCAAACAGTAATATTAGTGGAAACATTTCTGAAAATTAGTTTTGTGTTAAGTTTGCATGTGATGATGTAAAAATGTATCTGATTATTCTTTGGCCTCTTCAGATCAACAGAAAATAATCTTTTTTAGCATCTCTGTCCAAGCACAGTTTAAAAATGTCGCACTCTTTGTCATGCAGCAAAATTCAGATTTCACTATCAACCTGAATTTTGCAAACCTTGCTGGGAACAGAACTCAGTATGCATCTTCTTCTTCTTTTCTTTTTCTTTAAAAAAAAAAAAAAAATCCCAAAATGGTTTCACTATGAACCTGAATTTTGCATCAACCTGAATTTTGGTTGGGTTGGGTTGCGTTGCATATAGAAGAAGTGCAAAGATAGGGTTGCGTTCCACACAACAATGGTAGCAGATTTTCTATACATTAAATACCATTGAAAATCCTTTTGCAGATTTTCTAAAGAACAATGGAACAATGGAAGTTGTTGTTCCAAACTAACAGTTGTTGTTTAAATATATCTTAATGTTGTTGGTGTATAGAACAATGGTAGTAGATTTTTGAAGTGTGTGGAACAGTTGTTGGGGTATGAACGGTTTAGTTGAATAGTTGCTGTTGTATAGAATAGTTGGTGAAGGGTTTTGCAGATTTTCAGAGAGAGATTTGAATTCAGCTTTGTTCTTTTGCTCTTTTTTCTTGAATTTGATGTTGGGAGTTTGGAATAAGCTTGTCAGGAAACCGAATTCATATGCAAGCTTGTTGGGTTTGAGCTGGGCTCTTGTATCTTGTAAGTGATTTTCACAGGTCTTGAATTTCAAATTTCTTTCAATCTATCTCTTAAATCTGATTTTCTTCTAACATCTTTCTTACTGTAGATGGGGTGTTAAGAAGCCTCGAATCATGGAAAATTCTGTCACGATCTTGTCGAATGTAGGTCTTGGGATGGCCGTGTTCAGTCTCGGTAAGATCATTGATATGCTCATCATATGATTCTTAGTCCTTGTGTTTTCAAGTGTTTTGAATTGACTTGAACTGCCTTTGAATTTTCAGGACTGTTCATGGCCTTGCAGCCAAGAATCATAGCCTGTGGGACTAAACTCGCTGCATACGGATTGGTTGCGAGGTTCCTCACTGGCCCGACTGTCATGGTTATTTGACTTCAAGAAGGCATTGGATCTTGCTGTTAATGAGAACTTTAAATAGACATATAACTATTATGTTGGCATTGTACTTTTGTGAATGGAAATGAATTATTGTATATGATTGAATGAATGAATGATTGTTTTTTATTGAATGAATGAATGATTTAGCCAGGCAGTATTTATCTATATTAGCTTATATGAGTTATTAGCGTGTACTACAATGGTAAGAGCTGCCATTATTATTCAAATTTTTTATTATAAAAAGATAGGCATTAGCTACGGCTATTAACCATAGCCATTTATCTGAAAACCGTAGCTCTTGCTAATTTTAGCCTATTGCTACGGTTCTCATTCTACTTTTAACTACAGATATAATCCGTAACTATATATAATCTAGAGCTACGGAAATTATTACTACGGATTTAATCCGTATCTATTGTTACAATAGCTACGGCTATTGACCGTAACTCTTTATCTAAAAACTGTAGCTGTTGCTGATTTCAGCCTATTGCTACGGTTCTCTCTGTACCTTTAGCTACAGATATAATCCGTAGCTATAAATCCCTTAGCGCTACAGAAGCTACGGCTACGGGTTTAATCCGTACCTATTGTTTATATGGCTACGGAGGAAATCCGTAGCCATAGCTTTTAGACCTATGGCTACGGCGCCAATGGCTATGGTCGTGCTACGGACCTTAACCGTAGCCATAGGCCTTTGGCTACGGTTTTTATCCGTAGCCTTTGCCCGATTTTCTAGTAGTTTCCACTTGAGATTGACATATAATCAATTTTTTTATCATATAATAAAATGATATATAAAAATAGATGGATAGCATGGATGATACACATACATCATGGTGGGCCCCACAGAGCACCGATCACCAGCCAATGGCTGGTGTCAAGGGGAGTAGCAAATTCGTTCCCATGATTTATTCATGACATCCATCTATTTTTATATATCCTGTGGGGCCAACCATGATTTATTCATTTTATTCACTCCATCCATCCATTTTAACATATAATTTTGGAGAAAAGAGACCCAATGGTCTATACTCAACACATACATAAGGATATTCAAGGATGGCACATGTGAGTTCTGGGCCACTCATGTAGATCACCATATAATGTCTATCATACCCCAAAATTAGTCTGATACATTCATCAGGTGGGCCACACATTCACGCTGAATATGGAACATCCATCATCTCTTCTCTAACCATCTAGAAACCACTGCTAGCATTCAGTTAGTGAAAATTCTCCAACACTCAATAATTATAAACAGCAACAATAACATGCAAAGCAAGCCTAAATGTAACAACAAATACACAAAAAAACGCTAATGTATATAGATAATCTAAACAGATTCACAAAATACCCCAACAAATTTCAACAATCTAATAAATAAAATACATCAGATGCAAATAATGCATGTTGAAATGAAATAGAAATAATCAGTTTGATCCAAGTAGGACACACATAATGGATGGGCTGGATTTGTGAACCACATAAAAATCCTCCTAAGACCCACTGTACTGTTTATTTGACATCCAATATGTTGATTAGGTCATATAAGGCCAGATGAAGGGGAAAAACAAAAAATCAGTTTGATCTAAAGCTTTTATGGCCCCAAAATGTTTTTTAATGGTTGACGCTCATTCAACACTATTTCCTATAATGTGGTCCACTTAAGATTTGGATATATCTCATTTTTGGTTTCATACCGTAAGATGATCTTTAAAAATAGATAGACGACATGGATTAAACATATACATCATGGTAGGGCTCACAAAAGTTTTGGATCAAGCTGATATATATTTTTTCACTTCATCCAATTTTTTACACCTAATATATCAATAGGTTAGTTGTCAAATAACCATTACAGTGGGCCCTAGGAGGTTTTTAATAGTGGACATTCAATCAAAAAAAATTCCATGGTGTGGTCCACCTGAGATTTATATCTATCTCATTTTCGGGATTAAGTCATAAAATTATCTTTTAAAATGGATGGACGGCGTGAATAAGACACATACATCGTGGTGGGGTCCACATCGCATCGACTACTAGCAACCTGGCTAGTGGCAGCATAACTAGACAAACCACGTACGTTTCTGGATGGAAGCGGATTACGTATAGAGTAACTTGGTACCCTAAGCGTACTGAGTAAATCCTGTGGGGCCCACCATGATTTATTCATTTATTCACTATCCCACTCTTTTCTATGGTGGGTCCACTTGAACTTTGGATCTGCCCCGTCAGTCAGATGCACCATTCCATGGTGGGCCACAAGCTTAAAAATAAAGTCAATCCATGACTTGGGTGGGCCACACCACATACTATAGTTGAGAGGGTTACCCTCCCATTAAAACATTCATAATCATTTATTGGGCCCACCTAGATGTGGTTCATAGATCCAGCCCATTCATGATGTGTGTCCCACTTGGATGAGGAGTCAGACCAAGTTTCATACACATCCAAAACTCATGTGGGCCCCACCAAATGCTTTTATATATTTTAGGGATGTCTTTGCATAGTTTTAGATGCTATGGTCCACCTGAGTTTCGTATATGACTGATTTTTGGACTTACATGGGACACATTAAATGCATGGTGTTGATGTTCTACACACATCATTGTGGGGCGCACGCAAATTAACCTCATGGGAAGTTCCCATGAGGTGACCTTATAGTACCATTTCACTATTTAGGTAACTCTTTCATGGGCGTTACTCTAACCGTGTAGATATATTTTATGTATATCGACACCGTCCATTCACTCTATTTTACTGATCATTACCCTCAATTTGACTAGTTACTCGCCTCAATCATACTACATATGAGAAAGATATTGGGTAAACAAGATTGATCAACAATTTGAGTGAATTTTGATTTAAACATCTGAAGTTATTTACTCTTCATGTCCGGACTGATCAGATTGTCCAAAAACAGTTAAAGGTTGTTTATAATATCAAAAATATATAAATTAATAGAAAACACAAACATCAGCTTGATCCAAAACTTTTATGGCCTCTAAGAAATTTTAAATGGTAGAGGTTCAATCACACTATTTCCTGTGGTGTGGTCCACTTGAGCTTTAGATATGCTTCCTTTTTGTTCTTTAGACCTCAAATTATCTGTTAACATGGATGAATGGAGTGGATAAAATAAATAAATAACGGTGAACCCCACAGAGTTTACTCTGGTAAAGGTAACGAGTAACTCACTTAAATGTAGTGGAGAAAGGTTTCCTTAAAACATTCATAATCATATATTGGGCCTGCCTAAATGTGATTCACATATCCAACCCACTCATTATGTGTGTCCCACTTGGATGAGGGGTCAGACCAAGTTTCAACCGCATCCAAAACTCATGTGGGCCCCACCAAGTGCTTTTATATTTTTTAGGATGTCTTCACACAGTTTTAAATGGTATGGTCCACTTGAGTTTCGTTTACCGATGATTTTTGAGATATCTCATAACCTAAAGGGGACACATCAAATCCATGGTGTTGATGTTCGACAAACATCATGATGGGGCCCACAAAACTTACTAACATCAATTCTTAGGTTCTCACGAGGTATAAGTTGGGTCACAATTTTAACCAGAATATTTGGCCCATTTTACATGTCTGCATATGAGAAAGATATTGGGCATACAAGATTGATCAATAATTTCAGTGAAATTTGATTCAAACATCTGAAGTTGTTTACTATTCAATTTGAACTGATTAGATTGTCCAATAACGATTAAAGGTTCAATTAGTGGATGTGCCTAATAATTTAGTAATTTTATTTTTCAGAAATAAATTTAACATTTTTTTTTTCAAAATGTATATATATATATATATATATATTATTCTTTTAACTAAATATCATTTTATTATAAATAAATTTAACATTTTTTTTACAAAATTTAGTTTTCTTTTTTAAAAAATATATTTTTTTACAATTTGTCAATTTTTTCAGAATTTTGTTTAATTTTTTAAATTTTCTTTTTCAAAATATCATTTTTTTATCGAAATCTTTTTTTTTTTTCAAAATTATCAACATTATTCAAAGTTCTTAATTTTTTTATTCAAAACCTAGATTTTTATAAAATTACATTTTTTTTTCCAAAATTTAAAATTTTCTTAAACATTATTAATTATTTTTCTAAGCTTCTCAACTATTTTTTTTTTTTTCGAAATTCATAATTTTTTTGAGCTTCTTAAATTTTCACCCGAGTATTAGAGACGGTTTAGAACCGTCTCTAATAGAGATGGTCTTTGACAGTCTCTACTAGAGACGGTCTTTGACAGGGCTATAAGACGGTTTAGGACCGTCTCTAATAGAGACGGTCGTTGACAGTCTCCAATAAAGATGGTTTAGGACCGTCTCTAGCCGACTAAGGATCGTCTCTAATAGAGACAGTCTTTGATAGTCTCATATTACAAGTAAAAGATGGCCAATGACCGTCTCTAATTCAGACGGCCAATGACCGTCTCAGATGACCACATATAAGATGGTCAAAGACCGTCTCTAATGCGGACGGCCAATGACCGTCTTAGATGACCCATATAAGACGGTCAACGACCGTTTTAAATGATTTGTGGACGTTCGAATTTTTAAGACAATATTAAGGACGGTCAGGGGTCGTCTAAAATTTTAGAGACGGTTTACGACCGTCTCTAAAGCATCTTTAAACCAAGCAATTTTAGAGACAGTCCAGAACCATCTCTAAATCCGTCATTTTTTCCCATTTTTCACGTAGTGTAGTCTTTAGAAGAAGTCTAGTTCAAGTTAATCCTTGTGCACATGTTAGACCTATCTTAGTTGTAACCTATAGCTGTAATTCTCTTCTATTTGCACCTGTGTGCCAGATCTAAATGATCCTATAGCTTTAGGAACTGTCCACCTATGCTCAGACGTCGGGCTAACCATAGCTGTAATTCTCGACATCACTTTGACCTCACTCATTATCATGCTGCTCAAAGAAGCACCCTACTGCTCTCAGTCAGGTTTGTGGTCCCGTTTTAAGTGCTAAGTACTCATTTCTGCAAATATATGCTCCGTTTAATTTTTGTTCAACTACACAATTGCTGCACTTTCGAAAGTGCCTAAATTTTCAAGGCAAAAAAGAACTCATCTGAAGGAAAAGCCCCAACATCTACCAATCTCCTAATATTGTGCACACTCGATGGTTGGCTGAATAAATGATTGATTGAAGCACGACTGAATTGCTCTATCTCAACGCCAAGGGTCGGTGGTCACGGTTTGAATTAGATCCAATTGGTTATAGAACGCCTGCAAGCTTCACACATGTTCTACGTGGCCAAATTCGAGACCAACACCTTCGTGGCATGCCGGATGGGATTGGTATGCAACTGTTAATTGAATTTTATAATGATATGAGTAGACGATCTACTCGAAGTAATATCAATATCAACAAACAAGAACCACATCAGGCCCTTGAAGCAACCCAAATGCAAGCCGATACATAAGTTCTGAATTCTCCCCTCCCCGCCATTCCGGAGGCAAGATCATCGTCACAGAACAAGTCCGTAGAACAATTCATTGGAATTTTGGGCAGTGTTAATGTCAGTTTGTAAAAACTAACAGAACAAGGGTACAGGCTGAACAAGTAAGAATTCAGGCAGAAGCCTTCAATAAGTTTATCATATTTTTTAATGACAGGTTCTCGGATTACTATCATTATAGTATGGAAGCACTATAGTTTGGCAATATTCCTCTTTTCCTGCCGAACATCCTTCCGCACAATGTTCAGTCAGACTCAAGTATAATGGGCCGAAATATGCCACTTTAGGTTGGCTTTAATAGAAATGACCGACTTAACAGCTGGAATGAAAATGACGTAAATCACGACATACCCCTCAGGGCACAATTAATTTATGCCGACCAATGAAACACTCGTGATTTCAATGGTGCAACCGGCCCAGGGTATGCAATCTATCCAAGATATGCAACCGACTTAGATGGTTAACCTAGGAACCCATGATCCAAGGGTAGCAGCATCGCCCTCACAACTAGGCAAGGATGAGTTAGTTAACCTAATAAACGAAGTAACCGACCAACATCATGGTTCCCATACCTAGATTGGGTCAACCGGGTTGTTGAAGTACTGAGAGGATGCAAAATTGTAGAGTTTACGCTTTTCTATGGAGATACAGGCCAATCTACTATGAAGCACATTGGCCGATTTACTGTGCAATACGATAAAATTTTGACCAATGAATATGTGAAGCTAAAATGGTTCGTAAATTCATTGACTGATACTATATTTTCATGGTATATTAATTTTCTACTGAAGTCAATTCAGAGTTGGCAAGATATGGATGAAATGTTTCATGCACAGTTCTCTGATATGAACCTGAGTTTTCTTTAGCTGATTTATCATGGCTGAAGCAATTCCCCGACAAATCGACAGATCGATACATAACCCGATTTAAGAAAGCCAAGAACAAATGTTGGGTATTCTTTCTAAAGACTCAGTTTGTTAAATTATGGAAGGTGTAGACATTGAATTTCAAAAGAAATTTGAAAGGATGGACTTTGAGGATTTGGTCGACTTTTCTGATAGACCGATTAGATACGAATGGCTTCTACGTGAAGAAAACCAACAAAAAAATTGTCAATTGGAACCTTTATCGTGACCCGAACGACAAGTTATTGTTGGCTGAGATTAATCTCAACAAACTTTTTGTTTGTACGACCCTAACAAAGATGAAAGACAATTTTTTTCCCTTAAGGTGCCAATATTGCCAAGGGAATTTCAGAACAGAACATGCGGTTCTTTTTTGACATTATGAAGGCTACTGAGATTTTCAACTTTTATTAGCGGCTAAATTCATTAAATATCGCCAAAACAGAGAACCCCTTTGGCAGAGGAGTTGAAGAAGATGAAATATTGTAAATCGCATAAATGACGTTGTTGAGGGTCAAATATTGCATATCAGACCCCAGTTATTACCTGGATTTACGAGCATGATACTGTTTAATGGCCCGTTTAATCGTATTTGTGATGCAGAGCGTATCTATGAGCCTAGATCGAAATAAGATGCTAAAAGATGAGATTTAACGCTCAGAATTCAACAGAGCAAGGGATGGACTTCAGGGAACCAAGACTGACGGATTTACACGCCAGGGATCTGAGGAAATCAAGCCATTCACATTAAAGAGGCCCGAAAATAGTCTAGAATATAAGATCACAGGGTTCTCGCCATCCGATTGGCTCGAAGCTTCATACATTTGCTGGAGGACATAAATTAACCGTATACGTTGCTTTTCAGCCATTGGATCACTCTGGAAGTGGCCCAATGGACAGATCAGCCCATAAATCAGTGAATTGGGGCCCACCACATCTTTGCATATACTTCAGTTTTTGTCTCAACCCCTTAAATGAGGTTCTAAAACAGATGGACGGAGCGGATTTTCACACATACATCAAGGTGGGACCCACCTTATGTGACTAGGAGTGCACAATGACCGTGCACTCGCAAAGCACCAAACCAACAAGCTCGGTCAAACAAAGCTCTGACCGAGCTTTCCTTCTCTCGTCTGCGGAAGCTCGAACAGAGCTTGCGAGTGGAATTTTTGTGGGCCACCACCGTACATTAACAATCCGATCTGGTCTGTCCATTCGAAGTGGAGTGAGCCAGAAACTATAGCATAGGTGGCTGCATTGCAAAACATAGAGAGGATCGGAATCCAGACGTCCAAACAGAAGATGAACAGTGGAGTAAAAGAACCTGTGGGCCACATCAATAGACGACCAAAAACATTCATTTCCGACCCGAATTTCGAGACGCATCCAATGGATGGTGTGGATTTCCAAACCGACTTCAATCATGGACCCCACCACTCAATCAGCGCAAGAACGGAAGCCCTGTTCGCCCGTCCGCGAAATTCGGCCGCTGTGGGCCCCACTGCGTTCGTGATCACCATCAGATCGATGATCTGATCCGTCCAGAAGATGCACAGGTGGGTCTTTACCCCAACCAAGGAGCCAAAACCAGAGTTTAGGACGATCGGCAATCCCAAAACTCAAACACATGCAAGGCAGTTTGCGTTCCTACGAACGTTGCTGCGTAAACGTCATTGCTGCGTAAGGAAGGGTTCCACCAACTGTTGTTGTGCGTAAACAGCATCAACCGCATCATACCAGGACACCTTTCCACCTCCCTGTTGCTATAAAGAGAGAAGAGGAACTACAGCACCAGGGGAGGGAGTTCGGCTGGAGCTGTGGAGCAGACGTCAGAGAGAATTAGAGAGTTTGTTTTTCTTTTGCTTTATTTATCTTAATATTTATTTTATCACTTTTGAAGAGATCTAGCCTCCTATGTCAGGCTAAACCTCTTAGCTAGGGCTAAGAGGTGAAGCTTGTAGTGTAATGGGAGAATCTATGCTTGTGCCTTTTGTTTAGACTGAATGGATTTTGATTAAATTTTATTATGGGAATATTTTTAGTTCTTAATGGTCTGTTGTGACTGAAATTACAATGGGTCTGCGATAGCTTTGAGTATTTTCGTTGTCTTTTATGTTTATGACATCAGGAAGCCCTGTTGTTCACCATCGTCTCGTGGGCATGGTTGGATGTCGGTACCCTTCCTAACCTTCATAATCATCTGATTGGTTGTTAATTAGTTTAATTCTGTTGTTTACTTTGTCTCCTGGGCATGGTTTGGTGATGGAATCCATTCTAATTCATATACCTTTTATCTCTTGAAAACTATATCAACGGCAGTTCAGTTAATTTCCATGATTCGTGAAGCGTAAGATCTCCCTGATCTCTACAAGTGGATCCTCTGAATCCCTAGTTTTCCTCCTCTGAATTCCTTAAGTTGTAGATAATTATTTCACAATTATTCCTTAAAATTCTATTTGATTTAGAATTCATCTCATTCTAGTTCTAGCCCTAGTTAGTTTCAGATTACGTACAGGTTTCAGTCCCTGTGGATTCGACCTCGGTCTTACCGAGTTATTACTACATCACAACCCTACACTTGGGGTGTGAACAGACGTTCTCATTCTACTAGGAATTGTATTGCTTTAAGGAACATGACTCAAGATAACATAGATTCAAGGATGCGCAAAATTTTCAGAAAATAAAATGACACCATGATTGTGGACACTCCAATGATGGGGATTACTATCGTTTCCATGAATCTGAGGAACATTAATGTCATTTCCACGAATCTGAGGAACATGAATGTCCTAAATAATAAAGTTGACCTTGCAGCAACGATGAAACATTGACATGGTCATCAACCCAGCTACACTGATGATATAACAAAAAAAGGAAGAAATGCAAGAGGGCAATCACTTTTCGAAGACGATTCGGCCACTAATTATCATGCCCCAAACTCGGAAACCGGGCTCACAAAATTTCTGATCGCCGAATCCGGCGCCGACAGCCTCCGTAGAACCCCATTCTCGGCTCCTAGCGCCCATACACCAGGTTCCGATCCTAGGATACTACAAGGAGGATTTTCAACATCGGTTTAATTTGTAATAAACATAACCAAAGGCATAAGCCACAAATAACAACAAAAAACTCCATCACATTTTCACTATGATAAAAAACTTTACAAGTACAATGAGCATAAAGGGAAATACAATGAGCATAAAGGGAAATACAATGAGAATGGACAAAAAGCTCCAAAAAGATCTGCTCTGCGCTCCAGCCTCAGCGCTGCTACCTCTCAACGTCACCTGCACACAACGGTCGTGCATAAGCTTATAGAAAGCTTAGAGGGTGGTGAAAGTGTGTGCGCAAGGTAGTAATGCGGTATGCAGTATCAGAGTAATGCGAAACATGCTGATGGGACCATGAATACTACTAGTCGTATCAAGGCTATGCGATGCAAGACACGAATGATGTCGGCCATACCAAGGCCATGCGATGTGAGATGCAACTCAAGCATACAAATCCTCATCTATAATCACATATCAATACAGCTCAAATCTGGGATATCACCGGGGTCTAGTACACTCTAAACCAGATTGCCGCCCCATCATGCGCAATAAGGTAAGTGGAAGAGACCTCACTACCCGCCTGCCAATATCGGGCTCGGCTCGTCGATAGCGGACCCGTTCCTCGAGCTGGTCAGACTTAGCCTAGCTTTGCCCCCTCCTCTTGGGCGGGTAAGGCAGCACAACCTTCCAACCGACCACGACACAGTGGAAAGCGCAGTCAGCTAGTAATCGGCACTCGGCGCTCATGTACCCACTCGGTCTAGACATTGGAGCAACCTCTTGGTACCATAAGGGTTTAGGGACTTTCACCCAGGGATATCTATAACACCCCATGTAGAACAAGATTTTCAGTATCCAATCCTGCTAACCACGACACACCTATGGAGGCTATGGCCCTGATGTTGCTAGGGCGTACAGTAACCATATCACTCAATGCGAAATGCATGAATCACACTATCTAGTCATGCGACAATCCTGCACATATCGTGCGCTCATGTGGGGCAACACCGCCTAACCGGGAGTCCCTAAACAATCTGTCCGAAGGCATATGCTATGAACAGTCACTTCTCATATCAAGCATACATATGATGCGTATGATCATGAATCATGGAACTATACTAAACATGTTATACGGTGATAGATGCTGTTCATAACGAAGGTGGGCCTAGACAACCTACAAGTATGGGCTTAACAATGGGCCCTAGGGAGAATTATAATGCAGACATCTAACCAACATTATTTGCACAATGTGGACGTCAAACCAACATTGCTCCCAAGGCACGACCTACACTGTAACGGTTACACACATTCATTACATTGGGCCTCGCTTATGGGCCTCACATACATCGCATCGGGTCCCGAATACACATCAGGTGGGCCTTGCACCTGGGTCTCAAATATGTCACAATGGGCCTCGTATGTCAAGCGGGCCACATTACATGGGCCGCATTATATGTGCCACACCAATGGGCTTCAGGTATATCAAATAGGCTACACCGATGGGCCTCATTTCTATTAAATCGGGCCAACCTCGTGTATATTTGAGATTCGACCTATTCATAAGTTAACATAGAGATAAATGAAGTGAAAATAATATCAGCTTAATTGGAAACCACCACGGCCCTAGAAGTTTGAACGGTGGGTGTCACTGCCCACTATTTAGTAGTGGGGTCCGCCCGAACTTTAGATTTGACTCACCACTATCTTCCCATGCTGTAAAATGATCTCGCAAATGGTTGGATGGCATGGATACAACACTTGCATCATGGTGGGCCCCACCGCTTAAATAGTGGACGGTGTCAATATACATTAATGTGGGGCCTGCCGCCAACAAAGGAACGGCTAGGTGGTTGCTGCACAAGCGGCTGCACTATGGGGGCAAAGGTGGGTCCCATGTAGGGCCCACCGCCATAAACATATTATATAATATATATAGTATACAATATATAACATATAATATATTATATTATATAGCGGTGGGACCCACAGAACTCCCCGTCGCCAGATGGCAGTGGGCCCCACAATCAAAACAGATGGACGGCATGTGTAAACACATACATCATGTGGGGCCTACAACCCACTGACGTTCACAGGGAGTGTCACGCCCCGAACTCGGAGACCGGACTCACAAAATTCCCGATCGCCGAATCCGGCACCGACAGCCTCCGTAGAACCCCATTCTCGGCTCTCAGCGCCCATACGCCAGGTTCCGATCCTGGGATGCTACAAGGAGGGTTTCTAATAATCCATTTGATTCGTAATGAGCATAACCACAAGCATAACCCACGAACAATAACCACAAGAACACCATCACAAAATCCACTATGAACAAAAACTTTGAATACAGTGCGTATAAAGGGAAATACAAGATAGTGGTAATATCAAAACTCCAAAAGCTCGGCGGCACGCTCCAACAGCGGCGAGACTACAGCTGCGTCCTGGCGTCACCTGCACGCATCAATCGTGCATAAGCTTATAGAAAGCTTAGAGGGCGGTGTAAGTGTGTGCGAACGTGCTCAGAATGCAATGCCGGAGTAATGCGGAATCATGCTGATGAGTACGAAAATGCAACCAGCCGTACCAAGGCTATATAGTACAAGATATGAATACAATCGGCCATACCAAGACCATGCGATGTAAGATGCAGCTCAAGCATACCAATCCTCATCCAAATACAGTTCTCAGTCTGGATAATCACCGGGGTTCAGTACACTCCAAATGGCACTGTCTCTCTCCAAGCAGTACAGTCCAAGTGAGCGTAAGAAACCTCACTATCCGCCTGGCCAATAGTCAGCCAATACCTATCCGGCACGTCGATAGCGAACCCATTTCCGAGCTGGTCAAACTCAGCCTAGTAATGCCCCCTGCTCTCGGGCGAGTAAGGCCACACCCCTTTCCAACCGACCACGACACAGTGGGAGACGCGGCCTCATGGTATTCGGCCCTCGTGCGCTCATATGTCCACTCGGTCTCGACGTTGGAGTCCTCCTCTGGTACCATCGGGTTCAGGGACTCTCACCCAGGGACATCTATGGCGCCCCAATTGCTTAGAACAAGATTTTCCGGTATCCAACCAGCCACCCACGATATATCTGTGGAGGCTATGGCCCTGATGTCGCTAGGGTATATCACAATCACACAGATGCAAATGCATGAACCACTCTACCAATCATGCAACCATCCTGCGTGAAGCACGTGCTTATGTAGGGCAACTCCGCCTATCAAGGAGCCCGTAAACAGTCTGCCAGAAGGCATATGCTATGATCAGACACTCCTCATCTCAAGCATACATATGATGCGTATGATCATGAATCATGGGCTGTGCTAAATATGTTATAAAGCAATAAACCATCCTCTCAATGAAGATGGGCCTAGATGGTCTACATGAAACCGAAACGGGCCTATCAGTGGCCTTAGGGAGAGTTATAATGTGGACATCTAACCAACATTACTCGTACAATGTGGACGTCAAACCAACGTTGTCCCCAAGGCTCGGCTCGTCTTAAATACCATTAAATAAACCCTGGTGGAATCACACATTGCAATGTGCCTTAGGTACATCCCACTGGGCCCTAAATACATCAAATGGGCCATATCTCATAGGCCTTATATTCATCAAGTGGGCCACCTCAATGACTCTCGCCAATGGGCCCTAGGTACATTGCAATGGGCCGTCATCCATGGGCCTGAGAATGTATTAAAATGAGCTCAATCACATAGGCTTTATGTGAATCAAACGGGCCTAATTACATAGGCCATATACATATCAAAGTGGGCCCCAACAATAGGCCACAAATACCTCAAATGGGCCTCATGACGTGGGCCTACATATATATCAAGGTAGGCCCCAACAACGGGCCCATAAATACCTCCAGATGGCCTACACACATGGGCCCATATGTATCAAAGTGGGCCTCAATAATAGGCCTAAAAGTACATCAAGATGGGCCTAAGTACATGAGCCCCTATACATCCAAGTGGGCCTCATGTGAAGCCCACCATAATATATATTTTCCATTCACCTGTTGATGAGGTCACACGAACCTAGGGGCCCACTATAACGTTTATATGCCGTCCAAACTGTTCATGGGGTCAGCCCCATGAACACCGTTTCCTGTAACATGGTCCACTTGAGATTGGGATTTACCTCGTTTTTGGGCTCGTGCCTTAAAATGATCTCATCAAATAGATGGACGGCATGGATGAAACTCACACATCATGTGGGGCCCACGGCAGGGAGCCGTGGGTCCCTGCCTCATTCACACCCGCAGGCGCTGCTGCCTGCGTTGGCAGCAGCAGCAGTGCTGCTCTTTTTTTTTTCTTCTTTTTTTTTTTTTTTTTTTGTGGTAAGTGGGGTCCATTTTGGACGAATCCAGACCGTCCAATCTGTGTACCCCACTAGTCTGGCCGTCCAGACCGAGTTTCAGCCATGTCCAAATCTCAGGTAGGCCCCACCAAGTGATTGTATATGTTTAGGTACATCTTCACATGATTTTAGATGCTATGGCCCACCTGAGTTCCGTATACAGTTGATTTTTGGAGTGGGTCCACCTCAGGGAGTGGCCCACCCGATGAACGGTGTGGATATCAAATATACATCATGGTGGGGTCCACAGCTGGGCCGTGAGGCCCAGCCTGTCCGTCCGCCAGCGACTGCTGCAGCAGCAGCGCTGCTGCTCCTTTTGAAATTTTTTTTTTTTTTTTTTTTTTTTTTTTTTTTTTTTTTTTTTGTTTTGGGGCCCAACGAGATGTGATTCACAATCCAGCCCACCCATTATGTGTGTCCCACTATTCTACCCGTCCAGAACGAGTTTCAGCTGCATCCAAACTTCAGGTGGGTCCCACCGAGTACTTTTATATGTTCTAGCGTGTCTTTACATGGTTTTAGAGGGTATGGCCCACCTGGTGATCGGATCATCTTGAAACTTCGACTCAACGCCTAAAATGATCTGAAGATCAGAATGGACGGTGTGGATCAGTATCATACATCAAGGTGGGGCCTGCATGAGCAGCCCACACAAAAAAATAACTTTAACCCTTGTTTTTTTTTTTTTTTGCAAGAATGCGTCCTTCACGTCCAGCGTCCAGAGACGCTGGACGGTATACACCACCTCATGGTGGGTCCCACATACACAGACCACATGGTGGGTCCTACATGCAGGTGGCACACCATACACATATATATTAATATATATTATAATAATATAATATAATATATTACTACATATATATAAATGAAGGGTGGGTTTCACCTGAAATGCGGTGGACCACACCGTCTGATGGATGAAGTGGATTTAACATACTTTGGTGGGGTCCACAACATTCAAGGGGAAAGGAAAGAAAGAGAGAGATAGAGAAAGAGACAAGAGAGAAAATGCAGTGATGGTGGGGCCCCGCCACTATGGGCCCCACATGATACAATTCATACATAAAAAATGGGTCCCACCAACAAGTGGCCCTAAGAAAAGAAATTTAACGGTGGATCACCCACCTCTTGCACTCCTCCTTCCTCCTTAAGGCTTGTATACACCTATGCTCAACGTTCAACGGTGGCGATAGAGTTTTGATGGTGAGGATGAGAGATGAGAGGGTGGGCCACACTTGTGGTTTGGGAGAGAGGAAGCTTGGACGTTGGAACCCCTTGGTTGCTTGGGAGATTTAGAAATGAGAGAGAGAGAGAGAGAGATATGGATGGGATGATGATGTAAGGAAGATGGGGTGGCATGGGAGAGTTTGAAATGTTGTAAAAAGTGGTATGGTTTGGTTTGAAATTGTAAAAAGTGGTATGGTGAGGGGAAAGAGAATATTGACTTTTAGAAAAGGAGGGATGGGTTGCATGTTCACATGGCATGGTGTGTACTTGACATGATTTGATGGGACATCTCGTAGAGATTCCCTCGAGATTCGCAACGTGCGGCGTTTCTTCGAACCGAACGCTGACTGACATCTTCCTGTCTAGGTATCGGATCGGTGCGTGAGTCGCGGCGTTAGAACCGCGGCGACGACGCGGTCGCCAAGGTACAAGTTTCGGGTCGAGCCGACTCTTATATGCAGGACTCGGCTTATGTGCAAGCGCAATGTTGAATACAGATCGAAGGTTACCGGGATTCGACCGGTAGGATCGCGGGAGCTGACTGAACGGTACGGTTTAGGTTACAGGTCTTACAGGGAGAGAGCGAGTTAGAGAGAGAGAGAGTTAGAGAGAGAGATATATATATAGAGAGAGATGTAGAGAGAGAGCAGCACGTGGCTGGCTCTCTTCTACTTCTTTTCCTCTTTCTTTTCTTTTACTTTTTCTTTTCTTCTCTGGCACAAACAGAGGTGGGTCCCACATAGGGCCCACCACCATATCATATATGATATTAATATATATATATATATATTATATAATATAATATATCATATATATAATATAGTATAATATAATATATAATATATGTTTAACGTTCAGGCCATCCAGGGCCTGGACGGTAGCACGAATCAGGGAGGGCCCCACACGTTGGGGGGGGGGGGGGGTGCGTCCCACCATCCAAGGACGGTGGACACCACATGTGGGCGTGGCCCACCCCGGATGGACGGATCACGTGGGTGGGTCCCATGGACCCCACCGCCAGTTGACACTCCACAGTTAGCCACCCCACAAGGAACGGTACCAAGACTTCAAGTGTTGAACGAGGTACCTTCATTCAGTTGCCAGTTGAGCTATGGATGTGGGAGTGCACACGCACCAAGGAGGGCCCCCACACGTGACGTGGGTCCCACCATCAGGAGCTGTGGACCGTCTGGATCAAGCCCAGGCATCATGGTGTGGTCCATCCAAAGGGTGGAGGATGTGGATGGGTCCTATGGACCCCATGTCAGTCCACACCCACTACCTGCACTCCCACGTCAGTGCACATACCCCATTGTCAGCCGTACCCTCCGTCAGTTGTTCCTGGACGGACGGTGTGGATGAACACCCCATCAAGGTGGGTCCCACACGGCCCACCTGTTTTTGATCAGGCTAATATTTGTGCTTCCCCTTTCATCTAGGTTGCCCACCATTTAGATGGCCCATACCAACAACAAAAGACCAAGGTGGCCCACTATTTGGATGGGGTGGATGAGATATATACATCAAGTGGGCCACAAGTCATCACACATAAAAGAAAAAGGGAGAGAGAGAGAGAAAGATCGATGAGGATGGAGGGACCCCGCCACTATGGGCCCCTCATACAAATATACATTAAGGTGGGTCCCACATATATGGACCCTTAATCAACGAAATGAAGGAAAAATAAAGATCTAAGATCACCCACCGCTTCCTTCTTGCACCAAAGGCTTCCTTAGCTCCTTAGCTTTGATTCCAATGGAGGAGATGAGGTTTAGATGGTGGAGATGGGAGATGAGAGGGTGGGCCACACTTGTGGCTCTCTTGGAGAGATGGGGAAGCTTGGAGGTATGGGGTTCTTGCTTGCTTGGGAATGATATTTTGAAAATGAGAGAGAGAGGTTTGTAAAAGGGAGAGAGAGAGATGGGTGATGTTTGATGTGGTGGTGATGGGTGTAAGAGCCATTTTTTTTTTTTTTACTTTTGTGGCAAATGGTGTAAGAAAAACATGGGTGGTGTAAGAACTTTTTGACTCTGGGGTTGCTTGGGGAAGGGTGGGAAGTGATGGATTGATGGGATTGATTGATGGGTGATTGATGTGACATCTTGTTGAGATTCTCCTGGGTTTCGCACGCGTGTCATTTTCCTCGCACCGAACGCTGGCCCACATCTCCTGGCCAGAGTATCGCCTCGGCGCGCGAGTCGCGGCATCGGAACCGCGGAGACGGCGCGGTCACAATGGTACAAGTCTCAAGTTGAGTCGAATCAGATTAACGACGTGTGAATCAAGGTTGCGCACAACGCCTGTTAAGGGTCGAAGGTTGCCGAAATTCAACCGGAAAGACCGCGGTAACCTAGAGAACGGTACGGTCTAGGATACGGGTCTTACACTAATAGTAGTCGATTATGTGAATGATGTCACAAAGATGCTCAATGGCTACAGCCACTGAAGGTGTATTATATATTGTCGAGATGTGGAGCCACATCCGGGGGCCGCTCGACCAGTAGAGTGCCCTGGTCGACTGGTCGAGTGGCCCACTTGACCAGTCGAGGACTGACTCGACTCAAATTCCAGTGAGCATAGGTTTTTAGTTTTGTGGTACTCAACCAATCGAGGCCCATGCTCGACCAGTCGAGGGGTCCGTTCGACCGGTCGACCAGCCTGCTTAACCAGTCGAGGTTACGTAAATTTTTTTCCGGATCTGATGCGGACTGCAGATTTTTGAGTCAGTTTTTCACAATGGTGCAAAAGGGAAGTTGCCTAAACTATAAATAGGTGTCCCTAGGGCTTTTCTAGTGTATAGGTAATAATTCAAAGGTGTGGGCAAAGGGTTTTCTATGTACTTCCAAGGGAGAGGTTAGTATATATATTACCTTGTAATCTTCATTTTTCTTCATAGTGGAAGTTTGCATCCGTGGTTTTTTACCCTTGTTGGGATTTTTCCACATATATCTTGTCTTGTGGTTTGTTTGGAATTCTTTGATTCTTTTTTCTAGTTTGTATTTCTTTCTATTTATCATTTGTGGGTGAGACTGGAGATTGGATCTCGGTTCACTGCGTTGTTGGCGTGCTGCGCAACAACTGGTTTAGAGCTATTGGTTTAGTTCTATTGGGAGTGATGACGGAAGAAGGGAAGACTAGAATTGAGAAGTTTGATGGTTTAAACTTTGCCTTCTGGAAGATGCAGATGGAGGATTATCAGTATCAGAAGGACCTCTATATTCCTCTAGGAGGAAAAGAGAAGGAACCAGAAAAGATGACAGATGATGAATAGTTTTTATTAGATCAAAAAGCTTTAGGAACGATCCGACTCTCTTTATCTAAGAGCGTCGCCTTCAATATATCTAAGATGAAAACCACAAAAGAATTAATGGAAGCCCTAGCTACCATGTATGAAAAACCCTCAGCATCCAACAAGGTTCATCTTATGAAACAACTATTCAACATGAAGATGTCAGATGGTGGGAGAGCGGCTAAACATCTAAACGAGTTCAATACAGTCATGAGCCAGTTGAAATCCATTGGCATTGTTTTTGAGGATGAGGTCAGGGCGATATTGATCTTATCCAGTTTGTCAGACAGTTGGGATGGTTTGGTGATTGCTGTGAGCAATTCTTCAGAGTCGACAAATTTGAAATTTGATGATGTTACTGGTCTAATTCTTATCGAAGAATCTAGAAGAAAGGCATCAGGAGTTTCAGGGGATTCAGGGAATGCTCTAAACATTGAAGGAAGAGGAAGATCGCTGAACAAAGG
This sequence comes from Magnolia officinalis, assembly GCA_021015155.1. Taxonomy (NCBI): domain Eukaryota; kingdom Viridiplantae; phylum Streptophyta; class Magnoliopsida; order Magnoliales; family Magnoliaceae; genus Magnolia; species Magnolia officinalis. The sequence continues at coordinate 69,502,951 of JAJHSJ010000008.1, read as the reverse complement.
AGATAATAAACACGGACGTTCTAAGTCGAGTAAGAAGTCCAAGGGACCGAAAGATAAAGACAGGTGTTGGCATTGCAGGAAGAAGGGGCATATGAAACGTGATTGCAGGACGCTCAAGAAACAAGAAGGAAGCTCTCAAGGTGGAAGGATTTAGTGAATCTATCTGAGGAGAGTGACACAGAGGCGTTGATCTTGCCTCTTGATGCGAGGAATGAGTCTTGGATTATAGACTCAGGTGACTCGTTTCATGCCACTTCATGTAAGGAAGTTCTGCGTGATTATGTATCAGGTGACTTTGGGAGAGTCTACCTGGGTGATGATGAGCCGTGCAGTATTGTTGGAAAGGGAGACGTTCATATAAATTAGAAAGACGGAATGACTTTGAAATTGAAGGATGTCAGACATGTACCGAGTTTAAAACGTAACTTGATCTCAGTGGGGCAGTCGGCCGATACCGGTTATGTGATGACATTCACCAGTGATTCCTAAAAAATCACAAAAGATACCTTGGTGATATCTCTAGGCAAGAAGGAAGGTACCTTGTACGTGACTTCAGGATCGTATAGTTCACTCTCAGTCGCATCAACTGGAGTGAATGGACAGTTATGGCATCAGAGGTTGAGACATATGAGTGAGAAGGGGATGAAAGTGCTATTGTCAAACGGGAAGCTACCAGGGCTGAAGTCTATTGACTTAAAATTTTGCGTGGACTGCGTGTATGACACGTAGAAGAGGGTAAGCTTCAAGAAGATAGGACGCGCTCCAAAGACACATCTTTTGGAGCTTGTATACACTTTTGTGTGGGGACCGACACAAGTATTATCTTTTGGTGGCTCACGTTATTTTGTTTCTTTTATTGATAACGCTAGTAGAAAACTATGGGTCTATTTCTTAAAGCACAAATCTGATGTATTTGATATATTTAAGAAGTGAAAAGTAATGGTAGAAATCGAGATAGGTAAGACAATAAAATGTCTCAGATCAGATAATGTGGGAGAGTACCGTGATAAGAGATTTGAGGAGTATTGTGCAGCAAATGGAATCAAATATTAGAAAACGATTATAGGGACATCGTAACAGAATGGTGTGGTTGAGCGCATTAACAGGACTATCCTTGAGCGCGCTAGGCGCATGAGGTTACATGTAGAGTTGCCTAAGACCTTTTGGGCAGGTGCTATGAATACTGCCGCATATCTCATCAATAGAAGTCCCTCAGCACCATTAGATGGTGGGCTACCAGAAGAAATGTGGACTGAGAAAGAAGTGAACCTTGCACATCTCATAGTGTTCGGTTGCACTTCATATGTTCACATTGATGCAGAGCACAGAAACAAGATGGATGTGAAGTCCAGGAGGTGCACGTTTATAGGCTACGGGTAGCATGATTTTGACTACAGGTTTTGAGATGCAGAAAATAGAAAAATCATCAGAAGTAAGGACGTAGTCTTCAATGAAAAAGTGATGCATAAGGACAGTGTGCAAGAAAATAAGGTCGAGGAGAAAGAATTCGTAGAGTTGGAAGAGTTACTGGGGACGGGTATTACAGAGGCACAGGATGAGCGTTATGAGGTAGAGCCGCATACATCGGTTGTGAGGAGGTTTACTCGGGAGAGGAGACCCACGGTCCGATACTCACCCTCTTTACATTATCTACTGCTGATAGATAATGGTGAACTAGAGTGTTTTGAAGAGGCATTACAGTCGGATACACAGGTTAAGTGGGAGCAGGCCATGGATGATGAGATGGACTCTCTTGAGTGTAATCGTACGTGGGAGCTAGTTACTCTACCCAAGGGTAAGAAAGCTCTTCATAACAAGTCGGTTTACAGACTGAAGGAGGAGCATGATGGTTCGAAATGGTACAAGGCTAGATTGGTTATGAAAGGTTTTCAACAAAAGGCAGGTATCGATTTCACTGAAATATTTTAACCTGTAGTGAAAATGTCTACGATTCATATGGTCTTGAGTATAGTGGTTACAGAGGACTTATATCTAGAGCAGCTAGATGTTAAGACAGCCTTTCTTCATGGGGACCTTGAAGAAGAGATATATATGCATCAGCCGACAGGATACGTGGCACCAGGAAAGGAGAACAAGGTGTGCAGACTAAAGAAGAGTCTATATGGCCTGAAGCAGGCCTCGAGGCAGTGGTACAAGAAGTTCGACAGTTTCATGTCGAGAAATGGTTTTAAGAGATGTCATGCAGACCACTATTGTTATTTGAAGAAGTTTGATACGTCATACATCATCCTTCTTCTGTACATTGATAATATGCGTGTGGCCAGTTCAAGCATGAAGGACATCTTAGATTTCAAAAGACAAATGTCTAAAGAATTTGTCATGAAGGATTTAGGAGCTGCAAAATAAATCCTAGGCATGAGGATAAAGCGTGACAGGGAAAATAAGAAACTGTTTTTGTCACAGGCATAGTACATAGCCAAGGTACTTGATCGATTCAATATGGGAGGTGTTACGATAGTTACACTCCATTAGCCAACCATTTCAAGCTATCTAAGGAGCAAGGTGCAAAGACGCAGGAGGAATGTGACTACATAGCTAAAGTCCCATACACGTTAGGTATTAGGAGTCTCATGTATGCTATGGTGAGTACGAGGCCAGACATTGCTTAAGCAGTGGGAGTTGTTAGCAGGTTCATGAACAACCCCGGGAAGGAACATTGGGAAGCTGTGAAGTAGATTTTTAGATACCTGGTAGGTACTAAGGATGTAGGGCTGTGTTATGGTGGATCGGAAATCAAGCTAGAAGGCTATGTGGATTCAGATTTTCCAGGAGATATCGACACCAGAAGAAGCACTACAGGTTATGTCACTACCAGAAAACTGGGCAAAGGCTACGGATAAAAGCCGTAGTTAAAGGTCTATGGCTACGGTTAAAATCCGTAGCATGACCGTAGCCATTGGTGCCGTAGCCATAAGTCTAAAAGCTATGGCTACGGATTTAAGCCGTCGCCATATATACAATGGGTACGGATTATATCCATAGCTGTAGCTTTCGTAGCGCTAAGGTATTTGCAGCTACGGATTTTATTTGTAGCTAAAAGTAGAGTAAGAACCGTAGCAATAGGCTGAAATTAACAACAAATACGGTTTCCAGATAAACGGCTATGGTTAATAGCCGTAGCTATTGCAATCATAGATACGGGTTAAATCCGTAGCAATAGTTTCCATAGCTATAAATTATATACAACTACGAATCTTGATTTTCTTATTCCCTTTCTCTCAGGTTTTGCATTATGTGACCATCCTTTCATCTTGGACAGAGAAGAAATGTAGGGCTTGTTCAGGTACGAGAATTATGTCCATGTTGTCCATATTCTTTTCTATCTTTCCATATTCATACTAAAGGTAATTGAATGAATGAATGAATGATTAATTGAATGAATGATTACGCAGGTGGTAATTGAATGAATGAATTATTATAAAATTTTTAAAATGTAGGAAATAACTATGGATATTAACTGTAGCTGTTAATATGACAACCATAGCTTTTATTAAATTCGGCGTATTGCTACGGATCTAGCACAACTTTTAGCTACAAATATTATCCTTAGCTGTAAATACTTTTCGCTAGAGAAATGGTTGCTACGGATTATGTCTGTAGCTATCGGGATCTATAGCTACGGATTAAATCCGTAGCCGTAGGTTATAGATCTATTATTATGGCACCTACGACTACAGTCATGCTACGAACTAAAACCGTAGCTATAGGTCTATGGCTATTGTTTTTATCCGTAGCCTTTGCCCCATTTTCTGCTAGATCATGATACGTGAATGAAGAAAGTTTCATTTTTGAATAAAAAAAAAAAGATAGCTTATAGATGATGAAACCTTTGTCAAATTGGTTGTATCTCAAAAAATAATTTTATAATCTAAAGATGTCGGAAGAGTCAGAAGCACATTTAATCTGATACTTTGCAAATTGACTAGTGTAAAGGTGAAGATTGGTGATGAATACCAAGCCATAATTCTGTTGAACCCTCTTACGATAGCTTTATAAACAATATATGACACAATAGATAGACCATTGATGTCGAGATTATCGTCTCAACCATTTAGTCAAAGATATTGCGAAAGAAGGACAACGGTGAAACTCGCATTCATAGTCTACGTTTAAGGGCATGGGGAAGATGAATGATGGAATTGTAGGAGACAAGAGCATATGAAAAAGAATTGTTAAAATCTTAGAGCCCAGAAGGGAGGAAAATTAGATGAAGCGATGAAGGAGGCCAACACAGGGAAATCTAGTGAATATGTGGATGGTGGTGACATTTTGACTACATCCAAATTCGACCATCTCAAAGATGAGTGGATTTTGGAGTCTCATACCACATGACTACTCTTCGTATCACTCAAGATAACTACTCTAGAAAGGTGTGAGCTTACTTCATGAAGTATAAATCAGACATTTTCGACTCCTTTAAAGTGTGGAAGGCGATAGTAGAAAAATAGTCAGGGCGAAAATTGAAAGTATTAAGGATAGATAATGGTGAACAATTCACCCCAAATAAATTTAACCAATTTTGTAAAGATGAGAAAATCGTATCACTACGCCAAAATCACGGATTTGCGACGAATTTTTACGACGCAAAAATCTCTTGGTTTAACGACGGATTTAATCCGTCACTGACGGAAAAAGTCAGTCGCCAATCGCGTCTTGCTTGAAAATCCAAAGTTCAAAAGTCATGGAATTTTGCGACGGACCAAAATCCATCACTGAAATCTAATTTACGACCGATTTACGACGGATAATGGTCTGTCATAAAATGGTGACAGACTAAATCTGTCACAAATTTTGATTTTACGACGGAATATCAGTGGCAAATTCCCGCCCAAAATAGCAATTCGTGACAGTTTTTAATTGCTTTTGCGACGAATCACGGTTTGTCGTAAAAGGACTTGCCTTCAACATTTTTTTTTCATTCTTTTTAGAATATAGTGGAAAATTATGTTTTTTTAGAGTCTAATAGTTGTTTTTAAATATAATTTCAGTGGTTTAATTGTACATTTTTGTATATAATTTTTTTTTTTTTTTAACAATTGATCGAATGTATGTATGTATATATATATATATATATATATATATATATATATATTGTTTTTATATCAAATGAGTGGAAATTATTATTATTTTTTAATTTAAAAATAATATTTAAATGATTTGTAATATCACAAGAAAAAGAATATTGAGAAGTTAAAAAATTTAGCAATGTTTGAGAAAAAATGGCATTTTCAAAAGATAAAAATCGTGATTTAAAAAAAAAAAATCTATTTTGTGGGAAAAAAAAGAATATTGAATAAAGTTGATAAATTTGAAAAAAAAAATTTTGATTTTAAGAAAAAAATAATATCCTGAAAAAGAAAATTAAAAATATTTAAAAAGATGTGTAATTTTTCACAATGTTGAAAAATGAAAATATTTTGAAAAAGAAAATGAGAGTTTGTATTTTGAAAATTAAAATAAAATTGAGAAGTTCGATAAAAATTGATAAGTTAGAAAAAAAATGGAGAAGTTAGAAAGAACTGAAAATTTTAAAATAAAATGATATTAAAAAATTGATACTTTATCAAAAAACAAACATTTTGAAACGAAAAATAAAGAAGTTGAAAAAATTTGTGATTTTGAAAAATAATTGAAAATGTTCAAAATTTGAAATTAAAAGAAAAAGTTATTTATAAAAACACTAAGATTTTGAAAAAGAAATATATCATTTTTTTTAAAAAAAAATTGAAAGTTGAAAACAAAATGATTCTTTTGAAGAAAAAAAAATTGGCATTTTGAAATTTTTAGGAAAAAAAAAAAATTGTGAAAATTTTAAAGATTTTGAAAATAAAAATTCATAATTTGTATTTTATTTTTTTGTTATGAAATATTTTATAATAAAAATGATATTTTGTTAAAAGTTTTTAAAGAAAAATTAAGAGTAAAAAAAATATACTTTTTGAAAAAAATGTTATTTTTAAATGGAAATTGAAATCTATCTGTGAAAAAAATTTATATATTTTAATAAATTATTAGGCACATCCACTAATTGAACATTTACCCATTTTTGGAGAATCAAATTAGTCTAGAATGAAGAGTAAATAACTTCAAATGTTTTAATCAAATTTCACTCAAATTGTTGATCAATCTTGTATGCCCAATATCTTTCTCATATGTAGCTAGCTTGATCAGGGCGAGTAACTAGTCAAATTGAGGGTATTGATCAGTAAAATAGAGTGAATGGACCAGACATAAAATGGGCCAAATATTTTGGTCAAAATTGTGACCCAAAATACTGACCTTGTGAAAACCTAAGAATTGATGTTAGTAAGTTTTGTGAGCCCCATCATGGTGCGTGTCAAACATCAACACCGTGCATTTGATGTGTCCCCTTTACGTTATGAGATAGCTAAAAAATCATCCGTATACGAAACTCAGGTGGGCCATTCCATCTAAAACTATGTGAAGACATCCTAAAAAATATAAAAGCACTTGGTGGGGCCCAAATGAGTTTTGGATGTGGCTGAAACTTAGTCCAACCCCTCATCCAAGTGGGACACACATAATGAATGGGCTGGATCTGTGAATCACATTTAGGTAGGCCCAATATATGATTATGAATGTTTTAAGGAAACACCTCTCCACTATATTATGTGGTGTGGCCCACCCAAGTCATGGATTGAGTTTATTTTTAAGCTCTTGGCCCACCCAAGTCATGGATTGACTTTCTGCATACCGCTCAACGCTTTTCTCGGATCGTTTTAAGATATTAATCAAAAAATGGGGCAGGTCCAAGGCTTAAGTGGACTACAGAGTGGGGATTGAACGTCCGCCATTAAAAGCTTATTGGGAGTTGGACAAGTTTCAGATGAAGCTGATATCTGTGTTTTCACTTCATCTGTGTCTACATGACCTTTGAATAGGTTGGATGGTAAAAAAACATCACGCTGGCCCTTAGAAAGGTTTCAACGGTGGGTGTCATTATCACTACAGCTTCCTTTGGTGTGGTCCACTAGCCCTTTACCTACCTCATTTTTTATTTATCATACCTTATAATGAACTGAGAAAAAACATCACTGTGGCCTAAAATGAAGCACATCCAAAGCTCAAATGGACCACACCATCGGAAAGAGTGTGAATTGAACATCTACCATTGAAAATTTCATGGGGGCCACAGAAGTTTTAGATCAATCTAATATTTGTGTTTTCACTTCATCCATGTCTTTGTGATGTTACGAACAGTTTGGATGACAAATAAGTGTCACTGTGGGCCATAGAAAGGTTTCAATGGTGGAAACATTATTCCCACGGTTTCCTGTGGTATGGTCCACTTGAGCTTTAGATATACCTCAATTTTGGGCTGAACCACTAAAATGATTTGAAAACATGGATGGACGGAGTGGATAAGACAAATACAATCATGGTGGGCCCAACTAAGTTTACAATATCGGTTTAGAGAATTATCCAAAAAAAAATGAATCATATCCCAAAATTAAATGGACCACACCACAAATAACAGCAGGGATGATGATTTCGTAGGGCCCACCATAATGTTTTTTTTTGCCATCCAATCTGTTCATAAGGTCAAAAAGACTTGGATGAAGAGGAAAAACAAATTTCATATTGATCCAAAACTTCTGTGACCCCCAAAAGGGTTTCAATGGTAGACGTTCAATCCCCCACTGATTTTTACAGTGTGGTCCACTTGATAGTTAGATCTGTCTTATTTTTTGTCTCAAGCCTTAACACGAGCTTGCCAAATGGATGGACGGTTTGGATATGACAAATACCTCATGATGGGACCCACAAAAGTTGTTGACGTCATGTAACACCCCGCACTTCTGATACACGGGTGTTACCATTTAAGCCTAAAGCAGTGGATATAAAAGCTTGACTGATAATCGACTTGAATCAAACATATGCAGGACGGGACTTCCAATTGCCAATAAAGTTGTCCATCAGGGGCCCTAGGAGCTGAGATGAACTTCATGTTGGTCAGGAAAGTAAGATCAACTAAAAACCCCAACTTATAGAAGCTTCTGTGTCAGTTAATCGAATCATGTTAGGGACAACGCTCCTACAACCAACTCTTGAGAGTTAGTTAGTGACCAATCAAACCCTCATCGTAACCTAGACCCCAAATTGACCGTTGAAACTCGATTTCAAACGATCCAGCCCTTGGGTCAAGGTATATTGGCCAACAGAGGATGGGGATGTGTGAAATGGCCACCCTGAGCCTCGACCCCACCCCGAAATGGACCAGTGCCCCTAGAGGATGATCTTAAGTCGATTTGACGGTGTAGATTAGACACAAACATCGTAGCGGACCCCCACATGGAGTGCACGTGCACCCTAGTGCTAGTGCACTAGACACGTCTTGCTGGTTAAACCAGCTTTGACCGTGCCAAACACCAAAAAACCCAAACTCCTCTCCCGCCAACGGACCGTTTAAATCTGACTGTTTTTTGACTCAAAAGTGGCCCACCCTAGGCACTTTCTGAGCGATCCAAATCATTCATTAAACTTGTGGGCCCCATCTAAGCAAAACCATATCACTATAAGAAATCAGCCTTTTACCGACGAATTTTTTTTTTGTTGGAATAAAGGACTTTCTGAAAAGGCCTAGCTATATGTCCTAGAGGGGGGTGAATAGGACAATGCCAAATAAAACTTATAACAGTGGAATTAAAAAGAATATGATAGCCAAAGTAAATCACAATGCAGGAAAGTGAAACAACCTCAAAATTTAGATCTTGAGAGGTTGATACAAATGTTGTTCTAAGGACAACCTTTCACCAAAAACCAGAGTTTATGGTAGGACAACCTTATTTCTAGAAAGATCTTTGTATCAAATCTCAAACCAAAGAGGAATAAAGAAATAAATACAAACTGAATTGAAATAAATCGTAATCACAAATGTATTGTTCTAGGGACAGCCATACACCATAAAAATGGCAGGCAACCTTGCTGGAACAACTTTTAAAAGAAATTGAATATCAAGCTGATAAAGGAATAACAGAAAATAAATTCTAAACTATTATAAAATTCTCACAAAGCTTGAATTAAATGATTACAACATTCACCACCATACATACATCCCACAAAAGAATAATTAAAGATTAGAAGTATAAATCATTCAACCACAACATAAGGGATTATAGTGGTTCGCCTGTGTGTTCACCAACTGTTTAACAACAGCCACACAAAATGCTACTCCACTCCTAATATCCTCACACAGGGGATATTAGGGTTCACTAACAAAATAGGTTTTCCCAGGTTCACTAAAAACCTTTACAATTGTGTCTTTGTCTGTGGGCTTACACAATTAAAAAAAACCCCACTTCTGAGTTTTCCTGGCTCTCCTTAGATAATAAATACAACAAGATTTTTCTGGCAAATCTTGAAAGAAACCAAAACAGAAAGGAATTTATAATTAAACGTAAAATACCTGATTATCTCCTTCGTTGTAGTAGCCCGGTAGAACCAAATCAGAGTAGATGATTGAATGTCCAAGTTCAATGTCCAGTACTCAATTACAATGGTTCTAATTTTAATAGATTTTAAATTAAACTAAGTAGGGCTTGCCTTAATTGATTTTGATTCCAAAGAAAAAGAATAACAATTCCTCTTATCAAATTAGATTGGAATAGCAGAAACAAAATCAATTAAATAAAGCTAAGGAAAGAGAATATTAAATAAGCACACTTAGCTTAGATGGAGCACAGAATTATCTCTCAGAAGTTCGACGAAGATTGGCTTGAATGGATTAATTAATTCGATGATTTCTTCTGAGATTTGTGCTCTATTTATAGGTGAGCAGATCGCGTGTTCGACTGGTCTAGAGAGCTCTTCGACTAGTCAAAGCAATAACAGATATTTGAAAAATCAGGCGCGATAAGCTTTGACTGTTCTACGACTGGTCGAAGGACTCCTTCGACTGGTCGTAGGTCACCTTCGACTGGTCGAAGGTCTCCTTCGACTGGTCGAAGAACTTAAAATTCATCACTGGACTTTGAATCGAAGACTTTCAACTGGTCGAAGATGCAGTCGACACTGTTCCTTCGACTGGTCGAACAGATTCCTGGACTAGTCGAAGCCTAACAGAAATTATCCGATTTTTGTAACAAACTTACGACTGATCAAGGAATTTCTTAGACTGGTCGAAGCAACTCTAGGACTAGTCGAAGAAGGCCTAGGACTAGTCGAAGAACAGACCAAACTTATGTAAAATAAACATTCGATTTATGTATCCAAAGTGACCTACTTCTAAGGTTAACCTAGGGTCAGTCAAACCTCAACCATGAAGTAAGGACATTGAAATATTAGGAACTAGTGACCTTGAAGTATGAGCCTTGAAGTCTTGATGTAGTTCAATCTTGAAATCTTGATGTAGCTCAATCTTGAAAGTGTCTTGAGTTCTTTATGAACTGCCTTATACTCTTCTTGAAGTCTTGCAGCTTGAGTCATGTCTTGTGAGTAGTTCTTGCATTCAAGTTTGATCTTTGTACTCGTGAGCTTTGCTTGTTCATGAATGTTGATCTTTGAGAGAGCTTCACTTATGCAAGATATATAACAGGGATTTTGACACCACAAATTTGACAACAAATAGGGATATAAAATATAGCACTTACAATCTCCCCCTTTGTCAAATTAGTGACAAAACACATAACCAAGATAAACATAAAATAAAACAACTGGTTAAAGAGATATGAACCAGTTCATATCAACTGGCTTACCTGCAAATCAATATTCAATATTCAACATTCAACATTCAACTAGTTTCATTCAACTAGTTCAAACATACTCTCCCTGAGTAACATAACCAATGTTCCTCCTCTCACAATCATATCGTTAAGAATAAACCATTCTCCCCCTTTTTGTCACAATATGACAAAGGAAACAACAATAAAGGAGAACTAAATAAAGGGATATATGAGAGTAAACATGAGGAGTTATGAGATTATAGCAAAACAGAGATAGAGATGCTCAACATAGCTTCACATAAAATAAATATCCAGCATAAAACATAGATAACATCCAACTCAAAATCAGTCAACCACGTGCTAAGTTAAAAAGTTATTACAGACCAGAAGTCTCATATAAACTAATCAGAACTAGAACCAGATGACGGAGCAGGAATAGAGGGATCAAGTTGGTGCATGCCTTTGTTCAATCGCCTAAGATATTTGCGCATGTACTTGAATTGTAAATCATGAGTAACAGACATGTTTTCAATCTTTACATTGATATTCTCAACTTTATCCTCTAATGCACTTAAACGAGCATCAACATCAGATGGTTCAAAATCTAGATCATTTGTTGAGTCAGAATCCAGTTCCTTAAAAATGTCATCTATATTAATGTCATCACCAGCTTCTTCATGACCACCACCACCACCACCACCTTATTCAGGAAGTAGATCCAGCTTCATCTTATTGATATTAGTATTGTTAAAGATCAGATGATGGATTGGTGCCTCATCAACCGGCATATTGACTAACATATGTGTAGCCAATACAGTCATTAAATAGGCAAAAGGAATGTCACTATGACAAGATGAAGTCTAAACTGAAGAACGAAATGACAGATTAAGGATGGTAAACAAATCTGAGTACCTTTGGAGATAGCATGGATAACACGAACCATAAACGAAGTCAAGTCAGTTTTATTACCCGAACGAGGATACAAATTAGATACAAAGATTTTGTGGAGAATTCTGTACTTGGGTAACAAATACCTTGCGGGAAGTGCATTCCCTTTTTGTGTCCATTGAACATCCATGTTGCACAAGTCTCTAGTGAGCATGCGTTTTTCAGACATTGAGGGTTTATCAGTTAAGTTATGGATAGGAATACTCTCATCATTTACAGGAATGTCCATAAGGCCTGAAATTAAATGACGATCAATATCAAAAGGCCCTTCTCTAATAGATATTTTAAAAGTTAAATTATCATGTGAAAAAGACTGGACCGGTATACAGGCCCACCCCAATGTAATAAGTTAACCCAACCTACAGCTTCAAGCATAGGAAGGATGTCAAAAGGTGCAATATGATTAACATCAACAGGATGTTCAACAATAACAGTACGTAATCTAATGTCCCTAACATAAGATGGATCATCATTGGTAACAAGAAGATGACGCTTAGAGATAATGGTCGATCTGGAGGAAGAAGAAGGACCACGGGAAGTAGTTTTTCTACCTCTAGAAGCCATTTGCAACAAGGATATCAAGGAATTAAGAAGTTGCAAAGGATTGAGAAGTGGGTTTACTCAAAACAGATTTTTCAAAATTCAAACCCCAAATCTCAATGAAATCCAAAATACAAAGCTTAAAGATTGAAAAGTAAACAATCTAGACACAAATCTGCAAGAAAAACGTGATTTGGAACACTAACCTTGAAGAACATGAACAATGGGTTCGACAAGTTGAAGCTTGGCTCCTTAGAGAGGAAAAATGGAATGAGGAAGAAAGCAAAATTCCCAAATTTTAAGTGATTCCCGAGATCTACGACTGGTCGTGGATATCTATGACCGATCGAAGGTCAACTGGTCGAGTATACTCACGACTGGTCGAAGAATGTCCAAAAATTCATATTTCTTGCAAATTATTCAAAAATTATAATTCAATCTAGCAAATATATACATTATGATACAAGCAGGCATAAATATTCATTTCAAAATGCACATGCCAAGATCAAATTTCATCTTTTTGAACCTGCTTTTATCGAGAGGTTTTGTGAAAATGTCAGCTCGTTGATCTTCGATAGGAATATATTCTAGAGATATAATTTTTTCTTCTACTAATTCCCTTATATAATGAAATCTAATGTCAATGTGCTTAGTACGAGAATGCTGAATAGGATTTTTTGAAATATTTATCGCACTGGAATTATCACAATGTAATAACATAGAATCTTGTTTAATTCCATAATCACTTAGCATTCATTGCATCCAAACAAGCTGTGTACATGCATTACCAGCTGCGATATACTCAGCTTCAGCTGTTGAAAGTGATATAGAATTTTGTTTCTTACTAAACCAGGAAACTAGACAATTTTCAATGTAAAAACAACCACCACTGGTTGATTTTCTATCATTTAGATTACCAGCCCAGTCAGCATCCGAGTACCCAGCTAATTGACACTAGTCTCATGAGGATACCAGAGACCGAGATTTATAGTACTTGCGACATATCTAATAATTCGCTTGACAACAATCAAGTGAGATTCTTTTAGATTAGATTGATATCTTGCGCAAATACCAACACTTAGAAAAATATTAGGTCTACTAACAGTTAAATATAACAAACTACCAATCATACTCCGATAAAGTTTTGAGTCAACATTTTTACCATTAGAGTTTTTTGAGAGTTTCAGGGTAGTACTCATAGGAGTATCGAAATTTTTGTCATTCTCAAATCCAAATCTCTTGATTAGATTCAAAGCATACTTAGATTGAGAAATGAATATTTCTTCAGGTTGTTGTTTTACTTGTAATCCAAGGAAATAAGTCAATTCCCCAACCATGCTCATTTCGAACTGTGATTTCATCAAATCTGCAAACTCAGTAGTCAAGTTAGTACAAGTTGATCCATAAATGATATCATCAACATAAATCTGTACTATTAAGATATGATCATTATGTTTTTTAACAAACAGAGTTTTATCAACAGATCCCATTTGAAAATTATGACTTAAAAGAAATTTCGTTAGTTTCTCATACCATACCCTAGGTGCTTGTTTTAATCCATAAAGTGCCTTTTTAAGCCGATACACATAATCAATATTTTTGGGATCTTCAAAACCCATTGGCTGTTCAACATAAACTTCTTCATGTAAATCGCCATTTAGAAAAGCACTTTTCACATCCATCTGATAGATCTTTATCTTTCTAAAACATGCAATGGATATAAATAGTCTGATAGATTCAAGACGTGCTACTGGTGCAAAAGTTTCATCGAAATCAATCCCTTCAATTTGAGTATAACCTTGTACTACTAGTCTAGCCTTGTTTCTAATTATATTTCCACATTCGTCAGACTTATTTTTGAAAATCCATTTTGTTCCAATGATGTGTTTATCTTTAGGTCTTGGTACGACATACCAAACATCATTTCTTACGAATTGGTTAAGTTCTTCTTGCATCGCAACAATCCAATTCTCATCAACAAGAGCTTCTTTTACGTTAGATGGTTCTATTTGGGATGTAAAACATACATAATTACATATATCCTCAAGTTGTCTATGGGTGCGAACACCGGTGAGAGGATTTTTAAGAATTTGTGTGGTTGAATGATCTTTAACAGTCCTCAATTCAGAATCAGTCTCATTCGATGAAGTATCGGGTTTATCAATGATTAGTACTTCATCATTATCTGAATTAGAGATTGGCGTGTTTAAGTGATCATCAATGACAACATTAATGGACTCTTGAATCACACTAGTTCTTTTGTTCAGAACCCTATAAGCTCGACTGTTTAAGGAATATCCTAGAAAAATCCCTTCATCACTTTTCGTATTGAATTTTCCCAAATTTTCACGATCACGTAAAATATAACACTTGCTGCCAAAAAACTCGAAAGTATTTAACAGTAGGCTTTTTATTGAACCACAATTCGTAAGCCGTTTTATTATTATCTTTGCTAGTGTAGACTCAGTTAATAATATAGCAAGCTGTGTTGACTGCTTCAGCCCAAAGATTTTTAGAGAGCTTCATGCTATTCAACATGACATTAGTCATTTCTTGAAGCACCTTATTCTTTCTTTCTACAATTTCATTTTGTTGTGGAGTTTTGGGAGTAGAGAATTCATGTAATATTCCTTGGTCAGTACAAAACTTCTCAAAATTGCTATTCTCAAATTCAGATCCATGATCACTACGAATTTTATTGATTTGAGAAGATTTTTCAGTTTGAATCCTTTTGAAAACTTTTCTTACTTCTTCAAGGGTTTCAGATTTATCCCTTAAGAAGACTACCCAAGTGAATCTGGTAAAGTCATCAACTATTACTAGGATATACTTTTTCCCACCACGACTTTCCGTTATAGTAGGTCCTATCAGATCCATGTGGAGGAGTTCGAGTGGTCTTGATGTGGTATTTGAATTCACCTTTTTGTGTGAGTTCCTTTTTTGTTTGCTTATCTGGCACTCACCACATATTTTATCTAATTTTTGAAGTTTGGGTAAACCTCTTATAAGTTCTCGTTTGCTCAATCTATATAAATTTCGATAATGTACATATCCAAGACGTTTGTGCCATAAATCAGTCTCGTCTGTATGGACGATGTAACATGTTTGATTAGATGAGCTGGATTCACTAATAATATAGCAATTTTTAGACGTTCTACGTCCAGTTAATATTACAGAACCCTTATTGTTTAGTATCTCACAGCTTTGATTAGAAAACCGAACACTATGGTTATTATCACATATTTGAGATATACTAAGCAAGTTATGTTTTAAGCCTTCAACATATAAGACATTTTTAAACACAGGAAGATTAAAAAGTTGAACCGTTCCTTGGCTTATAATCTTACAGTTGCTACCATCACCAAATGTGACTGAACCATCAGTCATATCTTTTAGATCCATGAATAGAGCTATGTCACCTGTCATATGCATGGAGCATCCACTGTCTAGGTACCACTTTGAATGACTTGTTGCTTTGAAAGCAGTGTGAGCAACCAAGCAGGCAACTTTAGGAACCCATTTCAAAACAGTTTTGGGTTTCGGAACATAGTTGGTCTTCTTTTATTTATAGTTGTATGAATGACCTATAGAGTTAGATTTTAAGAGCTCCTTGAGTAAATCAACTATCTTTTCAGCTAGTGGATTTCATTTCTGATTAAAGTTGACATGGCTGCTTCTAGGTTTTTGAAAAGTTTTTGAATTTCTAGAAAAATCTTGATAAGTACTTTTCCCTTTTGAGTTTGAGGACTCTCCTTTAACAAACATAGGAGGAGTATACTTTTGTTTAGGAGGTAGATTTTTATCATAGCCCAACCCGGATAGATCGCCACATTTTCTTGATCCGGATAAAAGTTTTTCTAACTTTGGATCTCCTTGGGCATATTTCCATGTGTCCTTTAGACTCAGAAGAGAAGATACTTCAGTTTTGAGTTTCTCAATTTCAGATTTTTCAAAACAATCTAAAATTTGTGATTTTTCTAAGACAAGTGATTCAAAACATTCTTTGAGTTTAGAAAAGTTTTCTTTTTGAAGTTTAAGTTTGACAACAATTTTATAACTTTCCTTATATAGGGCATTATAAGCGTCTTGAAGATCATCTTCATTTTCACATTCACTACTCAGATTTTCTTCACTTGTTGAGTCATTATCTGAAAATGTGAATTTGGCTAGAGTCATAAGAGCTTTAACCTCATTGCCCAACTCAGTTTCAGAATCTTCTGATTCTGAAGAAGCTTCAGAATCAGATGATTCATCCCATGTAGCCAACATACCCTTCTTATTGGGTTTGTCCTTTTTAGGACATCTATTTGCTAAGTGCCCATATTCTTGACAGTTGTAACATTGACTATCTTTCAAAGATTTTCGAGATTTGAGTCTAAACTTCTTTTTATCATTCGATTTTTGAAAATCAACCTTTTTCTTGCTTTTGAAAATCTTGTATAATTTCTTAGCTAAAAGAGCCATATCATCTTCTGAATCAGAATTTTCTTCTGAATTATATTTAGAAGATTTTAGTGCGATAGATTTACCTTTAGGAGCTTTAAACTTTAACTCGTAGGTTTGTAGAGAACCAACTAGTTCTTCTATCCTCATATTATCCGTATCACGAAGTTCCTGGATCGCGGTTACTTTAGAATTGAACCGTTCAGGAAGTGAGCGTAATATCTTTGCACACACTTTACTTTCTGGGATTTTATAGCCAAGACCCCACATTAAGTTTACAATGTCATTCAATCTAGGGTAAAAGTCCATAAACATTTCATTTTCCTCCATATGAATTTCTTCAAATCTGGTTGTGAGGAGTTGGACTTTAGATTTTTTGACAATTGTAGTACCCTCGTGTGTCATTTCTAATATATCCCAAGCTTGCTTTGCAGTATCACAGGAAATGATTCTTATGAACTTATCCGGTGATAATGCGCAAGTAATTGGTGCTTTAGCATTAACACTACTCTCACTTTTCTGAAGAGTGGTCCATTGGTAATATGGTGTCACTTTCATAGATTTTGAACCATCAACCCCAGTAACTTCCATGATAGGAGGTTTCCATTCAGTCACTGTGGCTTGCCACACAATTTCATCCATTGATTTGAGGAAGATCCTCATTCTGGCTTTCCAATAGGCATAGCTGGAGCCATCAAAGGGTGGAGGCCTTGTGACTGAAAGGCTATCCAAAATTTGACATCTTAAATAGCTTAAATCGTTAGCTCAGGAATTAAATCCAAGAATTAAAAAAGAGCTATTAGGCTCTGATACCACTTGAAAAGGCCTAGCTATATGTCCTAGAGGGGGGGTGAATAGGACAATGCCAAATAAAACTTATAACAGCGGAATTAAAAAGAATATGATAGCCAAAGTAAATCACAATGCAGGAAAGTGAAACAACCTCAAAATTTAGATCTTGAGAGGTTGATACAAATGTTGTTCTAAGGACAACCTTTCACCAAAAACCAGAGTTTATGGTAGGACAACCTTATTTCTAGAAAGACCTTTGTATCAAATCTCAAACCAAAGAGGAACAAAGAAATAAATACAAACTGAATTGAAATAAATTGTAATCACAAACGTATTGTTCTAGGGACAGCCATACACCATAAAAATGGCAGGAAAACCTTGCTGGAACAACTTTTAACAGAAATTGAATATCAATCTGATAAAGGAATAGCAGAAAATAAATTCTAAACTATTACAAAATTCTCACAATGCTTGAATTAAATGATTATAACATTCACCACCATACATACATCCCACAAAAGAATAATTAAAGATTAGAAGTATAAATCATTCAACCACAACATAAGGGATTATAGTGGTTCGCCTGTGTGTTCACCAACTGTTAAACAACGGCCACACAAAATGCTACTCCACTCCTAATATCCTCACACAGGGGATATTAGCGTTCACTAACAAAATAGGTTTTCCCAAGTTCACCAAAAACCTTTACAATTGTGTCTTTGTCTGTGGGCTTACACAATTAAAAAAACCCCACTTCTGAGTTTTCCTGGCTCTCCTCAGATAACAAATACAACAAGATTTTTCTGGCAAATCTTGAAAGAAACCAAAACAGAAAGGAATTTACAATTAAACGTAAAATACCTGATTATCTCCTTCGTTGTAGCAGCCCGGTAGAACCAAATCAGAGTAGATGATTGAATGTCCAAGTTCAATGTCCAGTACTCAATTACAATGGTTCTAATTCTAATAGATTTTAAATTAAACTAAGTAAGGCTTGCCTTAATTGATTTTGATTCCAAAGAAAGGGAATAACAATTCCTCTTATCAAATTAGATTGGAATAGCAGAAATAAAATCAATTAAATAAAGCTAAGGAAAGAGAATATTAAATAAGTACACTTAGCTTAGATGGAGCACAGAATTATCTCTCAGAAGTTCGACGAAGATCGGCTTGAATGGATTAATTAATTCGATGATTTCTTCTGAGATTCGTGCTCTATTTATAGGTGGGTAGATCACGTGTTCGACTGGTCTAGAGAGCTCTTCGACTAGTCGAAGCAATAACAGATATTTGAAAAATCAGGCGCGATAAGCTTTGACCGTTCTACGGCTAGTCGAAAGACTCCTTCGACTGGTCGTAGGTCACCTTCGACTGGTCGAAGGTCTCCTTCTACTGGTCGAAGAACTTAAAATTTATCGCTGGACTTTGAGTCGAAGACTTTCGACTGGTCGAAGATGCAGTCGACATTGTTCCTTCGACTGGTCGAACAGATTCCTGGACTAGTCGAAGCCTAACAGAAATTATCCGATTTTTGTAACAAACTTACGACTGATCGAGGAATTTCTTAGACTGGTCGAAGCAACTCTAGGACTAGTTGAAGAAAGCCTAGGACTAGTCGAAGAACAGACCAAATTTATGTAAAATAAACATTCGATTTATGTATCCAAAGTGACCTACTTCTAAGGTCAACCTAGGGTCAGTCAAACCTCAACCATGAAGTAAGGACATTGAAATATTAGGAGCTAGTGACCTTGAAGTATGAGCCTTGAAGTCTTGATGTAGTTCAATCTTGAAATCTTGATGTAGCTCAATCTTGAAAGTGTCTTGAGTTCTTTATGAACTGCCTTGTACTCTTCTTGAAGTCTTGCAGCTTGAGTCATGTCTTGTGAGTAGTTCTTGCATTCAAGTTTGATCTTTGTACTCGTGAGCTTTGCTTGTTCATGAATGTTGATCTTTGAGAGAGCTTCACTTATGCAAGATATATAACAGTGCTTTTAGCACCACAAATTTGACAACAAACAGGGATATAAAATATAGCACTTACACTTTCCCCGACAAAATTACCGATGAAATTATTTTCGTAGGTAAAAGTGTTTTTCCCGACAAAATTTTTCATTGGCCTTTTACTGATGCCCATAACATGTGGAAGTCTATCAAGATGGTGGAAGCCTTCCCTAAAAAGGGGGAGATGCGGGTTGATGGGATCCAACTCAAGCAAGTCGATTGATCAACCCAGTTGATGTATTCATGCATCCATGCATCTCTTGACATTCATACATTTCT
This sequence comes from Magnolia officinalis, assembly GCA_021015155.1. Taxonomy (NCBI): domain Eukaryota; kingdom Viridiplantae; phylum Streptophyta; class Magnoliopsida; order Magnoliales; family Magnoliaceae; genus Magnolia; species Magnolia officinalis. The sequence goes on along the minus strand of JAJHSJ010000008.1, from coordinate 69,483,242 downwards.
ATTTTAATTATGATATGCAAGAACCATGTTGCTTTCACTCACTGGGCTTGGCCAGCCGACATTTTATTGATTGAAAACTCGTACAAATTTAGTAGACAATGAAACAACTGCTCAAGTTTCAGGGCATGAAGGTGAATCAGTGGACGATTCACTAGGGCTATGGCCTTATCCTGATGAAGACGAGTTGAATATGTTAAATAACTAACATATCTAATTGAAGTCATGTTATTCCTTTAATTATGTCTTTAAATAAATTTTAAGTTGAGTAACTGAAAGTTATGAATAGTTAAAGCTTTTGTTAGTAAATGGTTTAATAGAACTCCAAATGGTTGGGCTATAGTACAATAATTAGTTTTTGTGAATGTTACAAATATGTGAACCAAATTCTTACTTATTGGTTGATGTATGTAAATAATGGATGGTATGAAAATTTAGAATAGAAAAAATTCTTGGTCTCTAGTCTAACGAAGTGACTCATTGCTTTAAATACACTTAGTATATGAGTCATGGACTGTAACTTGGGTTTGAGGGTGCACACTCTGTATCCAAATTTTGGGGTGTGACATGCTATGCCACACCATCGCTGACACATTCTAGCTACTCCCTATGAACGCTTAGCTAAAGGTGCCAGAGCACACATGCTTCTGGATTAAACACACCACACTTGGGATGAACTTCAACTCCCGACCAAACCTTCATTGCAAATGGATCACAGCCCAGGCTGACCCCAACAAAGAATTGTTAAATAGCAAGCACCGATAGAGAAAATAGGATAAAGAGAAGCTAAGAGAGAAGGAGGTTGCTGCTGCAGTCAGTGTAGACTGCATCACAACTCTGTCATGCTCACAGGGGTACAAGCGAACAAAAATGATCCATCTCTGAAGCTGTTGCAACATCACATTGCTGGTTTGGACCTGGAATCACTGAAACTGCTTTCAAAATTGCTAAAACTTTTCCTCTTCTTCTTCTATTTTTTTTCTTAGAGAAACTGTACGTCGATCCGGGCAGTCCCAATGAAAAGGAGAGGGCCACACTTATCATATAAACAAGGACTATACAGAACTAGTCTACCCACATCAATAACAGATACAAAAGCAATTATCCCAACCATGCACATCCTACTTAGAATAACCCCATGGGCAGATTAACCCTACAATTCTCGACTTAATTGATTTTTAAATTAAAAAACTAATAAATAAACGTTGGGAGTTCTCTCCTTCAAAGATCGATCGGCTGCCGGGATGTTAGATTCACGGAGGTAATATTTCATGAAATCGAATTTTTGGCGAACTTTACCATAAAAATCTCGATAACAATTTCCTCAACATATTTACTTTTTTATTTTTCTCTTATAAAATGTGATATTTTTAAATCTACCGATAATACTACATGAATATCGTTTTAGTGTGTTTTTGCAAGACTACTGTAAGATTTTAAAAATATATCATGTTGCGTTCAAGACAAGGAAGAATAAAGTGCCCTAAAAAGATTTAAAACCAAGGCGATTCCAAAGGTTAAGAGCTTCAATATCTCTCAGAGAAGCTTTGAAGTTTCCCTACCTGATTTCCACATCTACGAAGGCTTTAGCCTCAGAATTCAGACGGGCTGACACTCAGATCCCTCTCGCAGTGAAGGAGCATTCTCATCAATGGACTAGTTCCTATCCTCAGCTTCTACTCATTTTCCGACATCCAATCACTACTAAAGATGTTATCAATCAAAGGCCATCCAGCAACACCAACAACTATTGAGAAGTGGAGCCACATACGCGGATTTCGTGTCGCAAGTCCTTTCGCAACTGGGATGCGGAAAGGAGTTTCTCAGATTTTGTCACGTCCTAAACTCAAAAACTGGGCTCACAAAATTTCCGATCGCCGAATCCGGCGCCAATAGCCTCCGTAGAACCCCATTCTCGGCTCTCAGCGCCCATTCATCAGGTTCTGATCCTAAGATGCTACAAGGAGGATTTCCAACATCAGTTTGATTCGTAATAAGCATAAGCAAAGGCATAACCCACAAACAACAACCAAAAACTCCATCACATTTTCACTATGATAAAAAACTTTACAAGTACAATGAGCATAAAGGGAAATACAATGATGATAGACAAAAAGCTCCCAAAATGATCTGCTCTGCGCTCCTTCCTCAGCGTTGCTGCGTCTCAACATCAGCTGCACGCAACGGTCGTGCATAAGCTTATAGAAAGCTTAGAGGGTGGTGAAAGTGTATGCGGAAGGTAGTAATGCAGATATGCAGTATCAGAGTATTGCAGAACATGCTGATGAATTCATGAATACCACTAGTCGTACCAAGGCTATGCACTGCAAGGCATGAATGATGTCGGCCATACCAAGGCTATGCGATGTGAGATGCAACTCAAGCATATAAATTCTCATCTATATCCACATATTAATACAGCTCAACTCTGGAATATCATCGGGGTCTAGTACACTCTAAACCAGATTGCCGCCCCATCGCACGCAATAAGATAAGTGGAAGATACCTCACTACCTGCCTGCCAATATCAGGCTCGGCTCGTCAATAGCGGACCCATTCCTCGAGCTGGTCAGACTCAGCCTAGTATTGCCCCCTTCTCTCGGGCGGGTAAGGTCGCACCCCCTTCCAACCGACCACGACACAGTGGAAAGCGCGGCCTTCTGGTAATCAGCCACCGGCGCTCATGCACCCACTTGGTCTAGACGTTGGAGCAACCTCTTGGTACCATAAGGGTTTAGGGACTTTCACCGAGGGATATCATAGCACCCCATGTAGAACAAGATTTTCGGTATCCAATCCTGCCAACCACGATACGCCTGTGGAGGCTACAACCTTGATGTCGCTAGGACGTACGGTAACCATGTTAGACAATGCGAAATGCATGAATCACACTATCCAATCATGCAGCAATCCTGCACGTATCGTACGCTCATGTGGGACAACACTGCCTAACTGGGAGCCCCTAAATAATCTGCCCAAAAGCATATGCTATGATCGGTCACTTCTCATATCAAGCATACATATGATGCGTATGATCATGAATCATGGAACTATACTAAACATGTTATACGGGGATGGATGTTGTTCATATCGAAGATGGGCCTAGACGGCCTACAAGTATGGGCCTAACAATGGGCCATAGGAAGAATTATAATGCGGACATCTAACCAAGATTATTTGCACAATGTGGATGTCTAACCAACATTGCTCCCAAGGCACGGCCTACACTGCAATGGTTACACACATTCATTACATTGGGTCTCGCTTATGGGCCTCACATACATCGCATCGGGTCCCGAATACACATCAAGTCGGCCTCGCACCTGGACCTCAAATATATCACCATGGGCCTCGTATGTCAAGCGGGCCACATTACATGGGCCACATTATATGGGCCATACCAATGGGTTTCAGGTATATCAAATAGGCTACACCGATGGGCCTCATTTATATCAAATCGGGCCCAACCTCATGTATATTTGAGATCCGACCTATTCATAAGTTAACATAGAGATAAATGAAGTGAAAATAATATCAGCTTAATTGGAAACCACCGCGGCCCTAGAAGTTTGAATGGTGGGTGTCACCGTCTACTATTTAAATGGTGGGGTCCACCTGAACTTTAGATCTGGCATCATTCTTTTTCCCACACTATAAAATGATCTCTTAAATGGTTGGACGACATAGATACAACACATTCTCATGGTGGGCCCCGCCGTTCAAATAGTGGACGGTGTCGATAGAGCACATACATCATTGGGCCCCTTATTGGGTCCATGCCAGGGGAATAAAACACATACATTTAGGGTGGGTCCCACCGTCAGATCACACGTACCTCATGGTGGGACCCACAAGTCTCTGGACGCTTAAGAGATAGAGAGAGATATAGAGGGAGAGAGAGCACATGGGATAGAGAGGGAGAGTGAGATAGAGAGAGAGAGAGAGAACACGTGGTTGTTCTCTCCTCCTTTCCTTTTACTTTTTCTTTCTTTTTCTTTTTCTTTTCTTTTTCTTGCTTCTTCCTGACACAACAGAGGAGGGTCCCACGTAGGGCTCACCATATATATATATATATGGGAAAACGTACAGAGGTGGGTCCCATGAGGTCGAGATGTGTGGGCCCCACCGTTGATGTTTGCCAACATCTAACCCATCAGTTAGATGCCCCATTCCAGCATGGGTCTAGGTCACAAAAATCAAGTCAGACCGTGACTTGCGTGGGCCACGTCCGATATAACAATTGAGAGGGATACCCTCCATTTAAAACATTCATAAACATTTATTAGGCCCACCGAGATGGGGTCCACAAATCCAGCCCACCCATCGTGGGTGTCCCACCTGAGTGAAGGGTTAGACCAAATTTCAGCCACATCCAAATGTCAGGTGGGCCCCACCATCACTCACGCTTCACTGTTAGCCACCCCACTCGGAAACCAAGACCTTGGTGCTGAGACGAGGTATCTTCCACTCCACCTGCCACTTGAGCTAAGGATCTGGGTGTCAGGGAGGGCCCCACACAGACGTGGGTCCCACCATCCAGAGACGGTGGACGCCACACTGCGTGGTGGTGTGGCCCACTCCAAATGAATGGACGGTGTGGATAGGGTGGATCCCACACCCTCGTCAGCACACACACCATGTTGGTACACACCATGTTAGTACACACCATGCCAATACACCCCACCACAGCACACACTCCATGTTAGCCACCACCGTAGGAATCAATACCAAGACCTTTAGTGCTTGAAACGAGGTATCTTTCGCTCGGTCAGCCATTTGAGCTATGGGGCTGGGTGGGACACGTCGGATCACACTTCATTGGTGGCCACCCCCACTATTATCCACCTCAAGGTGGGCCCCCAATGGATGGTTGGGATGACACATAAACACATGGTGTGTCCCACATGGATGGGGTCCACTGGTAGATGGCATGGATAAAATAAATACATTCTAAGTGGACCATAAACATAGAAAGAGAGAGAGAGAGAAGGAGGGAGACATCGGCAATACCGGAGGGGTCTTGCCACTATAGGCCCCCCTTGAACATGAGTATACATCAAGGTGGGTCCCACTACATGTGGCCCTTAAATCAAACAAATGGATGAAGACAAAAATCCAAAAATCACCCACCGTTCCTTCTTGCTCCTTAGGCTTTCTTTGCTCCTTAGCTTCGATTCCACCGGAGGAGATGAGGTTTGGATGGTTAAGATGGGAGATGAAAGGGTAAGAAAGGTGGGCCACACTTGTGGCTTGGAAGAGATGGGGAAGGGCTTGGGCGTGTGAGGCTTCTCTTGCTTGGGAGAGTGTATGAAAATGAGAGAGAGAGGGTGTTGTAAAGGGAGAGAGAGAGAGAGAGTGATGGGTGATGTGGTGAGTGATGTGTGTATAAGAACTTTTTGACTTTTGTGGTAAAGGGTATAAGAAAGGTATGGGTGGTGTAAGAACTTTTTGACTTTAGGGGTTGCTTGGGGAAGGGTGTGAGGTGATGTATACTTGACATGAGGGGATTGATTGATGGATGATTGATGTGACACTACAAGAAAAATGGGCAAAGGCTATGGACTAAATCCGTAGCAAAAAGGTTTTTGCTACGGATCTAATCCGTATCACGTCCGTCGTAATTGGTGGGGTAGCTAAAGGTCTAGCTACGGACAATATCCGTAGCAATAGATACAATTAGCTACGGATATTTTCCGTAGCAATAGAGACCGTTAGCTACGGATAATATCCGTAGCAATATACACCAATAGCTACGGATTATGTTCGTAGCAATAGATATCATTAGCTACGGATAATATCCGTAGCAATATACACCAATAGCTACGAATTATATCCGTAGCAATAGATACCAATAGCTACGGATTATATCCGTAGCAATAGATACCAATATCTACAGTAGTTGCAGCACTACATACAAATAGCTACGGATATAATCCGTAGCTATAGATACCAATAGCTACGGATATAATCCGTAGCAATAGATAGCAATAGCTACAGCGAAAAGCTGTAGCTTTGCTACGGATTATATTTCGTAGCTATTTTCCCTATTTCCATTGCAAGAACCTGCTATGATTGATAACTCATCTAAGCTTAATGCAATCAGAGAAAAAAAAACGATGCATTTATTACAATAGCAATCAAATCTACAATACATCCTACATTCACATTTCTAAATAAACAATACTTCACTTTGCTCAACCTATCAAAAGAATTACAACTAAGGCGTGCCCTCATGCATTAAATAATGCTTGCGCTTTTACAGAATTTTCTTTCTTCAGACGGTCAAGTTCAGCAAACACAGAAGATAGAGCTTCTTCTTTCCTTGAAACTGCATATGTAACTTCTGTAGACTTCGACACAAGATCACTTTTAAGTTTTAAAACCCTTCCCTTGAGAAAATGAATTTCATCATCCACTGACTTCTTTAGCTTGTCAGCCTGTATAAAACAACAATTGTATACACAATCAAACAAGCATGCCTTTGTACACATCTCAAAAGGAAGAAAGACCAAAAAAAAAAAAAGAGTTGAAAAAAAACAATTATATATAAAGAAATAAAAAATGTACCTACAAATCTTCTAAACTATAGCAAAATCCATAGGTTAGGTTATCGGTTATAAGTTATAGGTTAAGGTTTAGTATATAGGTTTAGGAAATCGGGTTCGGGCTCGAGATCGGGTTTAGGTTTGGGTTTTCAAGTTTAGGTTTAGGTTTAGGTTAGGGAGTTGAGATTAGGATTAGGTGTAGGTTTAGGTTTAGGGATTTGAGAATACATTTAGGTTAAGGTTTAGGGAATTGAGAATAAGTTAAGGTTTAGGTTTAGAAAATCGGGTTCGGGTTCGGGATCGGGTTTAGGTTTGGGTTTTCAAGTTTAGGTTTAGGTTTAGGTTAGGGAGTTGAGATTAAGATTAGGTGTAGGTTTAAGTTTAGGGATTTGAGAATGCATTTAGGTTAAGGTTTAGTGAATTGAGAATAGGTTAAGATTTAGGTTTAGCAAATCGGGTTCGGGTTCAAGATCGAGTTTAGGTTTGGGTTTTCAAGTTTAGGTTTAGGTTTAGGTCAGGGAGTTGAGATTATGATCAGGTGTAGGTTTAGGTTTAGGGATTTGAGAATACATTTATGTTAAGGTTTATGGAATTGAGAATAGGTTAAGGTTTATGTTTATGAAATCGGGTTCGGGTTCGGGATCGGATTTAGGTTTGGGTTTTCAAGTTTAGGTTTAGGTTTAGGTTAGGGAGTTGAGATTAAGATTAGGTGTAGGTTTAGGTTTAGGGATTTGAGAATACATTTAGGTTATAGGTTTTGGTTTAGGTTAAGGTTATAGGTTTTAGTTTAGGTTTAGGTTTAAGTTTTAGGTTTAGGTTATAGATTTAGGGAATTGAGAATAGTTTAAGGTTTAGGTTTAGGAAATCAGGTTCGGATTCGGGATCGGTTTTAAGTTTGGGTTTTCAAGTTTAGGTTTAGGTTTAGGTTAGGGAGTTGAGATTAGGATTAGGTGTAGGTTTAGGTTTAGGGATTTGAGAATACATTTAGGTTAAGGTTTAGGGAATTGAGAATAGGTTAAGGTTTAGGTTTAGGAAATTGGGTTCGGGTTCAAGATCGGGTTTAGGTTTGGGTTTTCAAGTTTAGGTTTAGGTTTAGGTTAGGGAGTTGAAATTAGAATTAGGTATAGGTTTAGGTTTAGGGATTTGAGAATACATTTAGGTTAAGGTTTAGGAAATTGAGAATAGGTTAAGATTTAGGTTTAGGAAATCGGGTTCGGGTTCAAGATCGGGTTTAGGTTTGGGTTTTCAAGTTTAGGTTAAGGTTTAGGTCAGGGAGTTGAGATTAGGATTAGGTGTAGGTTTAGGTATAGGGATTTGAGAATACATTTAGGTTAAGGTTTAGGGAATTGAGAATAGGTTAGGGTTTAGGTTTAGGAAATCGGGTTCGGGTTCGAGATTGGGTTTAGGTTTAGGAAATCGGGTTCGGGTTCGGGATCGGGTTTAGGTTTAGGTTAGGGAGTTGAGATTAGGATTAGGTGTAGGTTTAGGTTTAGGGATTTGAGAATACATTAAGATTAAGGTTTAGGGAATTGAGAATAGGTTAAGGTTTAGGTTTAGGAAATCGGGTTCGGGTTCGGGATCGGGTTTAGGCTTGGGTTTTCATGTTTAGGTTTAGGTTTAGGTTAGGGAGTTGAGATTAGGATTAGGTGTAGGTTTAGGATTAGGGATTTGAGAATACATTTAGGTTAAGGTTTAGGGAATTGAGAATAGGTTAAGGTTTAGGTTTAGGAAATCGGGTTCGGGTTCAAGATCGGGTTTAGGTTTAGGTTTAGGTTAGGGAGTTGGGATTAGGATTAGGTGTAGGTTTAAGTTTAGGGATTTGAGAATACATTTAGGTTAAGGTTTAGGGAATTGAGAATAAGTTAAGGTTTAGGTTTAGGAAATCGGGTTCGGGTTCAAGATCGGGTTTAGGTTTGGGTTTTCAAGTTTAGGTTTAGGTTTAGGTTAGGGAGTTGAGATTAGGATTAGGTGTAGTTTAGGTTTAGGGATTTGAGAATACATTTAGGTTAAGGTTTAGGTTTAGGAAATCGGGTTCGAGTTCGGGATCGGGTTTAGGTTTGGGTTTTCAAGTTTAGGTTTAGGTTTAGGTTAGGGAGTTGAGATTAGGATTAGGTGAAGGTTTAGGTTTAAGGATTTGAAAATACATTTAGGTTAAGGTTTAGGGAATTGAGAATAGGTTAAGGTTTAGGTTTAGGAAATCGGGTTCGGGTTCAAGATCGGGTTTAGGTTTGGGTTTTCAAGTTTAGATTTAGGTTTAGGTTAGGGAGTTAAGATTATGATTAGGTGTAGGTTTAGGTTTAGGGATTTGAGAATACATTTAGGTTAAGGTTTAAGGACTTGAGAATAGGTTAAGGTTTAGGTTTAGGAAATCGTGTTCGGGTTCGGGATCGGGTTTAGGTTTGGGTTTTCATGTTTAGGTTTGGGTTTAGGTTAGGGAGTTGAGATTAGGATTAGGTGTAGATTTAGATTTAGGGATTTGAGAATACATTTAGGTTAACGTTTAGGGAATTGAGAATAGGTTAAGGTTTAGGTTTAAGAAATCGGGTTTAGGTTTGGGTTTTCATGTTTAGGTTTGGGTTTAGGTTAGGGAGTTGAGATTAGGATTAGGTGTAGGTTTAGGTTTAGGGATTTGAGAATACATTTAGGTTAAGGTTTAGGGAATTGAGAATCGGTTAAGGTTTAGGTTTAGGAAATCGGGTTCGGGTTCAAGATCGGGTTTAGGTTTGGGTGTTCAAGTTTAGGTTTAGGTTAGGGAGTTGGGATTAGGATTAGGTGTAGGTTTAGGTTTAGGATTTGAGAATACATTTAGGTTAAGGTTTAGGGAATTGAGAATA